>CM030937.1:3858481-3890004 GCA_018136815.1 Isochrysis galbana
CACGATGAAGCTCAAATGCTTCTCGAGTGTGACTCTAGAATAGAATCAAGCGTAACCGGCTGTTTTAGAATGCCTCTTCTTCTCACGATTCTAGAAGCATTGACACAGCAGCATAGAGCGCGCCTCGCTCACCAGTGTCCTCTGTGAGCACGAGATACAGGGGAACTTGCTCAACCGTAGGCGAGAGGCGCCCCTTATCCTTGTATGCAGTGTAAAATGTCTTGCTCTCGATCCATTCGGGATTCTTAGCAGCGATGCCTCCTGAGATGTATAGACCCCCAAAGGGCATCCATTTGAGGGCTGCGACACCGACCTCTGAGCCATAGCATTCCGAGAAAACATCGACGGCTTTCTGGCAGACATAGTCGCCACCTCTCGCACCACGTGCGACGACAGCACCCTTCATGTGCTTTGGAGCATCTGTGTACTCCTTATCAACATCTTTGCTCACATGGTCCTCATATGCCCAGTGCTGACGTAAGAAGAAATAAATGTTGGCCAGGCCCGGGCCCGAAACAACACGCTCGACACTGACTCGCTTGCGGCGCGATCCATCGAGGAACGACGAATCCTGTGTATCGTATAGTCTGACAAGCTGATCACGCAAATCATGAGTTAGAGGTGAGCGTGGTGCAAACTCAGCATGTCCGCCCTCCGATGGGTAGCACGTGTAAGTCCCACGGCTGTCCGCAGTCAGGAAGCACTCCCCGAGCCCAGTCCCTGCACCCACGCAGGCGATGGGCGCTCCTGGCCGCGGCATCGCATCGTTCAGTTTCTTCTTCTCCGAGTCGCGGAGGGTCAACAAGCCATAGCCCTGGGCTTCGAAATCGTTGATCAGCTTGATCTTTGGGATGCCCAGCTCTTCCCGCAGCACTTTGCCGTCGATTGTCCAGCCGGTCGTCACATTGGTGAAGTTCACCTGTCACGACATGAAGATACACGCGCATTCGTGCAAGCCTCCGCAGCGCAGCCTTTGGCAGAGCAGGGTAGAGCCGCGGCTTTGCTGTCGCTGGGCAGACACATGAGCACACGCAGGCGAGCGCACCTTCTGGTCGGCGGTGATGGCGCCGGCGCATGCGAGGCAGCATGCCGTGGGTAAAAAGCCGCCTGCCTCCTCAAGGAACAACTTGCACACCTCGCTGAACGACTTCTGCTCCGAGTTGAGGTACTTCTTACTGAAGACGACCTCGCCGTCAGGCGGCTTACCACAGCTGAGGCACTTGCGCTCGGAGACGCGGAAGAGGACGAGGCGCGTGTTGGTGCCGCCACAGTCGCCTGACATCACCAGGTGGTCGTCCGCCTTGTGCGCCGCCGTGCGCGCGCGCTTGGGCTCGGGGTGGGAAGCCTCCGACGCCTCGGACATCCCGCGCGGCTTCACTCCCGGAAGAGAGACTAGCGGGGGGGAGGGGGGGGGGGGGGGGGGAGGGGGGAGGGGGGAGGGGGGCAGAGGAGAGGAGATTTGTCTAGACAAGTTTTATTACTCCTACCCTAGAGTACAGTCTACAGTTCTGCTTTGTAGAGTAGTTCTTAGTAGTAGCTTTATTTAGTTAGGAGTAATGAGGTGTCTGACCGATCTCGTCAGGGTATCACAAAACAAAATACGTATTAAAGTAATACTAATACAAACACCGTATTATACGTAATACACGGGCTCCAAAACCACAATACACGTATTGTTCTTGCATACCGCGCAGCGGCGCGCATGCAGCCTGCAGCAGCGTGCGCAGCCGGCCGCGTCCGCCCGATCTGAACGTGCACAACAACTTACATATCATCCCTCCCTTGAAGGTTGAATGCTGCAGCCAGCTTCGCCTACTGCGGAAGCAATCGTCGGCGGGTACCTCTCACCCACTACGTCGAACGCAAGGTCGCGATCCGTCGAATGTACTTGGCTCGTCAGGCATGGCGGATGGCGGGATTCCGGGACGGAAAAGTTGTGCCCAAATAGCTAGTGGGGTTGGCTAGGATATAACATTAAACATTAATTATTATTGAGTCTATGACTATCATATATTATAACTAGAACTAGAACTACTAGCAGTCGTGCTCATCGTATACGTATATAGTACACACACACACACACACACACACACACACACACACACACACACACACACACACACACACACACACACACACACACACACACACACACACACACACACACACACACACACACACACACACACACACACACACACACACACACACACACACACACACACACACACACAAACAATAGTAGTAAGTTAGTTAGTAGTCAACTAAGTTTATACTTGGTTCACCCATGGCCCATGGTAGGGCCTGTTTACAGGATAAGTCGGGACTGAGGTCGCCGCCCACTCGGAGACACAGGAGGAAGAGAGGGAACAGATCACCGGGGGTAGGCGCGGTCCACCGGACCATATCTTAGCCCTTCACCCCAATCCCCCTAGTAGTGCACGGGGGGAGCCGCCTGATGGCGGGGGGAGAAGGGCTGGGAGCGTGGGGGTGTAGAAAGTTTTCCTACGTGAATAGAAAGTAGAGGGTCCACGGCTGCGTGCGCGGTGAGACTATTAAAAGGTTTATTATAATACAGCCAAATACAAATACATATGTCATATGTATTTTGCCTCTGGCCAAATAAATACGGTAAATGCGTGTTTCCCATCTAGGGCTACGAGCCTATCGCTATCCTATGGGTATGGCTCAGGCCCCAGGCCCACATCCACATCGCAATAATTCTTATGTCTCTGTAAGTCTGACACTCTGTGAGCTTCTAGCGACTGTTTAAGTCTACCATCTACCAGTTACTCCATCCTTGCGCTTGGCCTGGCGCCTGACGTAGTGCACGCGGGGGCCCACCCCCCGAAACCGAAGATAGAGGAACGAAGGGGGTAGCGTAAAGGTGGTGAGTGTTTTGGGGTATAGGCGATGACGCGAATCAGAACCTTGAGCGCGTTGTGTCTTTGTAGCTAGCAGTAGTAGCCTAAATCTTCAGATTCTTTTTTAACACATGGTCACAACTTCTTGTTTCTACTACTACATATCTATGCCTCGGTAGGAAAGGAATAGAGCCAGTCGTTCGCGCTCTTCAAAGGCACTCATGTGACTGGCTCCCGCTGTGAGCGAGCAGAAAAGTGAACCCTGCAGACGAGTGCCCCACCACCCGCCTCGAGCGTCAAGGCATCGCCGAAAACCTCCCAATTATCTGCCCTAAGGAGCGTGTTACAGTCCTCGCATCTGAAGCAAGACTTGTGGAAGACCATGTTGTCTCCTCGATGCGTGCGCGCTAGTTGCCTCTCCATGGCGTAAACGGCACGTCCACACCGGAAACAGTGGCCGCCGCCCCACGCCCGGCGATGTTCGAGGATCATCCGCGATGTCGCCTCGTGTGCTGCTACGGCAACTGAGCTGAGCGCCTCTCCTCCGAGCGCGTTCCCATCGCCATTTGCACCTGCTGTACCAGCAGCGATACCGTCCGCCGGAGTAGGGCGCGGGCTATTGACGCGCGGGCTCGCTATGCAACCACCCAATGCATTGCGTCGCTGGGCAAAGTGCGGTTTGCACAAAGGTTCGCCCTCTGCCCCAAACTCATAGGACTGAATGTTGAGTTTACATGAGCACTGATCGCAACGGAAGCATGGCGCATGCCAGACGAGGCCGGCGGCGGGTGAGAGCCGCTCTGCAGCATACACCGTCTTCTCGCACCTGACGCACTTCTCTGCCGACACAGGTGGGCGCCATCCTCGGCGGGGAGTGGTGCTCGCTGTGCTCCTTGTCGCTGGCTGAATTGAGGTCTGCGCCACGACCGTGATCGTGCCGTCTTTGGCAGCCGGAGAAGGCGAGTCGAGGACCATGCCACGCAGTCGGAGCCGATCCACTGTCTGTTTGATCTCCTCGGCCTCCTTGGCCATCGCCTCGTACGTTGCTCGGCCAAGCACGGTGGCGAGGTCGTCAGCCGAGTGCCGCTTTGCGATGCCCGCCCAGCTCTGGCGGATGAAGGCGCTGGCGCGCTGCTCAAGAGGGAAGAGGTCGTGCGTGCGGCCATACTGTAGGACGTCGAGTGCGTTGTCCAGATTGATGATCAGTAGCCGCTCGACCGCGTCGAGGCAGAGCGAAAGGAGCGGTGGGACGCCTCGCTCGCCGACCATCGCTAGATGGGGAGAGGGAGAGAGGGAGGTGACTAGATGACAGACGGTCTCTGCTTTTCAATACTTCTGGGGGCCGCGCTATCCCCCCTTTGCCCCGTTCCGAGAGGGCCCCTAGGCCCTAGGGGAGAGTATGGAGGTGTCCTCTTATACTTCCTACTCGTACCCCTACGGTGGGTGCTTACTCTGGGGGAAGGGGAAGGGGGAGGGGGGGGTGGGGGGCCGAGGAGGGGGTATTGGCAGAAGGGAGGCGAAGGTGTCGTCGCGCTTGCCATCACCTAAGCCCGTCCTCCCGCCTCTATCTCTGGATGAAGTGGAGCCGTGGAGCCCGTCTACGTTTCTATGCCCCCTCCTTTTGTAGGCTAGTCAAAGTCACCGTCGGAGAATCTTGCTATCTTGCTACATCCCCCGCGCACCACGTCGAAATCGGCCGCTTGCGGCCTCCGGTGATGACGTCGTCACGCCCCCAAGACGCAAGACCAAGACGCGCCCTGAGTGCCCAACTTCGACCCGCGACCGGGCGCGCCACGAGGCCGTTCGAGTCACCGCTCACCAAATGGCAAATGGCAAATGGATGCCGCTACCAGCACCAAAAAGTGCGGTATGCCGCCAGCGCATCGCGCGCGATTGGCGATTGGCAATCGCGAATCCGATTGGCGTCGCTGGATGGGCCGATGGGCGGCTCCTGGACGCTTACGCTTACGCTTCGTTGTGGGGGCGTGGGGGCTCCCGGGGGGGTCTAGGGCCCAAAGGCCAAAGCCATCGGCCTAAGACCTTTCGTCCCATCCGGGTTGTAAGTTGTATGTAACAAGATACAAGATACAAGATCGTGAAGTGGAAGTGGAAGTGGTCTCTCGGCGGGGTACCATGTTGAGAATTGTACTCTTGAAGAGCATCTTGTTAGCTAGCATCCTGAGCCACATAGACCGGACGAACCATGCACCATGCACCAACCGCGCATACCCCCATCGCGGGGTAGGGGTAAGGGTAAGGGGCTCCCTTGCTCCCTTGCCATCGAGGGCTACGGACGCACAGTACTAAGGTTATACTCACACAACAAGAAAACTCTGACGCCCCCTCCCCCCCGCGCGCGTGCGCTCTCCACCTCGGCGACCCCCCTCCTCTCGCGCCCTCGCGCCCCGCCCATGCTCTCCTCCGAGGTGGCGCCATCCCCTTCCTCTCCACCGCGGGAGCCGGTAGCGCTTGAACTGCTCGATCTGCCCGACTCACTCCTCCTGGACCTACTCCTCCAGTTGCCGGCCGCCGACGTCCTCAGCTGCCGGTCCAGCTGCACACGCATCTGTGCCCTAGCCAGCGACGATGCGGTGTGGGCGCCACTCTGCCTCCAACAGTTCGGTCTCACCGAGCTGAAGACTCCGCCGCTCTCTTGCGATGTTGACGGCCGTCCATGTCCTTCGTACATGATCGCGGCTCGAGAGTGGATGCGCATGGTCACTTCGCTGAGCCTTGACCGCTTTAGAGAGAGGGATGGTACATTGCGCACCTTGGCTCCGTTGACATTCGCTGCAGCAGACATCTGGGCCAAGCTCGAGCATTGGTGTGCACTCAACTTGCCGGAGGTGGGGAGTACGTTTTCTGGGCCTGTCACTCAAGAGACTTGGGACAGCTTCCAACAGGAAGTGCTCGGGATGGAGGATGCCGACTCGATGGTACGGACACTTTTGCCACTGCGGCTTCTCACTGCCTTCCACGATGGGCAGCACATGGCCTACGACCTGCTGGTGGCCGTGCCCTCCGGAGCAATCCAACCAACCGAGAGCCTTGCCGCGATGTCAGAAGAGATGGACGATCACGTACTGAACCGACAGCGCTCGCTCGGTCTTCTCGGCGGATATTCTGCATATGATACTTGTGTCTCAACTCGCTTGTTTCCGCTCCGCTTGATGGCTGGATGGACAAAGGTCCTGCGCCAGCGCATCCCATTTGAGGAAAATCATGTAGTACTTGGCGCATCATTTGATCTCACAAAACACATCAACCTGGACCTCTTGAGTGGCGATGTCGTCATCACTGGGCTGGTGTTTGAAACCCCAGTCAAGGGACACCCCAGCTCTTGGCGAGATGATGGTCAAACGGTCCCACTCCTCTCGTGGCTGGGCGAGTTCGCGAAGAGACTAACGGCAGGGGAGTTTGGTGAGGCGGAACTTGTACCTTTGAGCCCAGAGACACGTGGCATTACTCTTCTGCCCCAGATCGGACCCCGGTCTGCCACGGCAGTCACCCGTGGCATCGAGGTCAAAGCCTCTGCAGTACACGCTCATGAACAAGACTTTGTGATCTACTCTATTCGCATCCGACTGCTGCGACCCCATGAGCCTGGGTGCGCGTTCACGCTTTAGTTTTCGCATGAGGAGTGCCTTGCGTACCTTGGGGTGCTGTCTTCAGCGCCTCGAGCGGCTTGGGATGCTTGCGGCGACACCATGCTAACATGGATTTGCGCTCGCGTCATTAAGCTGAAATGCTGCTCACATCTTCTTGGCAACCCCCCCCCGCGCGCTCGCTCGCTTTGGTTCCTCAGGTACCAATCTCCGTCGCAGCGCGGCTTCGAGACCGCACAGCTCCAGTCTCGGCATTGGGTGATCAAGAAGAGTGGTCACCCACCCCAGTCAGTGTTTGGTGAGGGCGTTGTGGGAAAATACCCTTTGCTAATGCCGGATGGGTGGAGGGATGATGAGATCAATCGCAGCGGGCACGTGGAAGAGGGCGCGCACTGCACGGGCACTTTCGTCTATCAGTCTAGGTGCGAGCCCCGCGATAGTTTCGAAGGGGAGCTCATCTTTGTGCCCGGCAGTCTGAACGCACCGACTGGCGCGCCATTCGAAGTGACTGTGGCGCAGTTCTCACTTGCACGGAGCGAGGACGAATGGGCCTTTTAGCTTCGCGCTGGGGGGGGCTGATCTAAGACGAACTGAATGTGCGAATGCCACAGTGCGAAAGAAGGCGACCAGGATAGTGCAGATGAACTGCTCACACAAAGAATTTGGGAACCATATTTGTCGGTGCCGCCGAAAACGTTTGCGAGACGGATGCACCGTTGGCGGATGGTGGCACGCTTCCTGGTCTGCAACTGGTCAAAATCACACAGCACTCACTTTCGGTGCCTCACACCCCTTCCTCGGTCAACAACCAAGATCACCTTCCGTTGTTCAATATGCGCGTCTCTGAGTGAAACATGCGCTCTCCGTGAAAGTGTAAAGTCCCAGACCCAAAGACCAAAGAGGTGCAAAAGACGGTAGCGATGTTGCGTGTAGGGCAAGAGCCGCCCTCATGGCTGCCCCTCGGAGATAGCCCTTCCACTGTGTTTTCTCAACTAAGTTGATACTTGATTCACTCATGGGGTTGGCACAAGTCACAATGTTGCGGGTAGGGAGGGTTGTACATCTCTCTTTGTATTTTTCCCGCCCATTAGGTCTCCCCGCGCGCCTCCCTCTCCGTCATCACGCTCCGGTGACTCCCCCCCCCCCCCCTCGCTTATCCGGCTGCCTCCTTACCACCCCAACACCCACAAGCCTACCAGACCTCTTTTCAGACCAACCCCCAGCCAATGCCAATGCCAATAATGCCCCACCAACCGCCACCCCTTCGATTCGCACCGCCGCCGCCCTACCACCACCACCGCATACCAATCCCCTCGCGCTAGCTCAACCACACTTCTACTCCCCCAAGACTAAAAGCGTTCAATTATCCCCATCCCTGCTAGCACCTTCTGTTGTTACCTGGAGGTAGCTCGACTCATCTTGATTGATACTTCATTTGTTGAACCCCACACGTGGTCGCGTCCATCAGCGCCGTCGAACGGAACTCGCCCTCCCACCGATTGATCGACGGGCCGTGGTCCAGCAGCGCATGCGCGCATGCCACCTGGCCCTCCATTGCCGCCTCGCTCATCAAATGGATCCCATCCTCGGGCATGCGCACCGCGCCGCTCTCGAGGATTCGCTGCAGCGTGCGCACGTCACCCCCTGCTCGCCCTGGTCTGCTCGCTTCTGCGGTCGTCCTCCTCTCCTTCCTCTCCCCTCCACACGCACGACTCACCTATTCTTTCGATAAATCCCTCATCCTGTAAAGTACTGCTCCATCGCTTGCCTCTCTCGGGAGCGGGGAGCGGGTCGGATGACAAATACACACTGAGGCCATCATGCTGCCATATCCAGATTTATTTCTCTATCACTGTCATAGACGTTTTCGCACAATGAAACCATATCTCTTAACCGGCGAAGCACCTTAGAAGGTGCTGCATGTCACAGTTGCCTTGAGGATCGGATGTGTTTACCATGTATGGAACGTCCATTTACCGCAATAGATGGAGCTTAGAGCACTCACGTGTCGCGAAGCACCTTCAAAGGTGCTTCCTGCCGCCGCTTAAGAGATAAGACGCTCACGACAAACTTGATCCAAGTCATCGATGACCTTCGCCAATCGGATCGAGTCGCTTCCACAATGGCTCGTTTGCGTCAGAAGAAGGCCAATACTCCTTCATTCGACAAATCGCCATCTCTTTCATCGAACAACAATGATATACGCCTACTACTCGCCCGCCCCTGTCCACATACCGCCTACTCGCCCGCCCCTGTCCACCTACCGCCGTGCCCTCTTACCGCTTCTTGACCAAACTCCTCGAGCGCCTGCGTCTTCCGACGCACCACTCTCCCTTCCTCCTCCTCGTCCCCCCCCCCCCCCTCTCTGCACAATGCTACCGCAAAGGACCCCCCTCCTACCGGAAGAGCCGAGGCACGGTACCAGAATGGCGCTGGAGATCGTCCTGGACCACCTGCGGCCTGACACTTGTCGTCTTGATGTGACTGACGAGTTCTTCACCCGTCATTCATTGACCCTTCTGACCATTCCGACTCATGGATGTCATCCTCCTACCAGGCTCTCGCAAGCATTGGGTATTCGGCTCACCGATGAGCTCACGATTCCAAGAATGCCGATTGATCTGCACTTGCAACTGTCCGACTCCAACGAGCGGCCCTGAAGAATCTGCAACTTCTCGATCTTCGGGAGAACCAGTTCACCGACGAGCAGATCAAGACACTTGCAGAGGCCATCTCCAACGGGGCCTTGAACAATCTCGAAAATCCCGACTTCTGTGGAAACAACATTGGTCCTGAGGGGGATGAAGGCATTTGCAGAGGCCTTAGTCCCCGTGCGTGTCGCCGTGTCGGTCATGTGAGGTCTGCTCGTGGCCACGCGCGCGAGGGGCGAGAGGGAGGGCGGCTGCGAGCGTGAGAGGGGTCGAGTGGGGGGAGGGGAGAGGAGAGGGGGAGAGAGGGGGCCTCTGGCGAGGGTGGGGGGCGGGGGCGGGGAGAGGGTGGGGGCGGGGGTCGGGGGTGAGTCGGGGGTGAGTCGGGGATTTGATCGGGGGTATGTGCGTAATACTTCGACCCTTTTCATCTATTCCCCGGTCGCCCCTCTGGTGTCTGATTTTGGACTTTTCACCCCCTTCCCCCTCCGGGCGGGGGCGCACGCACGGTCCCCGCGCGGGGGAAGTCGATGTGCGCATGCGGGCCATGTTGACGAAGTTGTCCAGATGCGCGCCCCCTATATGCACGCATCTCCGCTGGTCCCAGTCGCAATCACACGCACGGCGCCCCCGCGGAGACGCCGCGTATGATGTGCAGTGCGCATCCGTGACGGCGTGCGGAAACTTCCATGCGCACGCACGGCGCCCCCGCGGGGGGGGCGATACGCATGTGATTGCCACTCATCATGCGCACGGCGCCTGCCGAAACCCTACATGGAGGACCGAAACCCTACATGGTGCAAGTGCGCCGAGCAGCTGGCAAGCTCTACATGGAGGACCGACCAAGCGTCCTCTCACGCATCACAGACCTCGCCATCCAAGATCAGCCGAACGACATCGTTGCCATCGAGGAAGAGGGGTGTGAGAAAAAGACGAAGAAGATGAAAACTCAACCCGCGTAGCTGGGAGTCACTGCGTGTTGAGAGGAGCGCGGGAGGGGGGAGGGGGCAAGCGTGATTAGCTTTGTTTTGTACCACTGTTGTCAAACACTAAAAAGAAAACAGGAATATATTGATGACAAAAAAATCCACCTGGCCCTCTTTTGACGGAACGCGACTTCAAGAAGTCTGGGCATCTCCGGTCCAAAAAAGAAACTGACTTCACCGCGGTGAGCAAACACACGCTCAACCACAACGCGCTTCGCTCCACGCGCGCCCAAAGTTTTTCGGAAGATAATGTTAAAGGCGGGTGCACCATGTCGATCTACCTTCAATACAGCAAAGACAAGTACGACGTCATTCGGCTAAAAGATGCGATACTAAGGTTGTTTATAGTCTTTGTCGCTGCCATCTTAGTACCAGGCGGCCTTACCATGGCATTCTTACAGAAGTCAGGGTTGAACGCCGCCATACAGTTTGGAATCGCGCTGGGAGTAAGCGTCGCAATGACCTTCCTTTTCTTGTTAACGGCGTGGAAATGGAAATGGTGGCGGTTTAGCCTGCCAAAGGGTAAGGTCCTCACCTCAAGAGGGCAGCAGATGATTAATTCGATGCGTAGGCCATAACACTAAAGACGTGACGTCCGGCGGACGACACGCACCCCGCACACCACCGAGCGAGTGGTCGTGGTCGTCGCCCGCCGACTGTGAACAATGCCTGGATAGCAGGATCTTTAGAGCTTGTCACGTGATGTGGGCACTTTTGTGGGTGTTTGTGTTTCGTGACCGTCCACATGGGGGGCACTTGCGAAAAAAACAACAAAACCTGAGGTTGCACCCTCTCATTCGATGTGGATTTGTTGTTTTGTCACCCTTGACCCTTGAACTATCGGGTGCGAGCGGGAGCGGTTCTGGCTGTGGATGTGGCTGTGGCTATCACTGATCACTGAAGGTGTTGAGTGATTTGGCCATAATCCCATGGTGCAAGTGCGCCGAGCATCTGGCAAGCTCTACATGGAGGACCGACCAAGCGTCCTCTCACGCATCACGGACCTCGCCATCCAAGATCAGCCGAACGACATCGTCGCCATCGAGGAAGAGGGGCGTGAGAAAAAGACGAAGAAGATGAAAACTCAACACGCGTAGCTGGGAGTCACTGCGTGTTGAGAGGAAAGCGGGGGGGGGGGGGGGGGGGGGCAAGCGTGATTAGCTTTGTTTTGTACCACTGTTGTCAAACACTAAAAAGAAAACAGGAATATATTGATGACAAAAAAATCCACCTGGCCCTCTTTTGACGGAACGCGACTTATGGCGTGCTGGTGGTGGCACGGGCCGTGGCTTGAGCGCACCTGGTCAGTCTTGAGTGCTGATCGCGCTCGCTTTCTAGGCGCGGCGTTGGTCGCGGCCCGATCGGCCGGCGCGGCGGGGGTGACGGCCAGGGAGGAGGGGAGCGACGCGCGCTCCATGACCCTATCATTTTAAAGATAGTTTTTTGAAGAAGTTTTGTCCTTAGTCAGTGCGTCAGTGCTGAGCCTAGTGCAGGTGTTAGCCCTATATCTTCTTCAGATTTTTCACTGATTACGAACAAGATCCCGTCTTACACCCTCAAAGCCAAAGTTCGGTATGGAATGATATTGTAGCTCGAGTCTCAAATGTGACAGCTGGCCGACACAAGTCATTGAGTTTAGCGGCACGCATGCTTGTGTGCGCACACACACAACCACATGCATAAGGGGCGCGCGCGCACACAAACACACAAACCTGGGGGTGGGGGCAGAGAGAGTGAGTGACGCATTGAAAATTCGAATCACGCACATGCAGGCGTTTTGGAGGTTCTCGGTCTAATTATCAACAACCCTATGCGCCAGAGCTTCTCCCTCTCACCCTCTAGTCCAGCTCGTCGATGTTCGTCGAGGCTGGCTGCTGCGACGATGGACTCGTACCCTTCCCATTCTCTCGCTTCCCAGCTTCGCTTTTCTCTTCCTGGAGATTTCTCTTTGCCTCGTCAAACTCCTCATTCATTTTCGCCTCCATCTCCCGCATCATCTCCTGTGCGTGAATTCCAGGGTTGAATGAGCCGTACGTGCCGGTGAGAGAGTCAGCTGATTAGGGTGAGACAGCATCAGAGCAGCCGAAGGCAGCGTCGCAGGGTTCGTGCAGAGTCCAGCGGGAACCGGTGTGCACGAACACGTGAACTCATTCAGCGGCATGTCTCCCATCTGCGTTACGAATTGCGCTGCGTAAGGCACGCACAGCATCGACGGGTGCAACTGTAGCGTATGGCGCGCGATTACCTCATCGCCGTCCATGGTCGCCCAGTCCAAGGGAGTGGCAAGCCGCGACTCATCAAAGGGTCGATTGAGAGGTGGCAACGGCTCCTCTCCCATTGCCCTCCTTCGCCGGTGCCGTGAAAAGGAAACCACAAACCTACTTCGAGCTCTAGGAGTACTCTATCCACTCCTCTAGAGATATCTCTAGCTCTACTCTAGTCTACTGTAGAGTCTACTCTGCTCTGGAGTAGAGTAGAGGAGAGTAGAGATATTGGATCAAATGTGAGAGAGAAGCGCAGACGAGCGAATCTTCTTCTCTCTCTCAGAGCGCTCGCCGGCCGCGCGGGGCGGTCGGCGACGGCTGGCAGCTCCTCTGGGGGCTGGCTGGCCTGGCGGGTTGGCCTTTTCTTATCTGATCTGAAGAGACCTTTTCTCTGGTGAGAGAAGCTCACGAACAACTTTCGCGTCGATCCTCCGATCTCTGGCTCATCAACCCGATCGCTCCCTCCCTCCCTCCCTCCCTCCCTCCCTCCCTCTCCTCTTCTCTCTCTCTCTCTCTCTCTCTCTCTCTCTCTCTCTCTCTCTCTCTCTCTCTCTCTCTCTCTCTCTCTCTCTCTCTCTCTCTCTCTCTCTCTCTCTCTCTCTCTCTCTCTCTCTCTCTCTCTCTCTCTCTCTCTCTCTCTCCTCTCTCTCTCTCTCTCTCTCTCTCTCTCTCCTCTCTCTCTCTCTCTCTCTCTCTCTCTCTCTCTCTCTCTCTCTCTCTCTCTCTCTCTCTCTCTCTCTCTCTCTCTCTCTCTCTCTCTTCTCTCTCTCTCTCTCTCTCTCTCTCTCTCTCTCTCTCTCTCCTCTCTCTCTCTCTCTCTCTCTCTCTCTCTCTCTCTCTCTCTCTCTCTCTCTCTCTCTCTCTCTCTCTCTCTCTCTCTCTCTCTCTCTCTCTCTCTCTCTCTCTCTCTCTCTCTCTCTCTCTCTCTCTCTCTCTCTCTCTCTCTCTCTCTCTCTCTCTCTCTCTCTCTCTCTCTCTCTCTCTCTCTCTCTCTCTCTCTCTCTCTCTCTCTCTCTCTCTCTCTCTCTCTCTCTCTCTCTCTCTCTCTCTCTCTCCCTCTCTCTCTCTCTCTCTCTCTCTCTCTCTCTCTCTCTCTCTCTCTCTCTCTCTCTCTCTCTCTCTCTCTCTCTCTCTCTCTCTCTCTCTCTCTCTCTCTCTCTCTCTCTCTCTCTCTCTCTCTCTCTCTCTCTCTCTCTCTCTCTCTCTCTCTCTCTCTCTCTCTCTCTCTCTCTCTCTCTCTCTCTCTCTCTCTCTCTCTCTCTCTCTCTCTCTCTCTCTCTCTCTCTGTGCCGCCACCTCCATCCCTTGTTGTTTGTTTGCGACTCTACTCCCTCCTCTCCGTCATCCGTCCGAGCACCTCCTGAGCCTCCGAGTGCGCATGCCCACCAATGCGCACGCCCACGAGATTGGCAGTAGCCAGATCGCTGCATGCGCTGCGCTGCTACTGCTCGTCGTTGCCATCTCCTGGGCTCTCGAGCTACAGCTCGCCGATCGGCTCCTTGTCGCGGGCATGCGCACCATTCTCCAGCTCTTCGCGCTCGCGCTCGTACTCGAACCCATCTTCGATCACAACTCGCCGTACATTGTCTTACCATACCTTGGCCTTATGATTCTCTTTGCTACGCGTGAGGCGTATGTCAAGCCCAAATACTTCTACAAAGGGATGGCACGCGACGTTTTTCTGGGACTGGTCCTCTCTCTTACTATCACTCTGCTTGCTGCAGTTGCGCTGCTCCAGTTTCGGCCTTATTGGGATGCGCAATACGCTATTCCAATTGCGGGCATGCTTCTTGGCAATAGCATCTCGGCGGTGAATCTTGGACTTGCAAGCTTCTTGACGTCAATTGTCGAGGCCCCGGCGCAGATGGACACGCTGCTAGCTTGTGGCGCGACGAGTTTCGAAGCGGCCCTGCCTGGAATACGCTCTGCGCTCTTGATGGGCCTCACGCCGACAATCAATCAGATGTCCGTGATAGGTCTCGTTTCCATACCGGGCATGATGACAGGCAATGTTCTAGCCGGCTCAACCCCATTACTGGCGGCAAAGTATCAGGTGCGCGTCGTATACACACAGATGCCATCCAAAGAGCTAGAACCCTTGCTTTTTCGAAACACCAGCGTTTGGACTGGCCGCACACCTGGCCAATATCAGGAGGATGTGGCGAACATCCATCAAGCGGAGCCAGTGACCTTGATGGTGAGTCAAGAAGATGGGGTTATCATCTTGCTCCAACCCATCCCGATCAGATGGTCATCATGTTCCTCATCTCCTTCTCATCGACTATTGCTCTGTGCATCTTGTGTTTCCTCACTATTCGTCGATCATTCGACCCATTCCACAGGATCCTGCGCGATCGCATCTCGGCTCGCTCAGGCCCCAAACCCGCTGACGCTCTTGTTGCCGCACTGACTGCACTCCGGAAATTATTACTCTCCGTCACACGCCCTTGTGCCGCTGTTGGAAGTGGTGGCAGAAAGGTGGAGATTGTGGATGCGGAGGCTGCTTGCACACTGACACCGCAAAATTCGGAGCACGTGTCTCTCAAGACTCGCGTCAACGGCACCTTCGAAAGCGTGCGGCCAGCTGGTAGTCCGAAGTGGCTAGGGCGGTTGGGTCTTGGCTCAAAGGCCCCTTCCGCTGGTCCATGGCTGTCAAGGTGTAGAGATGGCGAGGCATTTCAGGGTTGCACGTCTAGCGGGGTGGATTCAGGTCAACATGCCGTTGATGGAGAGGCAGTGTGCGCGCGCGGGATGCGCATCGTGGATGCATCCACCGGCGCTCCTTGGTTGACGGCATCAACAATCTGGTTGCCGGCCGGTGGTTCAGCAGCCGTGGTTGGGCCATCGGGATGTGGCAAGTCTACGCTGCTGCGCTCACTTGCTCTGCTCGAGCCCAACGCACTGGGGTCAATCTTGGTGGGAGGGTACACCCCCGAACAGGTGGAGATAGTCACGCCGCCAACGAATGTGAACAGCGCGTAGTTAGTGCAAGATGGAATTGTTGGGAGGAGTGGCAAAGCGGGGTGTGCCACCCCCTTTGCCAATCAGTTGTCCACCCCTCCCCTGATCCATGGGCGCGTGTGATGTGATCAAAACCTCCTTCGTCACAGATTGGTGGGGCGGCTTGCTGGCGTACCCGGGTCATCTACGTTCGGCAACAAGGTGGGGTAGGCTTGCCTGGCACACCCTGCGAGACGTTTGACGAACTCTGTCAAGTGCGAGCCCAAAGACGTCGAGCCCAAGCACGCACTGCTGCCCATGCAAAACTTCCTCGCAAGCGGCAGGAGACGACGCGTGCACGGCACGCATACCTGCAAGAGCTGCTTGGTGCGTTGAATTTATCCGGCCAGATTCTCGATCAGCCTTGGTCAACACTTTCGGGAGGAGAGTCACAGCGAGTTTACCTATGTGTGCTGCTCGCTTTGCGACCAGAGGTATTGCTGCTCGACGAGCCCACCTCAGGGTGCGACGCAGCAGCTGCGCTCGCCGTCGAAAAGCTCGTTGCCAGCAGCGGAGTTGCAGCCATTTGGATCTCACACGACGCAGCACAGCTTGCTCGTGTTGCGAGGGATGTGCAATTGAAATTCCACGCATCAACCATCCCATTCGCGTAATTTTGCTCGGGACTGGTCCACTCTCGTCTCCTACGTTGCACACCGTAAAGTACAGGGCCATTCGTTAGCTTTGCTCTCAGCTACAGTTATGGCCCACGTACCAGGTGCCCACATGTGCCGAGACTACCAACTTCCAAAATGCCGGACTATCGATGATATGGGAGCCATCCGTTTTCTTCGTCACGGACGCCCATCACAGATGTATGCTCGCGGACGGCGTTGGGGGATGGGGATGGTGCTTACTCGCTCCTGCTCGAGCATCTCGGCTCTCCGAGCTCTAGAATATCGAGTGCAACGTCTACTTGTTTGGGAGAACCTGGGGGGGATGCTCACTCAGGGTATACATACGCATGGCGCAACGTACCGGCCGTTTTTTGTTACCTTTGCAAGAACTGCCGTGTGATATGAGCTTTGGCGCTCGTCGACGGCATGAATGCTAGTTCGACGCGGTGAAAAATGATGTGGCAAGTCAAAGTTGATCTGTGATCTGGATGAAACTACTACAAGGAGAAACGCACTCATGCGGTCACCAAGGACAAAGGAAAGACCGGGCATTAACAATAATGACACACATGCTTGAGAGCCTCATTCGGGGCCAACACGAAGTTCCTGCGCGATCGATGAGAAACCCACGGATAAGACTGGGAGACTAGCGACTAGCGCACTAGGGGGGAAATACACCGCAGTTTTTGCGGGAAGTTGCCCGCCAGAAGTGAGGTTTGGACCGCTGTGCCACGTAGAGATGCTAGCGCGCAAAGTGTGCTCATGTGCAAATGAAGGTCCCGGCGGCGCAGGTTACTCGAATCGCAGCCATATGTTCTTCGAGGACCGCTCGCGGCGCGAGCTGTGAAGGGCCGTTCTTCTTTTTTGACGAGAGGACCCCCCCTCCCCCCCCCCCAGTGCTTTTCCCTGGTGAGCCGCCCGACGTAGGTCGGTTCGCCTCACTGGGTTTTCCCTCATTGTAATTGTGGGGAGTTATAATGGGAGCCGCAGGTCTGCGAGGGGGGAGATTTGAAGGTATACATATGTGTATGTGTCTGTTGCATCAGCACACGTCAAGGTGTACGGGCAAGTGCGTTGAGGGGTGTCGTGATAGTACCGGCCTGGTGGGAGTAGTGGTACTAACGCTCAGATATTTTATTATTTATTATTCAACTAAGTTTATACTTAGTACTTAGTTCACACCCATGGGGGGGGGCACGAGCCCCCCCCTCTCTCCACTCCTCCTCTGCTCTGGGGAGGAACCACCCACCCTCCTGGCATGCCTGATGGCTTGCCAGTAGCACACAGCACACTGCCCTGCTAACCCATTCCTCTCCTCACAGGCCCGCCTGACTCGCCCGCCCTGGCCTGTTGTGGCCAGCCCATCGCTCTGACGAACCCCTCCTCCCCCTCTCCCCTTCCCCCCTGGCCCCCCCTCATCAGGACCCCCCAGCCAGCTCCAATCGACCTGCAGGGGCGCGGGGCGCTAGGGAGCGGAGAGGCAGGAGGGGCCAGGGCCATGCCCCAGCCTCACTTGCCCCCTGAACTGAGCTCCCAGGCCCCTGCAGGCCACGTGGGGACCTGACGAGGAGGGGCCGCAGGCGCGCGCCATGGGCCAGAGCCGCAGGGAAGACAGGAGGAAGAGGGAAGAGGGAGGGGAGGGGGGAGCGGCAGCTCTCCCCTCCGGCGCTTACGTGTCTTCTTGCCCCGTTTAGGTAAAGCAGAAGACAGAAGACGGGGGGCGCCGGAGCCAGGAGGGAAGGGCCGCGACTCGCCGCGGCCGCTCGCTCTTTGAGGTCGACAGCGCAAAGATCTTGGCACGGATCGCGAGTCGTCTCGCCTCCCTCGCGCACCCAAACTACTCATTGCGCTCGCTGCCGCCATCAGGCGGCTCCCCCGGTGCACTACTAGGGGGATTGGGGTGAAGGGCTTAGATATGGTCCGGTGGCCCGCGCCTCCCCCCGGTGATCTGTTCCCTCTCTTCTCCTCCTGTGTCTCCGAGTGGGCGGCGACCTCAGTCCCGACTTATCCTGTAAACAGGTGCGGGACTTACCTATTTTTCGGTGGGCGGAGCTCTGCTCCGCCCACCCCCTTCTCCGCGCTCTCTCTCCCCTCTCCTGCGGCACGCGCGATGGCGCGCCTGCGGCAGGCCTGCAGCTGCCCATTGGCGACCCTGGAGGCTCATGGAGGCCAGCTCAGGGGGCAGAGGAGGAGGCTGGGGCTGGGCCCTGGCCTGGTGGCCTCCCCTGCCTCTCCCTCGCTGGCGCTCCTGAGCCTCAGGGGCCCCCACGCTGCACCTGTCTGCCTGTCGAACAGGGGGGGAGGAGGGGTTGGAGCAATGGGCTGGCCACGCCGGGCTAGGATGGGCGAATCAGGCGAGCCTGTCAGTGGGAGAAGAGAGGGTCAGCAGGGCAGTGGCCTCCCGGCAAGCCATCAGGCGTGCCAGGTGCCAGGAGGATGGGTGGTTCCTCCCCCATGGCAGGGGAGGAGTGGAGAGAGGGGGGGGCTCGTGCTCGTGCCCCCCCATGGGCGAGCTAAGTATAAACTTAGTTGATCCGAAGTCATTTTTCTGCTTCCTCATTTTAGACCACAAAGCGCGCTCGATGGAGATGGAGATGGCCCACCACACCGATCTCGATCTCGCGAGGCACTTGCTTTATGCTTTACGGGAGGGTGTGGGTGTGGAGAAGCCGAGGAAAAGCGAAAAGCAACGCCGGCACGCGGCCAACAAAAGAAAGCGTTTCATCCCTCATCCCTCCTCTACCTCTGGCCAACAAAACATAAGTCCAGGGCCACCAGCACAACATAATTAGCCTAGGCCGCGCCAGGCTTCAGTTACCCCATGGAAGGCGCACACACAGAAACGTGAACAAGTAGAGACAAGCAGCGGACGGCGGCGTTCCAAAGGACATACTACTCTAAGCACTTTGAAAGCACTTTCTCTCCCGAACTCCCGAAAAGCGAAAAGTTTCCCTCGCTCTTACGCTCATACTCTTACGCTCTTACGGCGGGCGGGGCCAGAACTATTCTTAGTACAAGCCTTGGCAGATACAGCAGGCAGACACGGCAGGATCCATCAGAGAGGGGAGGGTGACCGACCGACGCCGCTTGACCCCCCGCCCCCTCTTCCCCCCCCCTCCCCCGCGCGCGCATACTCTCTCTCTCCACTCTTCTCTCTCTCCATTCCTTCCCCCGACCCCGCACCCATCCCCTCCTCTCTCGTAGGAAGAGGGAGCGGCCGCGCGGGCCGATTGGGCCAAGCAGCAGGATGGCGCCGACCTCGCGCTACGCGATGGCCGCCGTCGCGTTCGGACTGCTGCTACTCGGTGCGCTGCGGCTTGGCCGTGCCAACAGCCTGAGCTCGCAGCTGATGCAATACGTGCCCACCCGGAGCGATATCCCCTTGCTCGACGACGAAGACCCGTTCGATGAGCGCATCCGCAGGCTCGAACTCCAGCTCGGTCTGCCACGCGCTCTTGGGGCAGCCTCGCATGACGGCGTCGTGCCGCGGCTTGCGTCGCATCTGGACCCTTCACCCCCTTCACCTTCACCCACGTCCTACACTGGTGGGACGCCGAGCACGAGCCCTTGGGATCCAAGGGCTTCAGCATCGATGAGGGTATGGGATAACTCTCGGGTCCTTTCATCCAGTGAGGTACTTCGCCGAGTGCCTTCTGGGGCTCTGGCATTTGTCGCTCTTGCCAACACCGCCTATGCCGATCTTGCTGTCAACTGGGCGTTAGTGCTGTTGCCAATACTTGAGACCATCGGAGTGCCGCACCATGCAGTACTCGCATCACTGGATAACCCCTCAGCCCAGCGCTTTGTCCGGCTGCGTTTACCGACGATGCGGGTCGGAATGGGCGGCATCAATAACACAAAGGACGACAACACTGATTTTCGATGGGCGATGTCCGCTTTTCGTGCCTATGGGGTGTCCAAAGCAGAGGTTATCATGTGGCTTTTGAGGGAAGGCCGCGACGTATGCATGTCAGATGTGGACGCCGCATGGATTGCCCCGCCGCACGGCATGTTTCGATCGCTTCCAGAAGCAGACGTGCTTTTTGGCACGGACTGCCTCAACCTAGAATGGGATGCCGACCGTTCCACTAGGCCAAACAAGGTGGGGCGGTGCGGACACCATCCTGGCTCCACGTGGTCAGCCTGGTTTAACACTGGCGTGATGTTCTTCCGCGCTAACCCTCGCGCTCTCGAAATCGCCTCCGAGTGGCGCGATCGCATGGCTGCCGTGAGGGGCGAGGGAAGCATTGATGATCAACTCACATTCAACCAGCTTGCGGGCACAGTCCGTGACCCGGTCAAGAATAACAAAGAGGGCATCTACCCCATCAAGGCTGCGCGCACAGACGGGCGCGTCATTTACGATGGCACTGGGCATCGCACGCTCGCTGCATTGCCTGCTGACGTCATCTGCTCGGCACAGGCTTACCACATCTTCCAATCTTCGGAACCTAAGAATTGCCTTGTGCTCCACTTGACGTTCGTGGAGGGCTGGCCAAAAAATCCAGCAAAGTACTGGCGCTTGCGCGAGGCAGGGCTATTCCCCTTGCGGCCTGAGCCATTTGACGGTCGCTACCTCTCCTTCACGCCTCCGCAGCCTGGCCCAGTGCCGCCGGAGCGCCACCCCTCCTTGCTGGATCCGAATAACCCTAATGTACGGCGGCCGCTGCCCAATTTGACACCGGACAAGAAGGGTTGGAAGGTTAAGGATGCGCTGTGGGGATCCCCTCGGATGGCGGCGCACTTCGATCTCGTGGACAGGCACATTGCAGCCCTGCGGAATGCCATGGCGATCGCGCGCGCGACCCGCCGCCGACTGATTATGCCCAAGATGCTTTGTTTGTGCGAGCGCTCAGAGTCACCCTTCTCCTTATTACCAACTTGCACACTCGCCGGCTCCTCCACGAAATTGCCGTTCGTCTGTCCACTCGAATCTATCTTCGACGTGGTTCGCGTAGAGCACCTTTGGGCGAAGACGAGCGCAGATCCTGATGGTTATTTGCAGCTGCATCCATGGACATTGCTAAATGCGTCCATCCACAAGCCGCCGCAGCCTAGCCTCGCCTTCCAACCCTCCCGGACTACGACCGTGAGCTGGTCGACAACGGGCTGGGTACGCCTCCCCGCTTCACATGCGACGAATGGGGTTTACCATCAAGGAAACCAGCAATTGCCTCAGCGGGTTGTACTGCCTCGTGGGCTTTCCGACGTGCAAATCTCCGAGGCTCTTGCAGAATGGGGTGCTTCTGACGCGCGCTTACTGCATCTTGAGTCGGCTGAAGACGTCTTTGGCGGCTTCGAGGCGGCCGACGCAGCCAAGACTTTCGAGAAAAATATAGCAACTCATCTTCTCGGGGGCTGGAGCGCGACGTGGTGCTGTACGTCTTGGGACAAACCGCGCGGCACGTTGCTTTTTAAGCGACCACTGCCGCTTGCTGTTGGGAAAGCAGCAAAAACGACGGCTTGGATGTCAGACGGCACGCCATGTAAGGACTTCACTTGCACTGCGCCACGGCCGCACGAAATTCCCATGGAGCGGCAGTGCTACGCGGCCGCCTGTAGGGACTAGCGTCAGCTTTGCCTATTTTCCAAGCGGGTGAAGCGGCGCGAGACGGCAGGCTGGCAGTGCGCAGTGGGCGCTTCACCGACAGTTTGGCCTTTTCTTTCTCTACCTGCAGCCTACGGCTTTGTGCGTCGAGTATTGCAGAGACCCTACGCCTTTTGCTAACATGTTTGAAATACCAAGCAAGCCTGACTTTATACTTGGTTCACTGGGGGGGGGGGGGGGGGGCACGAGCCCCCTCCTCTCTCCACTCCTCCCCCACTGTGGGAGAGGAATTACCCACCCTCCCGCCCTCCTGTCATGCCGTCATGGCACGATACCGGACCAGACCAGCACAGCCCCACTAAAACCAAACCCTCCCTGATAGGCTCAGGCTCGACTACGGATCGCACACCGCTAGGTGTTCCACGCTATGCAGGTGTTAGGCGTGTTCCGAAAAGTGGGGTGGGGTACCGTGGGGGAAAAGTTGCTATGCCCACGCGCCTTCCAACCCCATGCTAACATAACACTCTAAGCAAAAACAAAACTATCACCTGGCCCTCTTTGGACGGAGCGCGAGTTTGGCATGCCTGATGGCTTGCCAGGAGCAGACTGCCCTGCTGGGCCACTCTGTCTTCGCCCCCTCCTTCTCTTCCACCTCCATAGAGTAAGACAAGCACTGTGCCACCCGCCGTGCAAGTACAGCGGCTAGTCTGTTAAGATTTTTAATAGCAACTCTTGCGGCCCTTGTGACGATTGAGCCTCGCACCCTCCCCGGTCCCCGACGACGACAATACGTATACGAGACGACGCCGAGCTCGTACGAATACGGCTCAATTAAAGATGAACCCAATGCTTGTGACGAATACAACTCCCCCGCTGCGGCGTGTGCAGCGCAATCACTCGGTAACGAGCACAGGCGTGTGCTTGTGTTCTCTCGGTAACGAGCACATGCAGTTGTCACACTTGCATCAACCAATCGCCCTCGCCATGAGATTTCATCTCAGTGCGCGGCGGGGAGTCATGCTTCTATTGGCGGCACACGCAAGACCCATGCGAAGCTGGCTCAACAAAGCGTCGCTCGAGTCAGTAGTATCACTCTCAAATACCATTTCCGCCGTTGGGATGAGCCGTCGCCACAGGGAGGGCTGTGTCTGCCCGTCATCGGGATCTTGTTCACGGGCCTTGAGGGCGACTAATGCAGCTGGAGCTGAGAATGGCGGGCTTGATAAGGCTTGTGGCTGATGTGCTACAGGAGAGGACAGCGGTGAGGCGGGAGCGGGTGTGGGCGTGGCCGACGCAACTGGTGTTCTAGGCGAGAATATAGTTTCCTCCATGAGTCTCCCGTTCTCATTCCACTTGTTGACAAGCGAATCATGAGGCGTCGCAAGACGCGAGTCGCCATACATCGAGCCCAGAAGCGAATCGCCACGCGAGACGGATAGGCGGACCATAGTCGGCTTGCCGACAATCGGCGAAGCGTCAAAAATCTCGTCCCATGACCATCTGTTAGTCATGTAACCATTGTGAGGATTGAGGGTTTGAAGGCCCTCGGATGTCACCACGAGGGTGCGTCGGTACTTCCCCTTCCACGGAAGCCCGTGCTTGATCACCTGGAAACGCCTTTCTGAAGGCTCACCCAATCCCCGCGCACGTGCGGGTGAGAGAGTGGCTCGGCTTTGGCAAGCGCTGCGGGTAGCCGAAGACGGGGCCGGCGAGAAGAGGAAGAAGCCTCCGCTATGCAGCTCGGCAAGGGCGGCCTCAGCGGCATCAGCCCGAGCCTCCGCCTCGTCTGCACGCGCGGCTGCCGCCTCGGCAATGGCACGCATTTGCTCTCGGGCGACTTCGGCCATCTCAATGCTCGCTTGCATCGCAGCCATTTGCTCTAGTAGCAGCACCCGGTCCCGGGAGGCATTGGCCGCTGCGTCTGCAGCCTCCGCTCGGATGCGCAAGGACCGGCGAATTTCAGACGCGCCCCTCAAGGTGTAACGTTTTTCGGCTTCAAGTAGCTTGGTCTCAGCCACCTCGAGTTTGGTCTGTAACTCTTGAGCCAGTCCTGACAAGTCCATGACAGTGTTGCGGCGCAGCGAAGAGGCGACAACTCGCATAGCACGTGTGCCAAACTGGAGCGCCGATTTCGTCTCTTCTAGGTCGGATAGGGCGGGAGATGCGCAAACCAACACAGATGTGCGGCAATTGCCGCCAAGAGACTCTTGTAGGAGCCGCGTCAAGTGCGAGTCGCGGAAAGGGATATGGGGAACTGTGGTGATCCCCGCGCCCTCCGTGCCTGCATTCTGTGCGACATCCGAGCGTTTAGCGAGGGCGGTGATGACATTGCCGAGTGCAAGAAGCGACACATTTATCTTCTGAGCCTCATTCAATTTGACCCCTGAGACCCCAGTACGAGAAACGCGCTCGGAGCCTGCAAGATCCACGATGGTTAATCGCGCCAGGATTGCCGCATGAGTCTCGGGTGCTCGCTCGAGCGCTCGCTGGATGTCGTAGACACTCTGCTGCCGCAAGACGCTCGCGTGTGACAATGCTGCCGGGTCATTTGTGATTGCACTGCCCTCGTCGCGAGTCGGGGCAGTTGACGATTCGCTCGACATAAGCGAATCGGAGCTGTGCTCCTGGAAAAGACCGGCATGCTCATCAGGGTCGCCACCGCCGCTCGCTCGGCTTGTGGTGGACCTCTTGGGACGACGAGTAAGACTAAGCATGAACACGGCATGGGACCGTGATGAATGACGATTGAGCGCCGTGGATGCGAAACGCAGTCTGCCCGCGCCGCGCTGTACAACATCAAGGGCGCTCTCTAGATCTTTTACTTCCACAGACGTTGCGCCTTGCGCGTACACTCCCCGGACCTTGTCTTCACGAATAGCTAGAGCCGGCGGCTCCTTAGACTCGGACAGTAAGTCGTAGATCTTCTCGAGGTAGACTTGGAGATACTCTGCGCGCAGAGTATACTCGAACTCATCCTTCACGCTGACAACTTCCTCGTAAAGCTGCCGAAGCATCCGAGCGGTGATGCCCTCGCTAGGAGTGCCTATGTTTGCCGGCTCGCCGAGGGTGAAGGTTTTTCCGGAGCCGGTTTGACCGTATGCGAGCAAAGCACCTGCACGAATACATGCAATCGCAGTCTTCGGACGATGACGGAGCGCCCCGCGGACACACGTTCCATAGGGCAGCAGGTTGTGATGGGCTGGCACTGGCAAGTTCTCGAGCAGGTCTTGAACTCACCATTGTATCCATTCAAGACGGAGGCGACCAGAGGTGCGCCGACCGTACTTGCAAGCTCGTTATGATCCTCTTCCTCAAAGACGTGATGGAAGCAGTAGCACGACTCTGTGCCGGCATCCCCCTCGCCGCTACTGCCTAAAGTCAGCTGAATGCGATGAAGATCGCCTTCATCGTGAGGCTCTACGACCAGAGCACGACGCGAATCGTTTGAGCTGCCGCGATGCTGCAGGGGTCTCACGCGTACGTACACCCGTGTCTGTGCTATGTTGGACACCTCAGGGCTATCGGATTCCGTGGGCGACCTGTGCGCCCACGTGCGCGCCGAACCGCCCACATTGGCATTCTCTTTGTCCTCAGTGCACTGGATTGAAGGCGGCAGGACTCCTTCGACGGCTGGGTCCATCGACTTAAATGGTGCCGAGGGCGCGAGGACAGCGCTTGTCTCTCTCCTTCTCCTCGGTCGTGTGCCGTGGTCCGCAAGGGCCATCGGAGGCCAGACGGGGGGCGGGTGAGGAGGGCGGGTGAGGGGGGAGGGGAAGAGAGAGGAGGGGGGGGGGGGGAGGCAGAGTAGGCGAGCGGGCGCAGGGGGCGGCAGGGGTGGGTGGTGGTGGTGGGAGGGGTGGGCGAGGGCGAGGGCGGAGGCGAGTCGCGAGAGTGCGAGCCGAGAGAGAGGCGGCGGCAGGTGAAGGGGCGCGCGAGAGGGAGAGAGAGGGGGGGGGAAGGGGAGAGGAGGATATTTTTAATCTAGAGTAGGAGTAGGAGTATGTCTACTCCTAGGGTTTCACGGCGGCGCAAGACAAACTGGCAAATGGATACAGATAACTTATTGATACTACTACGATGCTAAAGTACCTTTTAGTAAATTTTAGTGTTAGACGGGCTGTTTGGGAAAACGCGCTGGATGGTTGGTTCTGCCGGACCGGGCCCATGGCCCTTGGCGCCGACCGTCGAGAGCACGTGTGTTTCCACCCTAAGCTCCTTCGCGTGAGCGCCCGCCTCAATTTCCCAAAATAGCCCGCCACGAGCGGGTGAAGGGAGGGGGGTCACTCACCGACGCCATTGCCCTTCGTGGGGCGGGAGGGGGTCGTTCGGAGGGGGGAGGCGGCTGGCGGGGCAGGTAAGGGGGGACCCCAAGGAATCCTTGGTCCTTGGACACCCAGGGGAGGTGGGAAATAGTGATTAAAATGAGTGAGTGACCGAGCTACCCTAAGCTCACACTCTCACACTCCATCGCGCTGCCCTCGCTGCTCGCTGCTCTCGCCGCGACGCATGCGTTCCGATCCGGCCGATGTTGTGACGCTGTTTCTGTTTTTCTTGCCTCGAGATGCGAGACGCATCCAAACACCAAACACCTACCAAACACATTCAAATACGGTACCAATAAATACTGCACCGGGGGGGGGCTCCCGTTTCCCAAGCCCCCCCCCTCGCCAACTCGCCAATCGCCGTATGCCGTATATCGCCCCAGCGCCCTCCTGTCGTATTCCATACGATGACAGACTTTTACTTCTAACCGGTGGGTTATTTTAGGCCTCAAGGTCTCGTCGGCGACATTCGACATTCTACCCCTTCTCTTACTTTCTTTCGATGTCATCAAACGTTCCATGACTGTCTTCCGTCTTCTCCCCATGCATCGGTTGTAGTCTTCCGTCTTCTCTTCGTGTATCGGCGGTAGCTCCCCAGCGAGGTCTGCCCTCGTTGGTCCGACTTCTCTGTCGCATGTCTGTGCGTCGATGAGCCGCCTTGGTGCCGACGCTTGACATTCCGTCGTGGGGGTGGTTAGTTTTCGCCCTGTTTAGGTTAGTTCGTGTGTGACTGCGTGACGAGGGATCTTTTTGGGGTCTCTGTGTTGTAGTCTCTCGTGTCTACCTTGGACCTAAGAAGCTCTCCCTCTCATTCACTCTCTTCCTCTAGCTCGCTAGCTAGCCTCGGCCCTACCCTCCAACGCCGCGCGTTGCGAGCCTCCGAACCTCCGTCCCCCTCTTCGTCTCTAGCACTTGATGGCAGACACAGTCAGACCCGACTTCTACTATGACCTCTCAGACATATTCCCGCAAGCAACAACCAACGACTCTTTCACGGCCGCGTCAGCTGCTGGCTCGATCGAACGGCCCTCTGCCTACGAGCCAGTGGTCATCGCATGTTCGACACCTCCCCCCCGGCCCCCCTTCTCACTCATCATCTCATCATGAGAGCATATACCGCCCCAACCTCAACCTCAAACCTCAAGCCCAACCCTAACTGTGCCTCGCGATCCGCGCTCATTGTGCATTGTGCGCGCATATATGGGGCCGGCGCGCTGCGCGCGAGCGCGCTCGCGACACACACACACGTACGCACGCACACACGATGCTGTTACTGCAAGTAAGTAGTACGTACTTATTTATAGAGAGAGATGATAAGATTGTTAGGACATGATATGCTGTCACTAGTCACTAGGAATATCACTAGGAGTATCACTCAATATTGAATATTGAATATTGAATATTGAATACGAGGGGGGGGGGGGGGGGATGCGGCCTGCTCGGCTCGGCGCGCGCGGCGGGCGGCGGCGAGGGCCGAGTCGTCGTCGCTCTCCCGCGCCACCTCCTCTCTGATGGCGACGCTCCGTTGCAACACAAGCTCGTGCGCCCCGTGGGCTGAGGCGCGTGCGGCGTTCCAGGAGGTGCTACGAGCGAGCCACCATGCCGAGCGCCAGCCTCACACCCGAGCGCCAGGGCAGCGCATTGAGGTGGAGAGATATGCTGCAGACTGCGAGTGCCAGCGGGTGCTCGAGGTGGAGATGGGCGGGCTCGACGGCTTCGCGCTCGAGTGCCACTTCCTTGGCCGTGCGATGCGCATGGCTGTCGCAACCGGTAGAATGATGCTGATCAATCCGCGTTGGAGGAGCGCATACACGCCGCCAGACATGTGCTCGGCAGAGACTGGTGCAACAGCAGGTGGGCAGTCGTGGGGCTGCATCTGGGCGCTAGACAACGCCTGCCCGTACGGCAGGAAGTCAGACGAAGCAACGAGAGCCAAGTGCATGCGGCGGTGGCACGCGATGAACCCGTACGCTGGAATCATCAAGAAAGCATCCTCGCATTTCAACACCGCATACTATGGTCCGGCCCGCAGCCGCCGTGTCTACTTCGGCGCGTTTCCATTTGGAGACCTTCACATCAATGGCTACGACCCGAAACTGGCGATCAAGCACGGGGCTGGCGCTGTCGGGACGAAGAGCATGCCGCCATTTGATGACCCCATCCCTTCCTGGGAGCGTCGATATGGCGGATTTTGGGTGCGCGCTCAAATCCAAGACTTCCTCTGGCAGCCGACGGCTGAGCTAGCTCGGCGAGTCGATGACCACCCGACGATGCGGCGGCTAAGAACGTTGGAGAGGCAGTCTGAGCCGTTCGTTGCCCTGCACATCCGGTACACCGACAACATTCCCACTCAAGCAGAAGACTTCGGGCGCGACGCACGTATCACGCGCTCGTTTGACCACTTCATGCAGCACGCATTGCGCATGCGGCAGTTGCTCGAGCCTCGGTTGTCCACCGTATACTTGGCGACCGATTCGATCGAAATGCTTAACGCCTCGCACGCGGAACGGTGGGTGACGGAAGGCTGGCGCTTCATACACAACCCGCTGGCGCTCCGCAGCACCGCTACGGAGCTCATGTGGTTCCGTGATAGCCGTCGGCATGAAGCAGTCAATGTGTTTGTAGACATGGAGGCCTTGCGCAGAGCCGACTTCCTCGTCGGGTCTTTCTCCTCCAACGTCTTTCGCCTAGGCGCAGAGCTCAACGTTGCGTATCATACGGGTATCAAATACTGCCCCCACGCTGAGCGCATCTCTTCCGTCGATGTTGAGTGGTATGCGGATCCCTGATGGCCTAAGATGCACGGGAGGGGGGGGGTTTGCTTGCCAGATGGCAAGTTACTCACCCCAAGGCACTGCGCGCTACGGAATATTTCTCTTGTTGTTTTTTTCTATTGACCCACACGCCAACGACGTGGTCATTTGTCCCCTGCCGCAGCTATTTCGTCTCGCACGGCGGGCCAAATAGCTATCATTTCATTGTGGTATGCGGTATGCAATTTTGCTAGTGCAGCACAACAGTTTATGTACAATACGTGCGGTTGGTTCGTGTTTATCGGCGACAAAATTTGATAATTTTCTTAATAGTTTCTTGACCAACTAAATTTATAGTTTGGTTGCGATGGAGCGCGCCGGCGCGACTTTCCCCTCCTCCGGGCCCCCCGCCGATGGTCACGTTCCATCGAATATGGGACGGACTCAAGTTGAGCCATCAAATGTCCATAGTCCGTTTACAATGATAATCGAAGAATTCTGCAAACATAACAGTAAAATATGCTAGCTTACACTCCCCCGTCTTCGGGCTTCGGGAACTAAGTTCATACTTGGTTCACCCATGGCGGGGCACGAGCCCCCCAATCTCACCACTCCTCCCCCGCCATGGGGGAGGAACCACTCACTCTCCTGGCATCTGGCATGCCTGATGGCTGCTGCCGGGAGCACACTGCCCTGCTGATGTTGTATTTGTATTCAGGCCGCCTTTTGGCATGAAGCATGAATATTTCGGCATGAGTACGTGCCTTCTTCGTTATATACCGTCTTCTATGTTCGTCGTGGTCGCGCAAGGCGTGCAGATTCGGATTCTCCCTGGGCTCAAGTCCTGGTTCGCCGATTTTCGTCTCGAAATTCGAGGATTTGAGCTTTATTTTTACCTTTACGGTTTACGGTAATTGTCCACGCGTTTAAGGTAAGAAATGCAGATAACAGAGCTGGGCCCCTCGCGTTCAGATCCCCCCCCCCCCTTCTGCATTTCACCCCCCCTCCGCTGTTTCCCCCCCCCCTCCGCCCCCCCCCCCCCCCTCTGACGAATTGGGATGGCCCATAGGGCCTGAGGGCAATGAGGAAGGAGCAAGGCCGGCGGCAGGCGCGGCGGAGGAGACGACTTCAGAGACGCTGACGGGCTGAAGCCCGTCAGCAGAGGAAGGCGGGTAAGCTGGCTTGGGCGAGGGCGAGGACGGCGGCGAGAGCGACATGGAACGAGCGGCGAGAGGCGAGGGTGAGTGAGAGGAGGGCTGTGATGGCAGGGACTGGCGAGGCGAGGCGAGGTTGTAGGGTCTGAGTGTTACGAGAGCGAGAGCGACGAGAGCAAGAGCGACGGATGACGACTGACGGCAGGACGACGGACAACGACACCCAGGAAAACACTCCGACTCTCGCCCCACGACTTTCTCACATAACTCGACTGAAATCAAACCCAAACACTCCGGCCAGACGACGACGGACGACGATCAGAAGGCGATCTGTCGGCGATCCCGTCTGGAAGGGGAATCGCACCATAACGGAAACGAGAGGCAATCTTGCTACGCAGGATTCCAAGAGACCTACCAAATAAGACGAGAGAAGTGCGATGTGCCTAAGGGGAAGATGCGATGAGATTGCAAATTAGACCTGATTGCCCCCAGAAGCAGATAAAGAACCGCAGGGGAGATAGCAAATTAAACCTTTTTGCGAGGCGCCTGGGAGGAAGAAAGGTGGGGAAACTTCCCTTCTCTTTCGAGAGAAAGAGAGAGGGCGCTCCACAACCCACGATCCCATGCATCCAAGCGAAGCTTTTGACCGAGAACGAGAGAAAGCAGAGAATTATAACGATAAATGCCGAACGACGAAGAGAAGCCTAACGAGTGTCGATTCGCGAATGCGACACCCTCCGCAGATTTCCTCCCCCCCTCCCCGCTGTCCCCCCCCCCCCCCTCCCCCCTCCGCACGCCGAGACGGCGGTTCGCTCCCCCCTCCCCGCGCGCGGAAGTCCCCCAGCGCGTCCCTCAGCGTCCCTCAGCGTCCCTCAGCGTCCCTCAGCGTCCCTCAGCGTCCCTCAGCGTCCCCCAGCGTCCTTCAGCGGTGTCCCACAGCGCTTCCTTCAGCGTCCCTCAGCGGTGTCCTCCAGCGCTGTCCCATAGCGCTCTGCAACGGTCTTCGTCCTCCTCCCCTCCTCGCCAGATCGCATATCTATATCTATCTCGATCTCGTTTCGCATTCTTATAACACTCAACTACGACTACACCAATACGCCTTACGCCTTAACTCGCCCTCGCTCACTCTTGCTACAAAAAAGTCCATTCCGTCGTCGCGCTCGTCATCGCCTAAGCCTAAGCCCGTCCTCCCGCCTCCAGCCTCCAGCTCCCCAGCTGTGGAGGTAATGGAGCCCGTCTTCCCACCCGGGCCTCCTCAAGCCGCGCCTCCCGCCGTGAAGCCGTAAATCCTTCCATCCTCCCTCCTCTCAGTCGCCAGTTGGAGGTGTGGCAACTTCCAACTCGTCAGGACTGCGCCCAACAATTCACTCCAGGCTCGCTACGGCTACGGGCTACGGGCTACAGACCACCATCCGCCATCCGAGCCTACCAAGTGGATGTCGCGGTGCAAGTCAAAATCGAGTCCATTGAGGAGAAACTCAACTAGAAAGACAGCTCGCAGCTCGCAGCTCGTCGCGCAAAGCGCTCTACGAGGCTCTCCAAGACGTGGCAGCCCGGCAGCCCACAGCCCACTTCGTGGTTCGTGGTGCCAGCACAACGCGAACACCGAAACAAAAACAAATCCATCCCCCCCCCCGGGGGGGGGGGGGGGGGCGACTTTCGCTTGTTTGGCTTACTTGTACTCGGCGTGTAGCCAACTCCTGGCGCGTGCCCATCTCCTGGCAGTGGTGTCCTTCGTGGCCACAGCTCCCCAGGGAGGCTG
>CM030937.1:3890104-3902604 GCA_018136815.1 Isochrysis galbana
GCTTGTAGATGCCGACGTCAGTCGGGTCGGACGACTCTGAATCTAGGACGAAGCGGACCTCGGGCGAGCCGAGTACGAGCGCACCAGCTGCCATGCGCTTGGCGCGCAGTTTCTTGGCGAGTGTGTTTAGCGTGCGCAAAGAGCTAGTCAACGGGTCGTCAAGCCTATCATCGTCGAGTCGTAACTGCGAGGCGCGGCCGTGGGTGCGGTCGGCAAATCCATCATGCACCGCGTGGAAAGTCCCGACCCATACACTTCGGCCGGCAAGGCGGACAGCGGAGGCGCCCGTGGTGAAGCAGAGAGCTGGGGCGAAATTTTGGGGGGCAGGGGGGTACCTGCGCCTCGTCATAGGAGAGAGCGCCTTTCGAGCGAATCACCGTCTTCTCGTAACGCGTCGAGATGATATTTGCCTCGTTGTCAAGCTTGACAAGTGGGGTGGGGTGGGCGGCGACGTAAGGCGACAGGAGCGCATGATGGGGGTAAGGGTGGAATAAGGCGCGCGCGCGGGGGGGGGGGGGGGGGGGGGATTGCAGCAACGCTGATGGGCACCACAAGCTTTGCCCTCGTAACGTTGGGCGCAAGCCGCCGGCTGCCACTTGGCTAGCGCACCTCCCAGATGCATGAAAACGCGAGCCGGTCCACCTTCTCGTGGAGCGAGCACAGGTCCTCGCCGAGGCGCTTCGGCACCATGTCAATGCGTCGATTCACCAAGTAGACAGTCGTCCCGCGCGCCGCTGCCTCTTTGTCAATGGCTGTGCCTGCCTTGATGAAGTGCCCAACGTCGGCGATGTGCACACCAACCTCGTATCTACAAAGAGTCGGCGGTGGCTGTCGGAGCAACTGGTGGCGAGGAGGATGGATGAAAAAGAACGAACAGGCGTGCTAGGCAAGGGGCGAGCTCCACCTGCCAGGAGCAGTTTCATACGCGTGGAGAGCGTCGTCAATGTCGACGCAGCCAGGTGGGTCGACGGAGCATACGACCACTTTACCCGATGGGCCACCGTCGCGTAGGTCGAGACGACGTGCGATCTCTTCCACTGGGATGCACAACGTTGGGAGCAGATAAAGTCGCACAGAGTCCCGACGGTTAGTGCGCAATTTTCGCTGTCGGCCGACCGGCAGACGTCCAGGCAGATGATGGCCGGAGCGCACCTGGGATTGTCCACCCCTTTGCCGGCAAGCACGACTGCACATCAGGCGAGAAGGGTGCACAATTGACCTGTGTGGGAGGAGATCGCTCACATGTCCATATGCCCAAGTGAAGGGGGAAGATCAAGGAAAACATAGGCAAGCATGCGAGCTTGGGAGGCACACCTCGTGCTCGATGAGTATAGCCTCGGATTCAGCGTCTTTATCGCCAACAGGCCCGAGGGTGCGTACGTAATGGCCAGTGGGGAAGCGATGGTTGGCCTCCCAACAATCAATGGACACCAAGATGATCTGGTTCGCAAGCATGGGCGCCTGTGGGCAGTGGGAGCCATCAGCGAACTAAGGGGGCTATTGGATGGCAATACGAGCATCAACGCCGGACAGGCGCATATGCTTGCCGTGTGGGTGGGCAGGCCTTGCGCAGCTTGCCTGTCGTGTCGAGATGTTGATCTTAGGAATCCTAGCGTCAAGTGGCTCCGCCAAGTGTTGGGATCCTATGGCGCTTTCCGGGTCAAGCACGCACGAGTATGTCCGCCAGGCACGCTTTACTACCCCGACAATAGTGGCACAGGGGGACGCCTCACCGCCGCCGCCGGTGGCCGAGCTGCCCTCCTCCGTGTCCGCTCCCATCTCCGGGGCCATGCGCACGGCACCAAGCCGCTCGGGTTGCACCAACTCGTCATCCTCCCCTTCGTCTTCTCCGACTTTGCCGCTGCTTGCCACTGCCGACGCGTGGCCCGCGCCATGCCTCCCAGCCTTAACACCAGTCCCCTTCCATTCCGCGCGAGGAAGGAGCCTCACCACCACTGTGTCCCCGTCGAGAGCCCGATTCATCGGCATCCGTCCCTCAATACGCAACTCTGTCAGTGCGCCGCGTCGTCCGCCCTCGCCACCTTGCCCAGGTGCCCCAAGAGACTGCACAGCGACAGTGCCACGGCTTGGGTTGTGTCGATTGACACGTAGCTTGCCTTGATGGTATTCGCCTGTCTGTGAACAAGGGGCGGAGTGGCGCATGAGACCGACGCGAGCAGAGAGTGCACAACGCAGGCAGACGTGTCCAACGAGCCGCCTGATACAGGCCGCGGATGATGTTCCTGAACGGCTGTGTCCTGTACCTGTAGGCCACGAGTAAGTTCCGACATGGACAGGTGAGCTGGGTATCTGCCAGCGCCCCGTTGCCTCTGCCCGCCACCACTCAGCGCGTCGGTAGAGGCGGGATCGTCGGCCGGCAGCGCGAGCAGGTCCTGTAGCTCCGCCGCTTCCGGGATCGAGCGCACGAAGCTATGGATGGTCTGGGCAGAGAGTCCAGCATCGACTGCCTTGCGCAGGTTGTCGCGGTCGTTCGTAAGGAGCACCACCTTGACGCCCGTATCGCTCAGCTGGGTCGTGTACCACGCGGCGGCGGCACGTATCGCGCGGTCATTGCGATCGTTGGGCGACTCGCCTGGCTCTCTCTTTGTGAACGTATCCCTATGGAACTCATTCGAGAAGACATGGAAGCGACGCGCGTTATCGTCGATGAGGGCACGGAGGCGTTTGTGAATGGACATCTTATTGTGGCGTACCTCATCGAGCACCGTCTGCACCACCACCACGTCGCGCAGGACAGGACGCTCGAGCAGATCGATCTGGTGCAGCACGACATTGGTGTCGAGCACCAGGTAGGTGTTCCCACGCAGCCTCGGCTCTAGATGGGGCTCGTCGAGGTGCGGTGAGCCGGTGGGCAAGTCATCGCGGAGATAATGCTGCCGCACGAAGGTCTTGACCTGCCCGCGTCGCGTCCTCTTCACGAAGACGCGGTTGGTGGCGCCGAGGGACTGGCCGAGCGACGCCATCGCGGATAAGGCGGAGACGAGGCTCCAGCCGGGCGTACCGCGCGGAAAAATAAACTCTCTTAGAGTATGGATACTCCTACCTACTCGGTGTAAAAAGTGTGGCCAACTCCAACACCAACACTCCAACTCCTGTGTGGGTCATGCGCGGTCCAATTTAAAAAAAGTTCTGAAGATTCCGGGCTATATAATAATAATAATATAACTGAGCATGAGTACCACTACTCTCACTAGCCCTGGTACTAACACGACAACCCTTAGCGCACGTGCACCTGCCCGTACGCCTCGACGCATGTTGCTGTCACAGATACATACACCTAATGCACCCCTCCACATCTCCCCCCTCGCAGGCCCCCGGCTTCCATTCTAACCCCCCACAGTTTAAAATGGGGGGAAACCCATCGAGGCGGACCGACCTACGTCGGGCGACTCTCCGGGAAAAAGCACCGGTCACCGGGGGGGGGGGGGGAACTCTCTAATCCAAGATCCAAGAAGAACGGCCCTTACCAGCTCGCGCCGTGAGCGGTCCTCGAGAAATAAATGACTGCGACTCGAGTAGCCTGCGCCACCTGGGATACTGTCCTCGCCATTGAGCCACTCCCTTCTATTCTCCCTCCTGTCGCCAGCCGCCCCTCACCCGTTTGCTAACGCAAACGGGGCCCAATTCTCACTGCATTCCATCGGGGTGTGTGCAAACCCCCCCCTCTCCCTCTCTCCACTCTCTCCCTTCGTCGTCCCTGCGGCGCGTCGCCATGCGGCGCGCCCTGGCCTGCTCTCAGGGGCCCTTTGGGGGCTCCCAAGGGGCCAGCAAGGGCAGCTCAGGGGGCAGTGGAGGCTGGGGCTCAGCCCCTGGCCCCCCCTGCCTCTCCCACGCTCGCCTCGCTGGCCATGGGAGCCGCCCACAGTCTCCTGCATGCCTTGCGACCAGGGATAGAGGGAGAGTCAGCTCGAGGGCAGGCCCAGCGCGGGCGTGGGAGTGCAGCTCGCGGGCCGCGCCCCCAAAAAGTCGCGTTCCGTCAAAAGAGGGCCAGGTGATTATTTTTTTTCACCCAGAGGTGCATGTTTTCTTTTTCAACCAGTCTCCATCGTATTATTATCACAAAGATGAGTACAAAGCTAATCAAGGACATAGCAACTCCCCCCCCCCCCCCCCTTCCCGAAAACACACGGTAACCCCAAAGCTACTGAGTTTTCATCCTTTTCGTCTTTTTCTCACACACCTCCTCTTCGATCCTATTGTCGATGTCGTTCTTCTGGCAGGCGACGATGTCGCTTGGCTGATCTTGGGTGGCGAGGTCCGTGACGCGTGCGAGGACGGCCTTCTTGTTCTCCATGTAGAGTTTGCCAGCTGCTTGGTGCACTTGCACCATGGGATGCTGCTGAGCTGCGCCGGCTGGTGCGCCTGCGGGCTCGCGCGCGGCTTCCGCCGGTGCGGCGGCTGCCCCGTCGAGTGCACGCGCGAGGAGCCGCCACGCACCACCGCCGGCGGCGACGAGAGGGGCAGCACACACAAGCCACCTTGACCCCCCGCCGTCTCCAGGAATGCCCCCCCCCCCTTTGTCTCTGCGAGAGAGAGAGAGAGTGGGGTGAGTTGAACTTTTTTTTGATCGGCGGTGGGGAGGGGGGGGGGGGGGGAGAGAAAGGATGGCCTCGAATGGCACAGTCATCGCGGTGGCGATTGGGGTCGCCGCAATCCTGCTGCTATTCGTGATAACGAAGCGCGCTCTGATTGGGCAGCGCATCGAGAGGAGTGGGGGGCGAGTCGCGTGGGGCGCCATCTGGCTGCCAGTCGCACCGTGGCCGCGGTACGTCCCGCCGAGTTGATTTCAGCGCGTCGGGTGCCCCACCCTGCCCTCGGACCCCGGCTCCTTCCAGGCGGCGGCGGAGGGGGTGGTTTTTTTTTCACCGCAGAGGTACGCGACGGCGGCTTGCTCTCCAATGTATCTGGTCTTTGGGATTGGGATCTTGTCGTACTCGTCGGAGTAGTCGCCGACGAGCATGAGATGAAAAGCGTTGACACGGCGTCCCCCTCGGGGGAACATGCACCACAGGGGAAAGCAGAGTTTAATTTTAAAATACTGCTCTATATACAACTGTGGACATTTGATCGCTCAATTCGACTAATGTCCCACAATTGACGGAACGACACCTTCGCCGCTTTATGCTTTATGCAGTGGAGTATCGTGATATACTTTTTCTTTCATGTTGAGATTGGCTCCATGTTCTATCAGGGAACGGACGCACTTCGAGTGACCAATATATGCCGCGTGATGAAGAGGAGTGTAATCAAGATGGTTTTGCGCATTGACATCTGATCGATTTACCATTACCAATAATAAAAATCTTTTAACATTCTCGCCTCACCCGTGGCACTGAATCGCATACTCGTAGCCACGCCCCCTTCCCTTCCTCACCCTCATTCCCCGCCTTGCGGCAACTCCCCTCGTGCTCTACTTAGGGGCTCGGGTCATGCATGTGGCATGTGGGGCGTCCGATCGGAGCGGGGTGCACCTGTCTTTAGCGGCGTGTTCTCAGCTCCCTCCTGTGCCACCAGGTGACCTGTTTTATCTTAAAATTGTGATCGATTTACCAATAGGTTTAAAATGGTCTTAAACCCATTTCTTGCCGCCACATGCAGTGGAGTGTCTTGTGCTACATTTAAGGCAGCAATGGTCACGATCCAATCGTCCGGGCACTGATCGAGGCAGACTGTGATCTGGAGAAGAAGAACGATTGTGGTTCTACAGCCTTGATTGAAGCAAAAAATCACCTATGTGCACAGCCACTGATTGACGCAGGCGCGGACGTGAATACTAAGAACAATAAAGGTTGGACAGCCTTGATGTGTGCGTGCGACAGAGGTCTACAGCTGTTTGCACAGGCACTGATTGACGCAGGGAGGGGCTGACGTCAATGCTAAGGGAAATGATGGTTCGACAGCCTTGATGTCTGCATGCATTCCTATCTCTTTTTTTTTGGTTGGTTTCCCCGGCCTGCTTGGGCTGTTCTAGCCGCGTTTGTCGTGTTAGCGAACGGTTCACATGAGCGTCTTGAGTCCTGTGATACTTTCGTACACATTCAAGTCTAAAAACATGAGTTTGACTTATGCTCCAGTGTTCATAGACCCAGGCCTTGTGAACCCAGTGAGCTGGCGTCACAAGTTTCCTCGCTATTCGATGTTTGTGCCTCGCATGAAGGGCCTCACAAAAAATATACCGGAGGGGGCCGCCTTCATTTCGCGCACCGCCTTCGATGGCCTGAAATTCGGTATTTTTTGAAAATTTCGCCTGAGAACCCCCAATTTTTTTGCTGATCCATCCTACCCGAAGCCATAGGGAGCTTATTTAGCCCTTCATTCATCCATTGTAGCTGGTGCCCTCCGCACCCCCATAGTGAGTGACCGGGATATCACGCAGCCACAAATCCATTCACAGAGTTTCCAGAGCGGGCTTGCACCCATGACCCTCCTGCGCACCCTAGACGGCCCAGCCGCAGCGCTCATCCGCCACCCCACTCCAGCTGGCGTGCGCGGGATGGAGGACTTTGCGCGAGCGCGGGCGGGAAGGATATACCCGAATGATTCCTCACCAGCCGCACCGCCTCCCAAAGCGCCTCCAGCGGCCGCAAGGTAGCAAGGGGGCTCGGGGAGCCTGACCACCAGCGCGCCCCGCCCTTTCACCATACCGCCCGTAGTTCTACCGGGCGCCACCTGAAAGTAAAGTACACGTTTCCCGGGCTGCTGCTTTCGTGGGAGGCGCGCCCTTGCGTCGGCCGCGAGCGATGGCCACCGCCGCACACGACCTCGCGCACTACCTGGCGGCAGCGAGGCAGGCTGCGCTGGGCGCGGGCAGGATGATCCGGGAGGCGCACGAGGCTAGACTTTGCGGCGACTCGCCCGCGCTCTCCCTCGGGAGCATCAAGAACAACCAGAGCTTTGCAGGTGAGCAGCAGATTGACTTGGTCACTGTGACCGACAAAGCCTGCGAGGATCACATTATCGTCGCGCTGCGCGAGCGCTTCCCGAGCCACATCTTCATCGGCGAGGAGTCAGCCACAGTGAGCGACAGCCCGCTCGCTCTCGGCACCGCACCCACGTGGATCATCGACCCGCTGGATGGAACCACCAACTTTGTCCATGGCTATCCACTCGTCACGGTCTCTATTGGCTTGGCTATCGGTGGAGAACTCGTGCTCGGCGTCATCTACAATCCATTTCTGGACGAGCTCGCTTGTGCTATCCGCGGCGGTGGCACCACACTGAACGGCAAACAAGTCCACGTCGGCTATGCGGCGAACGTCACACAGGCGCTAGTCTGCAATAATTTTGGTGCTTCACGTGCGCCTGGGATGAACGCACTCAATACGGGCCGATTGCTCGCGCTGCTGGAGAGTAGTGTTCGCGGGATTCGCAATTCGGGCTCCGCCGCGCAGAATATGATGGACGTTGCCTGCGGCCGGCTCGACGCGTACTACGAGGAGGGCTTCGGTGGCCCGTGGGACGTGGCCGCCGGGAAAGTGATCGTGGAGGAAGCAGGAGGTGTGTGCACTATGGTCTCTGGCGAAGAGTTTCAACTGCGCGCCGGCAAAGGTGAGGTGATCTGTGGTAACCCAAGCGTCGTTGCAGACATTGCTCGTATTCTCAAGGTTGTGCCACGACCTGAAGCTGCTTGATTCGATGACTCAGTGTGGAGAGCCTGGGAAAAGCGCTACTATCCCCCATGGAATCTACGTTTGACGTGACTAGGAATCCACGCGTCGCCTGACAATGGCAGCCGTCGGGCTCGACTTTTCGAGCGCCGATGGATTGCTACCGACATACACCATACGAGCACACGCACATGCCATATCCACATCCATGTCTCCCAGCATCATCTATGTGTTCACACAACCTGCAACTTGTGACAGCAGCGCAAGCCGGTTGCCTACAGAACTGCAGCCACTGAAGCCACCGCGCGACCATCGATCGGCCAAATAGTGCCTTGTTGGTTGGACACAAGGACGAGTGAAATGTGAATTGGTAGAGAGGACGCCTTTAGCTATCCTAGCATGGTTTGTCAACCCCCTACCCGCAACACCCCCCACCCGCGCCGCAGGGCCTGGGGCCTAGACCCAGCCTCCTCTGCCCCCTGAGCTGGTCTCCCAAAGCCTCCAAGTTTCGCCATTGGGCAGCCGGAGGCGTGACGGAGGTGGATCTCACCGCACTAGAAGTGGCAACTCCGCTGGGCGTGTCGACACTCACAGCTTCGGAACCGGCAAGTTTGACCGTTGCCGGTTGCCGGGGTTGTTGTTGTGCGCTCATAGTGGACCTTTATCTTTGTCCTATCGAAGATCATGTTTAAGCAATCCACCGGAAAGAATTAAATGTTTTTGTCAACGGAACATGGTTATGTTTACATATATTCGAGTATTATCATAAACGGACTATGGCCATGGACATTGGATGGCTCAATTGAGTGGTCCCATATTCGACGGAACGCGACACGCGACCGTTACTTACCCTCCAAATCCAAATGCCCAAAGTGTCAAAAATTCAAGTTAAATTAAATATCAGTCATTTTGATTTTGATCTCGTCAAGTAATATTATAAGAATATTTAAAATAAATAAAACAAAAAAAACCAAATAAATTTTACTATTATGTGTTTATTCAAACGACAACTAAGTTTATACTTGGACGCGATGGAGCGCGCCGCCGCGACTCCCCTCTCCTTCGGGCCCCCCGCCGAGGGCGGCCCCCCTGCCCACATGGACCTGTCGCTGGCAAAGCGGCCGCGTCCGCCCTCAGAGGCCGAACAGGTGCGCGCGACCCCGGTCGCGCCACACGGCCCGTGGCCTCGGCCACACCTTGCACAGCAGCCATGCTGGCCCCCCCCATGGGGGACAGCAGACTGCAGGACTCAGAGAGACAGCAACAGGCAGGAGGGACCTGCACTCCACAGGGCATGCCTTATGGCAGAGGCCACACCCATCCCGACGAGGGTCGCGCCGCCTCGGCGGCGCGGCCCGCGGCCGGGTGGCCCTTATGGGCACAACATTCTGACATTCTGTCTGACGCACAAAAGGATCATGTATCTCTGTCCACACAGGGAGAGGAAGCCAACACCCACTCCTACACCAGGACCCTCAAGACACCCTGAGCCGCTACACCTCCATGCACGACAGCCCGCGACACGACTGACCCCTGCTCCCCACGGGCCTGTCCCTCAGGACCCTGAATCAGAGAATGAAGACCAGCAAGCAGACTCTGACGCCACCTACGAAATGTCCTTCACCCAAGCGGGCGACCTAGTGCTACTCGACACGACGGTCTATGCGGCCATTGTCGAACTCTTGCTCGAGCTTGAGGGTGTGGACCCCGAGCCGGACTTCTGGGCCCGCTCATCGAGGGGACCTTGGCACATCTCAGTCAACGAAGACTGCATGCAACAATTCCAAGCCCGCTACGGACTCCAAACCAACATCCGCGTCCATCAAACGGACGTAGCGGTCAAAGTCGAAATCGTGTCCATTGAGGACAAGCTGAACAGGAAGGGTGCCTCATCGCGCAAGGCGTTGTATGAGGCCCTTCAAGACGTAGCGGCCCACTTCGTGGTGGAAGCCGACGGCCTTGCACAAGCATCGAAAATCACTCTCAGCATCCTGGTGAAAGCTGTCGAAAAGGAAGGGCTCACCTTCCTAAAGGGGAACCGTGAGCGCATGAAAATCGAAGGTGAGTCGGGCACATTTGTGTCCAAAGTGGCTCACGCTCCACGCTGGCACTTGTACGTCGCAGCGACCCAAGGGTCGTTCCTTACGAGCAACTTCCCACGCAAGCTCCTCCTTAATATCGACAACTCGGTGGTCCCGGTGAACTACGCCGTCCGCGCGTGCAAAGCGCTGCAGATGCCACCGGCCATGCAATCCTACCACAAACTAATGGTGCACGGCAGTCTGAAAGGCTGCAAAGGCTGGCGCCCGGAAGTGGCAAACAACCTTCTCCCGGCGCACCGTCTGTGCGTATGCGACGCCGAAGCGGCGAAACGCAAAGAGCGCAAAGAAGCCTGGCAAACGAACCCGCGTCCAAAGACGGCGCGCGAGGCACTCGGAAAAGACCCCCCTAAGCCGTGCGCGCGCTTCACCCAAGGGCTGTGTCTCCGCAACAAACGCGGAGTGCGTTGCAACCTGTCGCACGAGATCCCGGGAGCATGGATCAATAATAAGTGCACGATCCGCTGCCGTCTTCACCCTCACAAGAAGATCCCGGGCGTCTGCCTGAACGGCAAAAGCTGCCTCTTCCTTCACTCGGAGTACGCAATCGCCCTAGTGCATGTTCTCATATCAGAGACGGGGCGCCAAGCCACGGGCGCAGATATGGGCAGAACTCCCCCTCGCCCCCGACTCACATTTGACTCCACCCTCGGATATCCAGGTGAGGGACCGGTCGTAATCGCAACGTACAACCTTAATGGCACCAAAGGCGGCAGACTAGCCGCGGTGCTCTCACAAGCAAGAAAGGCGAAGGTAGATGTACTGATGCTCCAGGAGCTTCACGCGTACGAGGATGGATCACACCTCCGGGCGCATAGGACGGCCACCCTACTGGGATGGTCGTGGTTTGCTGCCCCGGGAGAGACGGAAGATCCTGCTAGCGGCGTCGCTGTGGCGATCAGAGACGGAGCGGGCAGGATAACCGCTAGACCGGACACACTAGAGATCATACTTGGGGGTAGATGCGTATCAGTAGAAGCTAACATTGATGAAATAAAGTATCGCATTATATCTGTATACCTTAGCGCGTCCCCCGGCCCCCGGGAAGGGCAAATCGCGAGGATAAAGAGAACACTAGCCGCGCTAGACACGACCCCGTCATTGGTCGGAGGCGACTTCAACTGCGTGGAAGACAGCCAAAAAGACACTAAACGCACGGGAGAAGCGCCATACCATAACACACACGGGGAAAAATGGAAGGCAGCTGTTAAAAGCTGCCGGCTCCGAGACGTACACCACACAATGAGCTTGGACCCAAACGTGGGGTACACGAGGATGGCAGCAACGGTTCATACGAGAATCGACCGGATATACCATAGCAAAGACACGGATGCCTTCCAATGGCAGAAACACGGGCCGAGCCCGGACCTCTTTTCGGGAAAGGCAGCGTCGGATCACCTCCCGGTCCTCGCAACATTCGAGACCCCAAGATATAAGCGTGGGCGCCGCTTTGACTCCCCGATAGGCCTCGAGATCATCCACGAAAAGGGGGCAATGCACACGGTGAGGCTGCTTCTAGAAGGCGCCGCCAGAAAGATGGACGAAGGGGAAAACCCGGAAACCGTATGGGAAGAAGCGAAAAACCACATCGCCACATTCCTAAGGGAAGAAACATCGGCGAGAGCGCAACCCTCAATACAAGCCGTCTTAGAACTGAAGGCCGTGAGGCTAAACATACAATTAGCGAAACGGGGCCCAGACGAGAAACTAACGGCAGCCATAGCCCAAACCCATAGGGAGCTTGCCGAAGCCCGAAGCAGAATACCGCTAAAAGACCTTCCGCTCCAACGCCAGCTCCGGCGGGAGGACCTTCACTCTAAGGAATTCTTCGCGCAACTCAAAAACCGAAAATGGAAAGCCAACGTCACCGAGCTATTCCGAACTAAAGACTGGAACCAACCGGAGCACTCGGAGCGCGACACCGCGAGCTCAGACCACGACATCAGAAGGGAATTCCGAAGATACTACGTGTGGCTGTACTCCCCTAAAAAGGCCCACAGAATCCCGGACCTCGAGGCCGCGCTTGCAGACCGCCCTCTCAGCGACTTAGACAAATGCCGCATGGAAGGCCGCATCGACGTCGAAGAAACGATACAAGCCATAAGAAGCATAGGCCCTGGCAAGAGCGCGGGTCCGGACGGCCTGCCGGCTGAAGTATACAAAGCACACGAAAAACAAGCTGCGCCGATACTGGCGAGGCTGTACAACTTAGCGCTAGATACGGGAACGCTAGCATACACTATGCGGGAAGGCGACATAATTCTGCTGTATAAGAAGGGTGATGCGCGAGACCCGCGTAACTATAGACCTATCACACTATTGCAAAGCGACTACAAGATTTTAGCCAAGATACTAACGAATAGACTGAGTAAAGTTATAGGAAAAATCGTGTCAGAGAACCAACTGGGGTTCGTGCCGAGGAGGCTCATCAGCGAAGCCACGCATCTACTACAACTCACAAGGGCATACCTAGACGAAACCGGAGAGCCGGGCCTGGTACTAGCCCTAGATTGGGAGAAGGCATTCGACAGAGTAAGCTGGGAGTTCTATCACCTAGCTCTCAAACTATTGAACTTCGGGCCAAACTTCCAATCTCTCGCCAAAGCGCTCACGAGCGAGGACGCTCGGCCTGTACGGGCTATTAAGACAAACGGGGGAAGAAGCCACCCATTCACGGTGGGAAGCGGCATGCCGCAAGGATGCCCGCTCTCCCCCCTAACTTTCCTTCTCACGACGGAGGCGCTCACCCGAGCCATAAACAAGGACGAGGACA
>CM030937.1:3904225-3981225 GCA_018136815.1 Isochrysis galbana
AGGCAGAGCGGTGAATGTAGGGCGCATCACTATAAGAAACGCGGAGCTTCCGCGACGTCCGATCGCGCGTGACTCGGCTTAATCCACTAGAGCTCGACTCGCGACTCGGTCGTTGCGCACTTGCGCGCAGTCGAGTAATGTAGTGTTGCGCAGTGTTGCGCATCGCCTCATTCGGCCAGAAGGGCTGTGTCGTCCGAGGTCGGCGACGAGCGCGCGCGCGCCCGCTCCTCGGCTTAATCCACTGGAGCTCGACTCTCGACTCGACCGTTGCGCAGTCGAGCGAGCAGTGTTGCGCATCGCCTCGTGCCTCGTTCGGCCCTTCGGCCCGAAGGGTTGTTGTGTCGTCCGAGATCCGAGGTGGCTCGCGCGTCCATGCCTGAGCATGCCATCAGGCATGCCAGGAGCATGGGTGGTTCCTCCCCCATGACAGGGGAGGAGTGGAGGGGGGGGGGGCTCGTGCCCCCCCATGGGCAAACTAAGTATAAACTTAGTTGCCTGTCTGCATGCATGTCGAACAGGGGGGGAGGGGGGGTTGAGGGTTGGAGCGATGGGCTGGCCACGACAGGCCAGGGGCGTGGCACCGCCGAAGGTCGGCGAGAACGTCGGCGAGAGGCGGAGTGCGAGGGCGGCGAAGGGGCGGCAAGGGCGGATTAAGATCGGGCAGGGCTTCTATCTATCCCTAAGCGGGGAGGCGTGGTAGGCAGAAAAAAAAACTTCTTAATATCCTCGCCGCGCGCGCGACTGTGCATCTTAACTATGCAGCCACGCCCGCTGCCTTCGCTCCCCCTCCACCTGCCTTGCGGCCCGTCCCTCGTGCGCTACCTAGGGGCTGGATGTGTGGGGTTTCCTGCAGCAGGCGGCGTGTTCCGGTCCCCGATAGGTTTTTCTCCACTTCCTCCTGTGCCATCGGGCTACCGGTGTAACCCCTTACAGAAAGATGGTCCAAAATCTCAGAAAGCTTGTTTGGAGAGATGGTTGACATGTACACCAAAGCTTGCCGGAAAGCTTGTCCAATCTATGGTCGGAATTAGAATGGCACCAAAGCTCGATAAAGCTCGGGCCTTATTTATGAAAAGCTATTTATGGTACGTTCCCGCCCCCCCTTCCCCCTCCCCCCTCCCCCCCTCCCCCCCGCCCCCCGCATCCCGCGTCGCACGCACCGTTTTTCCTTTTTCATGGCCGACAGGCTTGAGGCGCTACTGGCATTGCATGCTGCTGGGCTCATCACCATGGATGAGCTCCAAGCACGGATGCACCCTGCCGCCGTTGGCATGATGAACGCCACCGGCGGCGAGCGTTCTGGAGGAGCTGGCCTCCGCGTCGAGGCTGCCTACGCGGCCATCCTCTCTCTGACAGTGCCAGATCCGGCATTGCTCGATGAGGCGAGACCCGTGGGTGGCCTCAGGACGGGCCTCGTCGTGGCGCTCTACGCTGCGGTGGGCAGGAAAGCCCAAGATCCTGCCAGAGCGCCTCATAGCGCATCTCGCGGGAACCCACCACCCAGAGCAGAAATCATTGTCTGCCGCTGGGTGGTGGCCTTGGCAGGTGGCATTGAAAATTAATTTATCCTGTGTATTTGGTATCTGACGGGGTCTCTCATCCTGATGGATCGTCGAAAACGGGCAGGCCGCGCGCCCGCCATCGGTTCGAAGTTGGGCTCTCCGGGCCTCGCTCGGCGACGGCTCAACGTTCAATGGGCTCGGCGGATGGGTGATTTCGACGAGGTATCGGGGCGCGGGCTGTCAGATTGGCGTGACCATGCGGGTGGGACCTGTGTATTTGGTATCTAGCGGGGTCTCTCGTCCTGATGGATCGTCGAAAACGGGCAGGCCGCGCGCCCCCCATCGGTTCGAAGTTGGGCTCTCCGGGCCTCGCTCGGCGACGGCTCAACGTTCAATGGGCTCGGCGGATGGGTGATTTCGACGAGGTATCAGGGCGCGGCCTGTCCGATTGGCGTGACCATGCGGGTGGGACCTGTGTATTTGGTATCTGGCGGGGTCTCCCATCCTGATGGATCGTCGAAAACGGGCACGCAGCCCGCCCGGTCTCGACTTGAAGTTGAGCTTTTCAAGCTTTTGCGATTTTAGCGTCTTCTGTCTTTTTTTGATTACGTTTTGTTGTTGGGGCCCAAGGGGGGGGGTCCGGGTCCTAATGGACCCCGGATATGTGCTAGTTGGGTGTATTGGGAACTTTCTACCGTGAAAAATCCTCAAATTTCCTCAATTCTGAGATGGTCATTTTTTCACCCCTTATAAAAAAACACTGTTTGACCGCCCTATGCTTTGGGCCTTTTAGCCCGTTTTCCCATTTGGCCGGTGCGTGGTAAAGTGTCTCCTCTCCCGCTTTCGCTACTTCGGTGGTGTCTGTGGTTTCTCCTAGATAATTGGTGTTCGTGTATATCCATATATTGTTCATTCTAGTGATATACGTGTTGTCTTCGGATACCTTGACTTCCCTTGGTTCGTTCTCCGTCGGAGCCGCGTCGTTTGTTTGCTTCGGTTGCATTTCAGAGGAGGTCGCGGTCGGCGGAGGTCCAAGGGGGCGGGGGAGCGGAGAGCAAGGGACGGCGAGGGGCATGGCTCGTCCACTCTCGGTCCTCTCTCCTCTTAATTCCGTCCGTCCGCCGTCCCTTTTCCTTTCTTTCTTTCCTCCGTTCGTTTGCACGTCCGTCTCTTTCTCCCCCTTCCCCGCCTTTCGCGTTGGGCCTCCCTTCTCGGGTGTCCCATCGGGGGGGGGGTGTCGCGGTTAGGGGGAGAGCCGCCCTTTGGTTTCCCTAAGGGAGCCTCTCTCCCTTGGTTTCCCCCCTTTGAGAGTTTTCGTCCGCGTCCCCTCCGTCCGATCGGGATCCCCCGATCCCCAACCCCCCCCCCCCCTTTTTCTCTCTCTCTCCCCAAGTGTGTTAGGTCGGGGTTGATCATGCTCGATCCCCCTCCCTTGTTTTCTCGTGTGTGCGCGCCCTTTGTTTCCTTGTTTGCGCTTCCCCCGTGTCCCGGGTGTTTCCCGCTCTTTCTCTTGTCTTCGTCCAGAGTTCCCGAGAGTCGCCCCCATGGCCGCACTCCCAGGGGCTCTGGGCAAGCTGTCCCGCCCCGCGTCGCCCCATGTTCGTGCTGGCGGTGTTCCCGCTGGTGCCTCGCCTCCCTCCAGTCCAAGTGCCCCCCGTGCTCAGCCCTTTGTGAGCCTGGGTGTCCCTGGTGTGCCCCATTCTTTCTTGGTCACAACATTCCTTTGAGTCTCACTCCACACACACAGCCACAGCCACTCCACTCCTCGAGCCACAGGGCGCGACGGCAAGGAGCGAGGGGCCAATTACGAGTGACGAGTTCTACAAGTTACGAGTAAAACTCCGCGGCGAACAAGAACGACTGACGACTGAGCCCGAAGACGCCTAAGGTCGGAAGTCGATCGCGGATGCGACACTCTATCGGTAGAGGAGGGGAGAGAGTCGCGCCATCGGAACCGACTATAATGTTAGTTGATAGTTGTCGTTTCTACGTCTACCTTCTCTTGGCCTTCCTGTTCGCCGCTTGACGGACGCGTGGAGGGGCCCGACGGCTGCCCTGAAGGTGTTCTGTGCCCTCCTGGCCCTCGTCGCTGCTCCGGAGTCCGCCCAGCCGGCCCCAAAGAGCCCGCCCCCCTTCCCCCCCACCCCCCGCGCGCGCTCATCACCAAAAGATCCTGCACACCCAGGAAGAGTGCCCCCCCCCCCCCCCCATCCGCGGACTACCTTAACATGTCCAATGTCCTATCCATGTATCTTTGTACACATGCAAGATACAAATTTATGAAAAGCTGTTTCTGTCAGTGCCAAGTCGTGCCGCCAGGAGATTAGGGTGAGGGCACCAGCGGCGTGTAGCAGCACTGCAGCATCACAAAGCCGCACTCACATTGTGTTCTACGCTCGACATGTATCTGAAATGTCCTGAGCATGCGGTCCATGGTCCCTGGGTTTCTACGATGACGATGACTCCCCTGCAGCCACCGTGGCCCCCCTGCGCCGGAGCGCGGCAGCGACGCCGCCTCCTGAGAACCAGTTGGTGTCGCTTGCCACCTTATCGAATCCCGCGTCGATCTCGTCCAACGTTGGCCTCCGCTTTGAAGTGCCATGCACCTTGACCTCACCGTTGTTGCCAGCTGCTCCTAGTATCCATGGGCCTGGGTGTGCCTGGTAAAGCAGCCCACCGGCCCAATTTGGGTGCGGGTTGTCCAGCATCGTGAAGGCGGTAAAGTAGCCTTCAGGACGCCCTTGCGGGTTGAGGAGCACGATCACGGCATCCAGGCCGAGCTCTTCCGCAAACGGCGCCAGTTCAGCCAGGTCGGCCGACGAGGGGCGCGAGACGATGACGACCTTGGGCGCCCCAGCCGCGGCGGCGCCCTTGCCGAACCCCACAGGCTTCTTAAGCTCACTCAGGCCAGATACAATGCGCCCAGGACGCACGGCAGCAGTCTTCCAGTCCTTCTCCGCCGCCTTGACCCGCGTGCGGTCACAGAAGACGACGACACATGAGGCCGCGTAGTCCTGAAACATTTCGACCATGAGGTAGGCGAGCTCGCGCTCGCACCTCAACAGGAGAGAGGTGGGCGCGCGCACGTCTGGATTTCCAAGAACCTGCTTCCCCATAGGCTTGCCGAACAGCCCGAACACCAGGTCGTTGGGAGTGACGATCCACAACCGTTGGCGGCCCTCGCGGAGCGCCACCCCAACAGCAACGCTCACCTCGGTCGCAACGTCTTTGGGGCTGCGCGGCAGGGTGCCCGCGCCCTGCAGCACGGTGTGGGGCGCCCGCACCACCTGCGCCGCCACCCGGCTCGCCCTCCAGCTCGTCGCCGGGACAGGCAGGACGGCCAGCAGCGCGGCTACAGCGACCAGGGCCACCGCCATGCTGCCCTCGCTCCTCACCTCGTGCGACGCAAGTGATTTGTTTTTTGTCTTCCGTATGCCAAGAATAGCCGATTCACGTGGAGCAATTGGCCGAGAGGGGGGGGGGGAGGCGGGGGGGGTTTGGGGATTGGGGGGAGCTGGGAGATCCTCGCCTCGCCGCATCGCCCCTTGCCCCCCCCCTCCCCCCCCCCCCACCGCCCCCTCCCCCCCCCCCCCCCCCCCCCCCCCCCCCCCCCCCTCTTCCGCCCCCCCTCCCCCCTCTTCCGCCCCCCCCCCCTCCCCCTCTTCCGCCCCCCCCCCCCCTGCCCCTCCCTGGCGGCAGAGCATCTCCCCTGCGCCCCTCTTCTTCCATGGCTCCGCTCAAGCTCGCTGTCGCCTTCGCTGGCCTCGCCGCGTGCGAGGGCTTTTCGCTCGGTGCCGCACGAGTGAGCGCACCGGCGGCGCGCCCCGCTCCTGCCGTCTTTATGGATGAGACCATCCTCGAGAAGGCGCTCGCTGGAGAGCTTGAGGAGGAGGGCTTTGAGAACATCTTCTTGTCGGAGCTGGGCTGGGCCGACTACCTTGACAAGAATGCCAAGTCGTCGTACAACATGAACGAGCGGCCGTCGCTTGCTTCGGATGGCTATTACACCGCCGGCATCCTCGACAGCCCCGTCGAAGGTGAGGCACCCGATCCCCCGCTTCCTGTTTGCTTCCCCTGCAGTTGCTGCGCTGGAACGAAGCGAGCCACACAGAGTCGTGCACACCAAAAAAAGAGAGACCGCCTCAGGCATTTGGCCGTGGCTAGGTTGCATGCAATCCGAACATATCAGCGCCGCGACTTGTCCTGAGCCTGGCCTTCTATGGTAGAAACAGCATTCGTGGGTGTGTGGGTGGAAGGAGGGCAGCCTCTGCCGCGCTTGTGCGTGGGTATGTGGATGACCAGGGATTGTGATAGCATGGTTGCCTCTCAGACTTGTCTCGCACAATTTGCCTGAGCTGTGACCTTTCTCTATTCTCTCACCTGTGCATAGTTCTCGGCGACTGGATTGAGGGTGTCAAGGCTGCCATCTCTGCCCCGGTTGCCACCGCTTTCCCCACCATCACCAATGACCCTACGGGTGGCCGTTCATACCCGGCTGGCTCCGATGAGGTCAGCGCTCGCACCATCAAGCCAAAGGTGAAAGACTTTAGCGAGAAAATGCGCATCACTGGCATCGAAGGCTTCAACGCCTTCGGTACCCCCAGCAGCAAGCAGACGGGTAACATCTTCGACTCTCTCCCGTGGAACAAGAACTAGACGTGCTTGACGCAGAGCGCGGATCGCACATCCCACACCCGTCGCCTGGCTCCGCCACATCTCCCCTTATGCGACTGACCGTCGCAAAATCTACCTTGCTCCTATTTCCGTGGTTTGTCACCGGTGCCTCTGAGGGAGCCGAGTTGGGCTTTGAATAGCTCATGGTGACACTGCTAGACAAGATGAGGCGAAGGGCATGGGCTTGCACATTGCGGTAGCCGAGCATCTTCTTAATCCATGATGTGCTGCTGGTTTTGATGCGTTCCAGAGAGCCTTGCGCCATGAGCCACTCTGGATTGCCTTTCCCCTTCTGCCCGTCCAACAATATAATTTTATCTTCTGCACCACGTGAATTTGAAGTATGAAACCACTTGGATGTTGTGTCATATAATCGTGCATATGTGCATATGCATATGCCTATACGTATAAAACTTCATACTACAACCTACTTTTATAAGTAGGGGTCAATGGGGGCCGCGCGCCTCCCTCCCTCCATCGTAGACACCCCCTGGGTGGGCCTGCATAATCATGCTCTCAGCCCATGCATGCTGGCAGGGGCTCAGCAAGCACCACAACTGTTCAGACCTTCGCCGGGCACGCGCCGCACGCATTCGCCTACACTGGCCCTTAACTAAGTTTATACTTAGTTCAGCATGGGGGGGTGCCTCGCGCCCCCCCTCACAAGCACCAATTCCCCTCCGGGGGGCCTCTATCGGTCAACCCGTCAACCCCGTCCGTGCTCTGCCTTTTGGCATAAGTAATAAGTAAGAAGGGCACTCAACAATCAACAACACCACCCACACCCAGACCCCCAGTGGCCAGTGGGCGCGGGTCGCGAGCCGCAATCCCGCATGCCCGCATTGGCATTGGGCCCGCCCTCGTCCCTCGTACTGACTCGCCCCCCCATCCCTGGTCGCCAAGATGACAGGGGCCTTTGGGCGGCACCCAAGGCCAGCGAGGTGAGCGTGGGAGAGGCATGGTCAACAATCGTCGCGTTCCGTCCCTCGTCTCCACTCGCCCTCGTCTCTCCTCTGCACCGCTTGTCGCCGTGATCTCCGCCGACTCGCCACGGGCAGAGGAGTCGTCGCTCGTTCCTATCTCGATCTCGGACAACGTTTCATCCCGCCAGGCTCACGGCGAGTCGCCGCCGGCAATGTCGACTTCGGTTCCATTGCCGTCGCAGGTTGACGACCACGGACACGAGCATGTCGTTGCGTATTACGGTCGCCGCCTCACCGCCGCGGAGCGTCATTGGACCACCACCGAGGTGGAGCTTCTTGCTGCCCTGGAAAGCATTCGCACTTGGTTGGCGACCGTACCTTTGGGGCCGACACTTTCGCCTCGTCATCGATCACCAAGCTCTCCGTTGGTTGCACACCATGAAGGACACCGTCCAGGGTGGGCCGGCGTCGCGTCTGATGCGCTGGGCGCTCAAGTTGTCCGAGTATCGCTTCACCGTCGAGCACAAGCCGGGCGCTAATCACAAAGACGCGGATGGCGTGTCACGCTTGGTGGCTGCAGACGATGAGACGTCGGAGACGTCCGCTCCTAAGCAGGGGGGTGGGCAGCTGCTAGCCGCCGTCGTCCCTAACTCTCGCTCAACCACGGCATCGAATAATCAGTCGCCAGCCGTCGCCGCCTCTCGTTCTCGTACCACCACGGCATCCAGCGCTCTCTCTCTCTGTCTCTCGCGACGTGTTTGAGTTACCGGCAATGTGGGGTCTCGGATATTTCACGTTTTGCTTGGTTTGGGTGAATGATTCTGGTGCGTTCGTGAGTCGGTGCATCCTGTTGTTTTCTGCATCGTTGTCCGACGTCTTGTCGTCAGGCGTCATCCGTCGCTCTCGCTCTCGTCGTTCTCGCTCTCGTAACACTCGTACCCTACAATCCCTCCTCGCCTCGCCAGCCCCTGCCAACACAGCCCTCCTCTCACTCACCCTCGCCTCTCGCCTCTCGCTCGATGTCGCTTTCGCCGCCGTCCTCGCCCTCGCTCAAGCCCGCCTGCCCGCCTTCCTCTGCTGACGGGCCTCAGCCCGTCAGCGTCTCCGAAGTCGTCTCCTCCGCCGCGCCTGCCGCCGGTCTGCCTCCTTCCTCATTGCCCTCAGGCCCTATAGGCCATTCCAATTCGTCAGGGCGTTAAGACCCGCTATCATCTCGAGGAGAGCAGTGTGCTCTCGGTCGCGCTTCTCGTCTCGAAGTTGTTGAGCTTCGATACCATCGAGTCAAACAAACGCAGCGGGGGAAAGAGAGAGACTCAGTCACCACCACCACCGCCACCGCCACACTGTCGAGCGCGACGGCAGCGACGGCGACGACAAGGGTGGCGAGGGTGAGGAGACCTGCGAGCTTGAGGCTGAGGAGGACTCAGCCATCAAGGGTAGGGAGGAGCGGCAGAGAGAGAACGAGAGAGACAACACCGGGCATACGTACGAATGGCAATGGGGGAAAGGAAGGTGAGGCAGTGGGAAGCGGAGGCTTGGTGAGGCGGAGGTGAGGCGAGAGGCAAAGGAATGGCGAGGGAAGGCAGGCTGACCGCGCTCGTCACCACAAAGGCGAGCCATGCTCATCCCACGGGTCAGAGCGGGTTGATGAGTGAGACGGGCAAGTGCACCATGCGCATGTGTGGGCTTGTGCGCCTTGTGATGGTCGGCGAGATGTGTGGCGAGGGCGTGCGGGTGAGTGAGGGATGTCTTTGAACTGTCGAATCAAGCCGAAGCTTGATCGTGGGGCAAGTCTCAGTGGGGCTAGGGCATGAAGTGAAGAGAAGTCTTGAGAGAGGGGGGAAAGGGCGCGCTACATCGCGACGACGGCCCACGAGACACCACCCCACATCACTCACTCACCAACAAGAAAACTCCGAAAACTAACGCAACATCGCACAAACAAATCAATGAAACAAGTAAGGACAAACGAACAACGAACAAATGCGGCGTGCAATGCGGCGGAGCTTCGAGGCAACTCATTGGCAAAAACAAAACTCACTCAATTTTCTCACACACTACACATAGATAGAAGCACCGCATCCGCCTAGAGTATATAAAGTACTCTGGATGCGACAGGTTGGAGCGATGGGCTGGTCACGAGGGGCCAGGATGGGCGAATGGGGCGAGCCTGTGGGGAAGGGAGTGGGTCAGTAGGGCAGTGGCCTCCTGGCAAGCCATCAGGCGTGCCAGGAGGATGGGTGGTTCCTCCCCCATGGCAGGGGAGGAGTGGAGAGAGGGGGGGGCTCGTGCCCCCCCATGGGTCAACCAAGTATAAACTTAGTTGAGCATGTAGGCGAGTAGGCGAGGCGACCGGCCAAGAGGTCAGCGGCAGAGGGAGCCTCGCTCACGTGTTCCCACGCGCTGTCTTCAAGCGGGTGGGCATGGGGGTCGAGCTTTGGATAGCCCGAGGTCCCGAGGAAGGAGAGCTCGGCTCGCTCGCGAAATGGATCTACGAGCAGCGACTCGTCTGACGGAGCGGTGGATGGCACCGCGGTGTTCAAGGGGTCTTGCGGAGGCTCGGAGGAGCCGCCGGATCCGACGAAGTGGACCCCTTGTTGGCCAAAGGAAGTTCCCGCTGCTCCCATGGACAGAGGGGGAGCGGGATTGTGAGAGGGCGCGGTCGTAGGCGCCAAGGCGGAATTTGTGCTTGTCGAACACGCGATGACTACAGGCTCATAGGCAGAGCGCCGTTCGATCGAGCCGGCAGCTGACGCGGCCGTAGAAGGTTCGTTGATTGTTGCTTGCGGGAAGATGTCTGAGAGGTCATAGTAGGAGTCGGGTCTGACAGTGTCTGCCATCGAGCGCTGCGAGCGACGAGGTAGACTAGAGGTCGGAGGATTGCGACGCGCGGCGTCGGAAAGTAGGGGCGAGGCTAGCTAGCGAGCTAGTGGTAGAGAGAGAATGAGAATGAGAGCTTCTTGAAGGCTTCTTATAGGTCCGAGGTAGACACGGGAGGCTACAACGCTAGGTCCCAAAGAAGATGAGGACACAGAACCACACACACAAAACCAAACGGGGCGAAAACTAACCACACCTGGACGGATGGCCAAGCGTCGGCACCAGGGCAATTCAGCAACGCGCAGACATGCGACAGAGGGGTCGGCACAACGAGGACGGACCTCGCTGGGGAGCTATGACCGAGACACGGAGAGAAGACAAAAGACAGTCACGGAACGTTTGATGACATCGAGAGAAAGTAAGAGAAGAGGCGGTATACCAATCGACGAGACCTTGAGGCTTAAAAATAACCCACAGATTAGAAGTAAAAGTCTGTCATCGTATGGAATACGACATGTGCGCCCTCGCGACTCGTTCCCAAAGAGGAAACGAGCTTCGCTCCGACAGAGGATTCCTGCCCACTAAGTAAGTAGAGAAGGGGTCAGAGAAAGGTAAGGGATAGATGGAGGACCATCTGTAACACGCCTCGGTGAAAACCGAACACAAGAACAGTTGCAGTTGCGCGGCTGCGGCTGCGGCGCTAATTTGAGTTCTATCTCGGTTCTCGGTCTCGCCACCTGTTGTTGTGTCGCCTCTCCTCCCGCCCGTCCGCCTTGCTCCCAAGAAAACGCAAACAGATGACGACAGGGTCCGCGTAATTTCAGGTGGGAATGGCAGAGGGAGTGAGGCCAGAATGAATGTGCAGAAGTGCAAAAAACAGATGGAGGCCAACAAAAATCGATGCCGACGGGATTCGAACCCGCGACCCCATAGGGGATCAGATTAGCAGTCTGACGCCTTAACCGCTCGGCCACAGCATCTAGCACAAGTGCCAGTATAGAATTTCAACTACAATATATACCACCTGTCACGTCTCTGTGTCATTTTGCTGGCCTCTGCGGCTCCTCAGAAGTCAGAAATTCGGGTTACCACGACCCTTGCCTGATACCTGCCTCACTCTTCCATCTACCCTGTAACACAGTTCTCTTCGTCAATAAACGTGCTAGGAATGATGAATGCCTTAAACTACACTTAAACTTTCTCATTCTACATGCTAAATATGAAATATGAAACTGAAACTGGGAAACTCACCTTCACATTGTGGTAGGCCAAAAGCAGGCCGTATCACAATATTTCAGCATTTCAACGCCCTCACTTGCAGCATGCCTTTTTTGTGGTTCTTGACAGAGTTTCGAGAGGGGCCTTACCCCGTCGAACACTTATCGTCCAATGCGCACGGAAACTCGAATCTCGATCGAGGCTCGAGCGGGTGACGGATCCGAGGTTACCACTGCCTCGGATGGGAACGGAGGGAACGGAAGGGAAGCGGCGAGAGGCGCGGCGGAAGTTGGGCAGTGGCCAATGACGGGCTGGACCACCTCCTCAGCAGAGAAAGGCGGGAGGACGGGCTTGGGCGAGGGCGAGCGCGACGACGGAGCGGACATGGCTGGGCGGATCGGGATGGATAGGCTGGGGCTGAGGGATTGGAGAGGTTTGGTATTGAGGTAGTGTTGAGAACGAGGGACGAGAACGGGAACGAGAACGAGGACGAGAGCTAGGGCTGCCTAACGTTTACTTTAGGGCCCAACGTTCAGTTAGCGTTCGACTAAAAACTCAAACATTGTTCATGTTCACTTGTGTTCAAGGCCAATCCTCAACGTTGTTCTTGTTCAGTGGTTCTCCTCACCTGTTCCTGTTGTTCAGGCGGACTTCCATGCATGTCAGGTAAAAAAAAAATATTCTTGAAGATGCCTACTACTTTGCTATCCTCCGCCCCGCGCCTTGGGGGCTGCCCCTGACATCGCCCTTGCCCCACCCTCTCTCCCCTTTCGCACCCCCCCTCGGTCCTTTTTGTTCGGTTTCGGGGGGTCGACCCATGTGCACTACTTTGGGTCTGGCGTCAGGGGGGGGGGGGCGGGCCTTTCGGCTCGCCGTTGCTGTGAGGCGCTTTGGGTTGCGACTCTTTGTGGGGGCCCAGCCTTGCGGCTTTCCCCTATGGGTGGGTCTTTAGGGAGTTTCTCCTCCCTTGTAGCCAGGGCGCTATCCCTGGTCGCTCGCATGTGTCAGAGTCGAAAGTGGTGTCGTACGACTCAACTAGATCAGCACAACGCCGAAGCAACTCAATTCGAGACTCCCAAGTAGCTTCAGAACGAGGATAGCCGCGCCATTTGACGAGATACTTGAATGAAACTCCATCGCCCTTGCGATCGAGTAACTCTTCGACCAAGTACTCATCTTCAGCGAGCGGAGACGAATCGGTGACGGTAAAGTACGGACGAAGATTGGAAATGTGAACTTCATCCTTGACTTGACGATTTTCGAGATCGCGTAGACGGTAACGAGTGGCCGAGATGGCTTCTTCTACTCGGTAGGGACCGGAGTAGAGATATTGAAGTTTGTTGGCGTGGCCAGGGATTCGACGACAAACTCTGTCTCCTGGTTTGAAGGTGACACCGAGTTTAGACTTTTGAGAGGCGGAGCGCATCGATTCGCGTTGGGCTTCTTGAGTACTTTCGAGGGCGGAACGCCACGACTCGAGAAGCTTCTTATTGAGCTCGGTGGCGTAAGTGACGGCATCGGACGGAGGCCTAGATGGAAGCAACTCAAGAACAGGAGCAGGGTCAGCAAGTTGAGCTGGAAGACGAAGCTCCCGACCAAACAAGATAGCCGCGGGTGACTTGGGTACGACGCGACCGGCGGTCGCTCGCATAGACATGAGGAGAAACGGAAGGTGATCGACCCAATGGGCGCCGCCTTCATTGGAGACTCGAGTCATCGTGAGGAGAGTTTGTTGAGCTCTTTCCACTAGCCCTACGCCTTCGTGGCGATAGGCTTCAGTAGTGCTCAAGTCCGTGCCAGTCGCTTTGAGAATTAGGTCCACTAACCGAGAGCAAAGATTCGAGCCGGCGTCGGTTCGAAGTTGGCGAGGGACTCCATAACGAGATACGATGAGACGCATGAAGACGTCCAGACATTTCGCGGACGAGGGGTTACCGTTGCAAGGCTCAGCTTCAATCCAACGAGAGAGAGAATCGACGAAAACAATCAGCTTATCAAAACCGGAGCGGCCGGATACGAAATCGTGGGTGGGAGCCATCGAAAGAATATCGCAATAGACGACGTCGAAAGGATAGGATCCGATAGAAAGACCGGATGGATGGGCGAGCGGTCGCGGTAACGGTTTGCCAAGAGTGCATTCATGGCACTCTCGAACGTATTCCGATACAGAGGCGGACATGCCAGGCCAGTACACTCGAGTACGAAGTAGGGTAGACATCCTTGTCGCACCTGGGTGACCAAGGTGGTCATGGTAGGCGCGGAGGTACGTGTCACGAAGGGACTCCGGAATGTATAAACGAAGAGGAGCCTCTTCCGCCTCTGAGGAGCGGTAGTAGAGTAGGCCATCGCGAAGCAGGAATCGGGACCTTTTCTTCGACGACGAGCTAGAGTCGATCGAAGAGGAAGCTTTCGGAAGGATCGACTCGAGTTCAGAAATGATCGAGCTAGCGAACTCGTCGGTAGAGAGCGCTTGACGCAATTCGTCGGCATGAGGCACGCCCACATCGAGATACGAGGAGGTAATCGACTCCGAAGATTCCGATGCTTGACGAGCGAGCCTATCGTTTGCTTGTTGGCGGCGAGCGGTGAGGGTGGATGACGTGACCGCGGCGGCAACGATGTCGTGAATTTCGGAAGAATCGAAAGAATGGACGTCACTCTCCTCGAGATGGAGAGGATCGTGATCGGGCTCGAGAGCAACTAGGCGGGATAAGCCGTCGGCGTCCCAGTGAGTGACTCCAGGTTTGTGCACGACGTCGAATCGATATTCGGCTAGCTTCAGGACCCATCGCATGAGGCGCGAGGCTGGACCACCGGTGACTTGATCTTTCATCGTGTGAAGCCAGCGCAAAGCTGAATGGTCTACGACGAGGGTGAAGTGGCGACCCCAAAGATACGGCCTCCAATTTCGGATCGATTCTAGCGCTGCTAGAAGTTCGATTTCAGTAACTGTCCAATGGCGCTCAGCCGGACTCAAACTACGACCGTAGTATGCAACAACGCGCTCTCTCCCTTCGTCGTCTTTCTGAGCAAGGACGCCGGCGATGCCGAGCTTGCTAGCACCGTCGGTCTTAACGAGGAAAGGACGGTCGTCTCGAGGAGGTGCGAGTACGGGTTCTTCACAGATAGCTTGCTTGAGATCTTCGATAGCCTGGCGACAGGCTTCTGTTTGCGACTCGACCGGGACATCGCACCCTTTCCGCGTGAGAGCGGTTAACGGCGCTGCACGGATCGCAAAACGGCGTATAAAACGGCGGTAGTACGAGCACAGTCCAAGGAAAGAACGGACGGCTTCGATAGAGTTGATTCGGGTAGGGTCGATTTTCGAGACGGCTTCCACTTTCTTGGGATCCATCCGAAGACCTTCACGCGAAACAACGTGGCCGAGATATTCAGCCGAGGTGGCAAAGAAAACGCATTTCGACATCTTGCAAGTGAGGCCCGCCCAGATGAGACGTTCCAAGACAAGATCAAGACGGTGTAACATTTGTTGGAATGACGACTCTTCCCTGGCCTGCAGCGAGTCACCTACGCCTGTCGACCAGGCGCCGACATCATCCAAGTATGGCATACAAATCTCCCATGCCAGCCCACCGAGAACGGCGTCCATGAGGCGGCACATATACGAGGGACCGGATTGAACACCAAAAGGCAAGTAATTGAACTCGTACTTGCCGCGATGAGTAGTGAACGCGGTGATATGTTTATCGGACTCTTTGATCGGTATACCCCAGAAACCAGATGCCAGGTCCAGGGTGCAAAGGAATAGAGAATCAAGGTTGCCTTGGCCGGACGACAATCGGTCGATGGCTTCTACCGTGAGGGGAAGAGGGCTGTCCTCTAGACGAAGCTTGGAGTTGACGTCGCGATAATCTACGCAGAAACGTACGGAGCCATCCTTCTTAGTGACTAGCACGACTCGAGAGGCCCACGACGAATTTGATTTCCTAATGATGCCCGCGGACTCCATCTTGCAAACTTCGTCCTCTATGATCTTCTCACCCTCTCGTCCAACTCTAGACGGTGCGTGGCGGTGAGCTTCGGCTCCGGGGTTGAGCGGTAGCTCTACCTCCATCACGTGAGTGTGATTCGGGTTGGTCGGGTCAATTGCGAAAGCAGCGATACGTCGGGCCAGTAGACGACGAACTTGTTCACGTTGGGGCATCGAGAGACGGCCTTCGGGGTCGATCTTGGCTGCCTCGAGGAGCTTACGCTGGTCCTCGTCGAGCGACTCAATCACATCCGGCGAGTTAACGGCCCCGACGCGGCGATATGTTCCAGCGTGAATTTTGAATCGAACCTGTAGCGAAGCTACAGGATGGAACGACGGAAGGTGTAGAGGTTTGGGGTCAGTGTTGACCACCGTAACCGCGATGGTGTGGTCGGAGTTCGACCTCTCCACTTGGGGAATGACGAGAGGAGAGCTATCGATCGTTTCACGCGTAGGGAGTCGGTCCACGAGCATGGCGCAGTCTTCGTGTTCTCGAAGAGCTAGCGGAATTCGGACGTGAAACGTTGCCCGATGATAGGCCGGGATCGTGATAGGTTCATGGGTATATAGGAGGTACTCGGAGCCACAAGACGCCGGCGCTTTGGCGGCAAACTCATCGGCCGTGTTGAAGAGCGGCTCGGAGACTAGCTGGTTGTCGTTTTCGGCGGCTTGCGGCCCTCGGAAGAAGTCAGTCGTGATTGGGTTCGCGGAGGTCGGACAGACCTGTGCACAAGTCATGCTGACAGGGACCACCGCTATCGGTGACGTCGAGACGCGAAAGATCGGCGGAGCGTCGGGGCTTGGACTGCCGTCAACCTCAAGAGAAGCCACCGTGGATGGAGCACCGAGTGAGATAGAGCCTTCCGCGCTGTCGGAGGCGAGCTGAATCGAAGCGGCGTGCGTAGCTAAGAAGTCGTTCCCGAGCAGCAGCATCGGGTTGCCTTCAATCACCATGAACGTATGACGAAAGAGAAATCCACCGACGGAGAAAACGATTCGAGCCTTGCCTCGCGCGATAAGAGGTAGGCCGTCTGGGCCATGGAGCGGTGTCACTACGGCTTGCGGCAGCCGCTCGACGCATGCGTCGTTGGGTAGGCTGGACAAGAGGGAAGTGGTCACGACCGACGGGCCAGCTCCGGTGTCAGCGAGGGTGCTGTTGACCGTGAGAGCGGAGTCGGCTAAGATAACTCCTTCTTTGCCGGTAGCCTCGCCGGAGCGGCAGACCATCAGGTCTCGAACATATAGGCAATGCCTTGGGTAGGCAGATGGTAGGGTATCCACGACGCTCTCCGGTCGGTGCGTGGTCACGTGTGCGATGGTGTCGGACGGGGACGGGGTTGGTCGACAGCGTGGTTGCTCGGGTGAATTCGTCGTCAAAGTAGTCGTCGTCTCTTCGGGTACTCCGACTGCCGCTATCGTGGCAGAGGGCCTAGAGGCGTCGTCCTCGTTGGTAGCGGTACAGGGTGATAGCTTGGGACTAGTGTAGCCCAGGCCTCTCTTGTCGGTGGGGTGCCTCGGGTGGTCGGACATCTTTTCCCAATCTTTCTCGAGACGGGCTTGGGCTTCTGTCTTGGGTCTTCGAACTAATGAGGCTAGCTCTTCGGCGCGGATGCCTTTGGCTTCCACGAACTCGATCGGCGCTCGGACGGCAGCGGCGAGGTCGGATTCCTCGTCGGCGCTTCGTCCGGCTAGAGCTTGCGCTCTTATTTCGTCAGCGGTTTCGAGCGTGACGTTGGACCATTTCTGGTCCCCGTTCACTCGGAATGATTGCCATTGTTGGCGCCGCTTCCGGAGAGTCGTCGGCGTCGTCGGACGCGGCGAGCTCGCGCGTGCCGGAGGCGGGGCGGTCCATGGAGAGAATGGGTCGTGGAGAGTAGACTCGGAGGCGTGGAGTGGCGTGTCGTTGTCGTGGTTATCGTGGGTTTCTTTTTGGTCTTCGTGGTTGTCTGACTCGGGAGTAGCTGGACGGGAAACAACGGGGTCGGAAGAAACTTCACTAGTTTCCCTCCCCCTCTCATAACGATGAAGAGCCGACCACGGCTCGTAGGCGGTAGCCTCGGTCGAGCTAAGTGAAGGCCGGTCCAATAGGCTGCACCGCGCGCAAGCGAGTAGCTCTAACGCGGACAATTTCTTCGTCGACGTCTGGTCTCGCTGTTGACTCAAATGTCGAAGAAGAACAGGCATCCAATGGATCGCCATCGCTCCAGCTACACCGACGTAGGTGCGGCTGCGAAGAGCGCCACGGTGCGGTGAAGGAGAGAGGTTAGCCATGGCCGACTCACGGCCATCCACGACGCAAGTTGGCTGGAGGGGCGGCAGCCCTTTGGTGAGGTACAACCCGGTGGCTTTCTGGTGTCCAGTGCCGTGCTCCCAGGGTTGGACGAATTGGGTCGGGGTCAACCCCCCGACTAAACGGCGAGCTTCCGCATGCATCCGAGGGTTCTCAACCGCTACAAACGGAGCAGTGGCGGAGGCCATTGACTTGAAGACGCGGGCGGCCGACTCAAGAGCGGCACGACGTCCGGGTTCTTGGGAGAGCCATTGACTGCTGACGGCGGAGAGGTACGTGCAGGGCGGGTGGGCGATGACTAGGTCCCAACCTAGGTTTTGGACATGAAGCGCGTCGCCTTGGAAGTGGGGCACGTAATCGATCTCGGAAGGATACAAATCGCACGTAGCTACATCAGCACCGGCGAGTAGGAACATGGAGGAGACGACGCCGCTCGTCTCGCCAACGACGAGAACGCGTGGTGCGTGACAGCCAGACGTCAGCCCGTCTTGGACTCGTTGATTCATCTTCGTGAGCTCAGCGCAAAGCTCATCGAAGTGCTTGGGTAGCGCGGCGGCAGGCGAGGCTAGGGTGCCATTGCGAGGCCGGCGAAGCTCTTGGGCTGCCTCCGTGAGGTGCCGAGGTAATACCACCGCAGAGCCGCTCGCTCGTGCACGAAGAGAGGCGAGAGCGTGGAGAGCGGGTGACGGGGTATCATCACGGGTGCCGACATCGGAGTTGTTTTGAGAGGAATCGAAGGACTGGATCGCGGACGCATTGATCGCTGCCACGCGCATGATGGCGGTGGTAGTGGTATCGAGAGGCAGGCAGTGCTTGGGGGCTGCAACCGGTGGCCGCGGCGACGTAGGACGAATGAAAGAAGACTCGGATATCGACGACGTGGAGACGGGCTCGGAGGACGGGATCGACGAACAAACTCGGAGAGGTGGGGTGTCGGATTGCGGCGACGGACGCCGCGGCCGCGACACCACCGGTGAGAGGCGTGAAGGGCATGGCTTAGAGACTCGGTTGGGTTGGCTCAATGGGCGTAGAAGCTCGGTTTGGGAGGCGGCCGTTCCTCGACGTGCAAGGGAGTTGTGGTCACTCTCCATGGTCACATCAGAAGAGGAATCGGGCCCGGCATCGACTTCGTTGCAATCTGTCGCCGGCGGGGTCGGCGCCGACGAAAGAAGGGACGTGGCTGTCGTAGAAGCCGGCCGCGGGGAAGGCTGAGGCCAGGGTGGTGGCTCTGCGGCAGCGGCTGGCGTGGGTGGTGACCGAAGAGGTTCTCCAATGCGAAGCATTCTTCGGAGGACTTGGCTCGGGCTAGCGGGTGGATGGACCGCTGAAATTACGGTGGATTCAGACTCGAATTCGGAAGACTCGGCAACTTGAGAAGGGCTAGGAGACGGCTGTGCCAGCTCCTCCATGGCTCTCGGTTGATGGGGGGGCGTGGGAACGCCGGTGGTCGACCGCAGACTCCGCGGTGACGTTAATTGGTACTCGGACTCGGACTCGTCGTTTCTGGCGTGCTGGGCACTGAAAACAGGGCTCACTTTCGAAATGGGAACGGACGGTGCCGGCCCAAAGGTGAAGCCCCCTGGCGTCGCAACCGTCGGTGAGGACGAGGCTGAAGCTTGTGATGACGATAGGGGCACGGTGGCCAGCACCGGTTGGCTCGGTGCGGCCGTAATCTCGGACTCGGTGACGGGCTTGATTACGCGGGCTCGGGATGCATTGTCTTGTGCGATTGGACTCGGACTCGGAACGGAAACGGAAGGGATCGGCTCGGCGGCGTGCAGCTTGCTGGAGTGGCAGGCCGGCTGCGGCGAGACTCGAAACGGTGGCTGGGATAAGGACACAGTGGCTGTCGTCGAGGGCTTCGGCGTCAGCTTGTGTTTGGACTCGATACGCGGTGGCTCGTGAAACGGGGCTCGGGTGTGGTTGGAATTCTGGACGTGACCGGAGATTCCAAATGACTCAGACTCGGGGCGTGGAGGACCGAAGGTGAACACTCCCTCGGAAGGAGTGGTCGTCGGAGGCTCAGTGGGTGGCTGGAGCTCCGTTAATCCTGCGGTCGACCGCGTGGTAGGGCTCGGTGACATTGTAAACTCGGACTCGGACTCGGACTCGGATGGCTCAGAACGGGGTTTGCTCAAAACAGGCTTGGACTCGGACTCGAAAGAAAGTGGGGAAGAACCGGAGAACTGCGCCTCCATCGTCGTAGCGATGGAGACTGGTGATACCGGTGATGACTGGACTGGGCTCAGACTCGTAGATGGGCGCGCGGTGGCGTAAGACGAAGAGGGCAATTCTGAACGTGACTTGGACTCGGACTCGTACTCGGGAGACGTTTTGTGGCTCGGACATGCGAAATTTGATTTGAGAGATTGAAGGTTGGATTGGGCCTGCGGCGGCTGGATTTTCGCAGACCGTGAGGTCTTGGACTGTTGATGCTTGGGGAGTGGCGTGGGGTAGCGGTTCAGCGGCTTGAGTTGATAGAGAGGCGGGGACGGTTGACTTGGTTTGGAGGACTCGTGCGTGATATCGAGAACCAGGATGGAATTATCGGCATTGGGAGAAATAGGGGTAATCGGCGAGGAGGCAGGAGAAAGAGGGGGGTGGAGGTGGAAGGGCTTGTCTGGAACTTGCGGAATCTTAGGGTACTGGTTGGAGGCCGTAGAAGTACTCGGCCGTAGCATAATACGATCTTTTGGTGGGTGGCGTTCAGGCCCACTACCCTGGACTGGTAGCGGGGTGACAGCGCGGACGTGGGCCCCGCCGGCGACCTACTGGGCCGGACGGAGAACAACCATCGTGCGGAGGCGGCGGTGGACTTCTGGGTCGTTACCACACTCGCCACTGCCACCTTCGCAGAGAAAACGAATGTACGGTTGGCAAACGACGGGGTTATGAGCTCCGTCGCCCGTGCCATACTTCCACAGGTCTGCTTCGGGCGTACCAGATGGAGCCCGGGGACGAAAGGCGCAGTACGCGCAGCCGTTGGCGTCGGTCCACTCCTTGACGTCGCGGTCTAAGTCGTCGAGACGCGGCGCCGTCATGGTGGCATCCGAGGGACGGCAGCGCGTGAGCGCAGCGCGAAGGGCCGGGTGACCCGCGTAACGAGAAATTTGCCAGAAACGGGCTCGTGCTCGAGACCAGCTAGCTGGATCCCATTCCGAGAGGCCCGAATCGGCCGGAAGCCCAAGGCCGTTCGGAGGGGGATCACATTGGCGACGAGAAGACGTGCTTTTGCCGAGAGGACGGTCAAGAAGTGCGTCCGGTAACGGAGACGATGCGGAGTAATTCGTAGGCGGAGGCGGAGCCCGACGATTGTCAGCGCCAGTCGCCTTGCGGTTCGAGTTGTTGTTTTGCGATTTTAATGCCTCGGCCACCGCTGCTTGGACGGCGGCGACCATCGAAGCCGTAGTGTCCGCGGGGTTAGAGGCAGCCTTAGCAACCTTGGCGGTCTTGGTGGACTTGGAAGTAGTCGCCGGCGGCGTCACGGCGGCGACCGCGACCGACGTCTGTTGTTGGCTAGCACGGGCTTGTTCGTACGGGCTCAGGTAGCGCTGGCAGAGGTTGACGCACGAAAGGGCCGAGCGAGGGAGCTCGTGGTTCTCGACGCGGAAGCGAGTCTTTGCAAGACACTCGCCAAACTTGGTCGCGTTATCCACGCCGCGAGCCGCGTCGACCTTGTCGTTCCGAATGATGGACTCGAATCGTTGATTGATATCGTGCGACATGTTTGGGTGGTCCCAGACCGTCGTGGCATCCACCTTCGCGTCACCCATCTTGCGGACGTACGCGCGCACCAAATTCTTGGATAACTCTAAGAGATCGGAGCCGGCTTCACGGGCTACGAGCCTGTCCCACTCCATGGAGGCGGAGTCTTTGGCGAAGCCGGGCACGTTGGCCGCGAAGGTGGCGTCGCACTTGCGGAGAAGCACGTCGCAGGCCAGCGCGGGGTTGAGAGAGAGGACCGGGTCTTCGGCGAGATCGAGGAGGAAGGCGTAGATCCTTTGGTTGCCGGTGGTGCACAAGTTGGCGGCCGCTAGCAAGGATGTAAAGATTTCACGGTGGTCGCAGCCGAGCGAGAGGGCGCGCTCGAGCGGCTTGATGAAGGACAGACGAAAATCATTCCAGGAGGTGGCCGCTGTCTGGACGTTGTCCGAGGCCAGGCCCTTCGGGAACTTGATCTCGGAAAGCTCTTTGCCCATTCGGACTTGGTGATGGAGGGTGCGGTCGAGGAAGAAGCGGCTCCGAGCCCACTTGGTCACGTGCTCCTTCTCGAAAAACACGCGGTAGTGCCAAACATTGCCGGCTCGAGAGAGGCCGCCGTTGAGAATGGCGTGGATGAGCTCGAAATCGTCGGACTTCCTGTAGAGAGAGGCTACCTCGTAGGCGGCATCCTCAAACAGTTGGCCCCACGAGGCTAGGATGACCTCTCGCTCAGAAGCATCACCGGCGAGGCTTGGATCGACGGGATGGCGCCGAGCCGCCGGATTTGGAAGCGAGCGGAGGCCCGCGACGGTGGGTGGAGGTTGGGGATCAGAAACAGGCTCGGCGGACGTGACAGGAACGGGCGTATTGAATACGGGATCGGAATTCGAATTCGGCGGAACGGAGAACGGCGCGGCGGGCAAAGGTTGAGAAGGGGACTCAACCGAGGCCGGAGGGGCACCAATGGAGTTGTCTCCTTCTTCCACAAGCGGTGGCGAAGTTTCGACTCGAGGAGAAGTCGTAGTGCCCGCTTGGCCTTGTAGAATGCTGAGTATCGCGTTGAAGGTAGACCCCACCTCCCGCTGAAATTCTTCGTGGCGTTGGGCGGCTTGGAGGGTAGAGGACTCAAGGCGGTCGACAGCGCCGCGGAGAGCCTCAATCTGGACTTGTTGGTCCATGATTTGGGCGGCGCCGACGGTGGCGGTCGGAGGTGGAACGAAGTTACGCTTGGGGTACGAGTACGTCGACGGGGGTGGAACAAACTCTTCATTTGGTGGGGGCTCGAAAGGAGGGAGGGACCGGACGGAACCCACATCATCTTCAGCACCAACCACAGAGGGATTGAGAGAGGAAGGAACACTTGGCAAAGGATCAGCAAAAGAAAGGAGAGGAAAGGCCGCCGGTGGAGCAACGGACGAGGCGAGAGGACCCATTCCAGCTCCAGTTGACGGGGTGTGAGTAGAGGCCCGAGGAGGCGGCGGAACTTCGACCGTCGGCGCGGAGAGGCGAGAGGAGGGGAGAACTGGCTCGGAAAGACTCTCTTTTGAAGAAGGGAGGGGTCCCACAAGGCTCTCTTCCCCGGGAGACTTCGACCCGTACGATTCGAGAACCGAAGAAGAAGAGACGGGCTCATGACGCGGGGACAATGAAGATTTCTCGAGGGGAGAACTCGACATGGCGACCGGAGCCGAAGGCGCGAGCGAAGATTTTGTGCTTGTCAGAGCAAGGCTGATCTCACTCTTGGAGATTGCCTGCGAGGGCGCGCCGGCAGCTAGCGCGGAACGCGGTTCTTGTGGGGAGCTCATGGAGCTTTCCTCGGGGGTGACTACGGGCATGGTGATCGACGCACGACGCACGACGCACGCACGGAGCACGGTGGGCGCGGAAGTGCGAAAGGAGGCTTGTGGGAGGTGGTGGCAGGCGACTGGGGGTGGCTCAGGCGCGTGCTTGACTTGTATTGACTCGTTGACTCGGGGTATAGACTCGGGAACTCGGGGGGACTCGCTTGGGAACACGGTGGGACTCGACGAAGTTGCTACAAAAACCACTCACACAAGAAACCAAAAACCAAAGTCCTTGGGCTCAGAAAACTAACGTAAACACTCCGGAATCATACGATAAACAAACCCCTCCCCGCGCGGCGAAGGCTGAAGTCGCGATCGCTCGTCATGCGCGAAGATATACGGAAAGAGAGCGCATAACTACGCCACCGAAGGGTTCGAACTATCGTTAAAGTGAAACTCGTCCGCTGAAGCCAACGCGGAGGGTCGAGGAGGGATCCAAACTCGCGCGGGGGAGAAGGCGATGTGCGGAGAGACCTTCTAGACAAGCGACGAGCAAGGGGCGACGAAACAAGACGCGAGACGCGAGGCGCGTGCCATTCGTTCTTCCTTTCTTTCATCGAAACCGCGACGAAACTAACATTAAACGTCGGTGCCCCCTCCGCGAGGAATTAATATAACGGCCGGAGGCGACGGACGGCACGCCGAGGGAAAGAACCTGCCGCGGGGGGGGGCGAGGGACCGAGGGCACGGCGGGGCAGCGTGGGAGGGCGCGAGGCCAATCTCGGAGCGAGATCGCGTCCTTTCCCTCGCGGAGCGCGGAGCGCGGAGAGACCCCCCACGAGATATCTTGGGACCGGAGAATGTTTTGGACGAATCTTCCTGCCGTCGGCCGAGGAGAGGCGGACGGAGAGAGAGAGAGAGAGAGTCTCGCAGAGCGACTGCAGAACGAGAAGTCGAAGTCATGCCGGTTTATTACCTTAAACGAGCCAACAATTATAGCAACAGCAAAAACAAAATTCGAATCGCAAATTTCGAGACCAAAATCTGCGAACCTGGACTTGAGACCATGGGGAATCCGAATCTGTGTGTCTTGTGCGTCAGTGGTAACACGGGGAACTGTTCAATTGTAATTGTGAGCGCGTACCTTACACGAATATTCATGCCTACAGCCTTCAGATGGGCAGGAATACAACAGCATGTTCCTTGTTTTCTTGTACGAGGATGTGTTCGATCTCCAGTTTCTGCGTTGCTATCTTTAGGGTATGGCTTGGTGCTAGTGTGTCGTTGTCTATTACGTCGAATAGAGGGCGGAAGTCGCTGGTGTCTATCCGTTTTTTTGGTTGTCGGCCCATGTCTGCTTGGGCTCTTCTGGCCGCGTCAGTGGAGTTGCCGAAATGCGCTGCCTTTACTAGTGCGGTGTATCTCGTCAGTATTCTTTTTTTGATTTGTTTGCTATCAAATGTTATGTTGTCGAAGTGTACTTTGTAAAAATCTGTTAGAATGTATCTCCATGCTAGGATGTATAGTATTTCTCTAGAGTGTGGCGAGTGCGTGTTGGGGAGTATGAACAGTCTATCTACTGCTTGGTCGGTGGAAGTCGAAACGTGTTGAGTTGGATGGTATTCTGTCAGTTCGTGTATCATGTCGAATATGTCGTCTAGCGTCGGGCATGTCCCAAGGTGCGTAGATGATTCGTGTGATTGTTTGCAGAGTCGGCACGTCGGGTCTCTTCCGGGGAATCTGTTATGTGTCCCTATTCTACGATGCGTGATGTGTTGGAAGTGCAAGTATGAGTCTCTCGCCGTCATCATTGGGGAGGTGTATATGCGTGCCAAGTGCTTCCACGTGTTCTCATCGACCGTGTAGGCTTGCGTCTCTCCTGGTGTATGTGTGTGTGTGAGTTGGGCTTCGGGACTGCTCTGGGCTTGCCTCGGCTGCCCCCGTCGTCGCCCGTGGTGATGGAGGGATTGTGAGTTGGGTCCTAGGGCCCTTTCCGTGGACTCTTTCGAGAGTTGTCTGCCATTTCGTTCCCCTGGTGTAGCTTGTGCTACACCAGCTTGTCTGTTCCCCCCTTGGGGTTGGTGAGATGTCTGGCCAGGTTAAGCAGCTCTAACGAGAGCGACGAACGAAGAACGACAGACGACAGACGGCTAGAGGCCGATGGACCGACGAGATGACACTACACTCACATCAACACTCTCCACACTAACGTATCCCTATCACGGAACGCACAGGAACCCGCTGGCAGACCGAACAAGGAAGAGAATGCCGACAAGAGAGCGACGGGGCGACGGACGATCCGACGGGGCGACAGTTACGCACAGGAATAAGGAGGGAATCTTTCGAAAACCCTTAAGTGATTTGATGAAGACCGAAGTAAAATAGCGCCACGATATAATCCAACGGCCAACACCTGAGGGGGAATCAGGGTCACACATGGGGGCGGTTCCTTGCACCGGCGATACCTGATCGCGCGACTTAGCCTAAAACGCGAGGAGCACGCAAGGAGGTAAGCCAGGTGAGGGGCAAGCAGGCGACAAAGGAGGCGATAAAGGAGGCGAGGGCAACAAGGGCGAATGGACGAATGTAGGACACTACGACGGTGACTCGTGGCTAGCCTGCAAGGAGGGAACATAGAAACGCAAACAACTTCTAAAACAAAAAGGTCGATCGCGGATGCGACAGCGGGTTACCGCGTCTGTAGAGAGTGGGAGCGTGATTAGCTTTGTAATAATAATATTATCGTGGCTACCCAAAAAGAAAACTGATACGGAACGCGACTTAACACGCGTCTCAAGTTCACAGCTTCTCGTTGATGACATGGACAAGACCGATCGGGAGAATGTGGATGAGGAGGGGTCGCCCTGACCCTGAACGACTCGGACGAGGCGAGCGACGGCGAGAGCAGCGAGCTCCTGTGAACGTGTGTTCTCATTGCTTGCATGTATGTTTCCTTCTGTTCGTGCTTCGTGCTTCGTCTTTGTCTATAACAAGATTGAAGATTGAAGCGTCCGTGATGTTGCGCTACAATAGCGGCAACAAGCGTGGTGTTTGATGAATGAGTAAGGTGTGAGGTGGTTACGTAGAGTGTATGTATATGTGATTTGAGAGCTTTTAGACGGTATGTATTTGCAACGCTATCTCCATCGTCTACAGATGGCTTGAGATGGCTGAATGAGCAAACACCCTACCGCCCAACGCGCCCACAAGCGCTGCGCACCACAAAAAAAAATAAACTGCAAGACATTCGACATTTTACCAGACATTTGGGCTGCAGGACGAGACATGTCTCGCCCATTTCTGAGAGACATTTGGGCAGAAAAAACGAGACATTTCCGCCAAGCCCTAGGGGTCTGGGCCAGAGTGTTGATTGTCGGGGCCAGAGTCTAGGGGCTGGACATTTCCGCCAAGCCCTAGGAGTCCAGGGGTCCCTGCTTGAGGGCAGGGGCTGGGGTAGATTGTACGGGCCCACCCCGGGGGGTGTCCGCGATGGAGAGAGGGGGGCACGAGGCCCCCATTGACCCCCACTTATAAAAGTAGGTCGCGCGGTGTCAGATGTCAGACGAAAACGACTCAAGAGTCGGGGGCCACAAAAGAGCAAGAGCAAGACAAAATAAGGTAAGCGACGCGCGCGTTTGCGTTTGTCTACGGAATAGCTGACAGGAGGCCTGCCCCAGCCCGCCCCCCACCCGCCTGGCCCATCGTAGTGCACGCGGGCTCACCCCCCCGTAGGGGGGGTAGCGGGTAGCGGGAGCGGGGGTGAGAGTGTGGGGTTTAGGCGATGGCGAGTGCGATACCGGAGGGGTGTGAGTCAGTAGCAGCGTAGCGCGTAGCGGGCACCTTCAAGATTTTTTTTATTTGACCGCCCTAAATCTTCAGATTTTTTTACAATAAAGACGACAAATTTACCATCCACTATCCCCTTCAACGGAAGAGTGCGCACAATTTAGTAATAGTAGTCATAGTAGTCATACTTAGAACACCTCCCCGGGGTATATTTATATTTGAACACGGGGAAAGCAAAATACACAGGCCTTGAGGAGTACTCCATGGATAGAAGAGAAACTTGGAAGGAAGAGGGGCGGTGGGCGGTGGGCGGCGCGCGCAGGCGGCAGCGAGTGCGGCCTGGCGTGACAGCATGATCTTCGCGGACAAGCGGGCGCTCGAGACCAATTTGAAGGTAGGCGGCCTGCCTGACCTCGCCCCACTTGTCACAACGATGCTCTCCACGAGCCGCACCCGCCGACACCGCCTCAGGTAAACCTGCTCGCCATTCGCGAGAAGGAACTCAACTACTACACCCAGAACTGCCAGGCGGTAGGCACACAAGCGGCGCTGCTGGCCGGCTTCGCCTACTCAGGCCTCACCCAGGTCGCCATCCCGCACGACCGCGCCTACGCCCTCCAGCTGGCTTACTTGCTCGTTACGACCACCGCAATGTGCTTCGAACTCATTGCCGTCCTCAACACCACCCTCCTCTCCATGATGGGGCCTGGACTCGCCCTGCGGGGGCCCGATGGCTCAATGCACCCTGCGGTCGACGGCATGATGAAGGAGTATCGGACTGCCTACTTCTGCTTCGTGCTTGGCTTGTTATTCTTTCACTTTTCCGCTGCGCTGTTCGCATGGCTGATCTATGTCCACTGGGCTGTCTCCATGATGGTGACCCTGTGCATCTGCGGATCCCTTTGGCTACTCACCCGCTACGCCAAGCGTGTCTACATACGCTTCCGCCTGCCCCCAGAGCTGATCATCACCGGCCAATTCAACTCTGACGAGGTGGCTGCCGCCGCGGGGCCAATGGCCACGAGATCCGGAAAATCTTGTGGCCCAGGAATGATTGTGGGAGTGTCGAGTGACCAAGCGCAGCTCATTGCTGCTGCCAATCAGTCGGACACATAACACCGTCGGACTTCCTTGCCGGCGATGGGCTTGTTGCGGGACATCATGCACACTACACGAACATCAATGCCGTTGAACTTCGCCACCTGGCTTTTGTTTATCCTGCATGTGTTCTTGACAAATCTTATGAACGGTTGTTGGGTTTCTCATTTTCCCTTTTCTGGTTGAAATGGCCCTCGTCACTCCATCGTTGGGTCTCCTCATGGTGTCTTGTGTGTTTCGTAGCGTGTTACACGCCTGCAGGTCAAAGGTCTTCTTCTCTCCTCACAGTCTCGCGTTCTCACACCGTGCTACTGCTTAATTTAATGTGCCTCAACTAAGTTTATACTTGGTTCACCCATGGCCATAGGCCATGGGGGGGCACGAGCCGCCCCCTCTCTCCACTCCTCCCCTGCCGTGGGGAAGGAACCACCCATACTCCTGGCATGCCGGCATGCCATGAGCAGAACGCCCTCCTGACCCATTTCCCTCCCCACAGGCTTGCCGCTTGCCTGTCTCTCACTCGCCCTGGCCCACAAGCCACAAGGGCCAGCCCATTGCTCCAACCCCTCCTCCCCCCCTGTTCGGCAGGCAGACAGGTGCAGCGTGGGGGCCCCAGAGGCTCAGGAACGCCAGCGAGGGAGAGGCAGGGGAGGCCAAGGCCCAGCCCCAGCCTCCTTTGCCCCCTGAGTTGGCCTCCAAGAGCCCCCAGGGGGCTCGTCAAAGGGCCCAGCTGCAAGCCTGTCGCAGGCGCACCATCGCGCGTGCTGCAAGAGAGGGGGGGAGAGCGCAGAGAAGGGGGTGGGCGTGAGCGAGAGCTCCGCGCACCAAAGAATAGGTACTGTTGGGGGTAGGGGGAGTCCGTCTCCGTCTCCGCGCCCGAGAGCCCGAGAGGACCAGTTTCCCCCCTGCTCCCGCCCGCCCCCGCCCCCGCCGGGAGGGATCCTCCGAAGGCCGAAGGTCCTTTTCGGTTTTCGGCCGAAAGCCCGCCTCAGCGGCCCCCTCCCTTTCCCTCTCCCCTTTTCGTATTCCCGAGGACCGCTGCCCCGGGGCCGCGGGGGAGACCTCCCCCATCTTCCCGGCACGGTCCCTAGGTCCCCCTTCCTTGCAAGGCTAGGGACTAGGAGAAGCAGTTAGCAGTTAAAAAATTGAAGCGATTCTGGGCTAACACTAACACCTACTACATCTAGGTAATCCTACCTCCTCGCTGACACCGCCCTTTCTTCCCTTCGCTCCACCTCCTCCATTTCCCCCCATCATTCCTTTGTCTTCGGTATCAGGGGTGCGGCCCAGGTGCGCTACCTTGGGCCTGGTTCGGAGTGTGGGTTCGGGGCGCAAGCCTTTTCTTCCTTTGCCTATACGCAATGTCTTTAATAGAACGTGTTTTCTTGCTTGTGCAACGCTCCGCCCCCCCCCCCCCCCCCAAAGTCTCTACTGATCTCCTCGCACCAAGAACATAGACCGTACCCATATAGTGCACAAAGAGAGCTTATACTGCACACACACACAGCCTCGTACGATCGCGCGACGCACGTCAACTACGTGCGCACACAAGCAGGATGGAAGAAGCGATGGGGCAGACCATGGGGCCAATAACGCAGCGGCAATTATCATGGATCTTGCCCTCACAAAGCGAATCGCAGCACGGGCTCTCGCAGAAGAAAAAAACGTTGCCGCGATTCCACGTCAAGGCAAGGGTAATGATCAGGGCCATACTGCCTGTTAAAGCCACGCAGCAAGGACGACGGGGGGACCGGGGCCACGCAGCACTTCTCCCGTCGTCCTTATTGCTTCCGGAACAATTTCGTTTGCTGCCCGCCCGAGGGCGCCTTTCGCTTTGCGGACTTGGCCGATGCACTCGTCTTGGGTGCGGGCTCATCGCTTCCGCCGCCCCTACACTCTGCTGTTGCCTTATGGTCCGCGTAGGCCTTGTTCATCTTTCCCATATTCTCCTTCGACACAGCTTCATGGATAACAATCGGTTTAGGGTAATCAACGCCTATAATGCAGCCCGCCTTTTTCTGCTCCGAGAGCGGCGCCTTCCATGGCTCGTAAATGTACTTTGCCGGAAATTTCGCGAGTTGCGGGAGCCAGTGGCGCACATATGCACCGTCTTTGTCGTATTTTTTTGGAAATGCAACCGGCGAATAACAACGGAAGTATTGGTAAAAGAAGCAGGAGCAGGACAGCCACATCCAGTTGCCGTAGTTGAGGGCAGGATCGGCGTCGAGCAGGTATTCTTCGAACACTTCAGCGCCCCTCTCCCAGCTTTGCCACAAGTCGCCTCGAGTCAAGAAGCATGCGACTGCATGTCGCGCGAGGTGATGAATCCAGCCCTCCCGGCGAAGCTGCGTCATTGCGGCGTCGATCCACGGGTAACCAGTGCGCGCGTCTTTCCATGCAGCGAGCAACTCGGCGTCCTCATCCCACGGTATCTGCCGGCAGATGGGGTTGCCGACCATTTGGTGGTAGTTTGGCGTGGCATACATCGCTGAATAGTAAAACTCGCGCCACAAGAGTTGGCCGTGCAAGGAAACAGGCGGCTGGGCGTGGCTGGAGAAGCCGTCGTAGATCTTCGAGAGGCGCTCGTAGAATAGGCGGCTAGATAGACAGCCAAAGTGCAAATACGGCGAGAGGATCGTCGTCGAACGCCCGGTGCCCGGGCCGAAGGCACCATCGTGTCTCATCTCTGTCGGTGATGTCTTGGGCTTCTCAAACTTGGCGATCCACTGTTTCTTACTGAGGTGCGCCTCCATCGCGCGTAGAGCGACGCCCTCGCCCCCGCGCACCTGCACACACGCATCGTGCATCCGGTTGAATCCGGTCTGCTCCAGCGTTGGGATGGGATATGACTCGGCCACGTCGCCCTTGCCACGGCAAAAAGACTCGTAACGAGAGACTGGCCCCAATGGCGGCAACGATGAGGGCGTCGGAACGATCTTGATGGGCCGAGCTGCCAGCTCGCGGCTCATGAGCTTGCAGAACGCCTCGTATTGGGTGATTGATTTGCCCCCAGACAATAGCTGAATGGCCTCGGGGTCGACAATTGTGTGCCCGAGGCGGGTGACAACCTCGATGCCGACCGCTTTGGCATGTGCCTTCACCTTGCTGTCACGCTCAAGGGCGTACGGCTCGTGCTCAAGCTCAAAGGCGAGTCGAGAGATGGACCACTCCTCCATCATTCTCGACAAGTTATGCACTGGGCAGCCATGGAGGACGATCAGGCGAGAGTCCATCTTGCGCAGTGAGCTGTCAAGGTCCTGGAGCGTCTCGAGCAGGAATTGCATCTATGGCAGAGAGCACGTTGGTTGAGAGCGAGGCGTGGCGCTCGGCGTGACGTCTTGCATGCGCGTGCTGGGATGGAAAGGGCAGCGCACTCTGTTCGAGCCGAACTTGCCATTCTGCATGTACCATGGGTCCATGCAGAAGACAGGGTACAGCTTGGTCGCACCGTCGAGCGCCGCGAGCAGCGACGGGTTGTCGTGCAGCCGGAGGGCCTTGCGGAACCAGTAGAGAACATGACCCGTCGAACCGGCCGACGCGGGCGCGCCCACCGCCGTAGTTCGCATCCGTCGGCGGAGCGGATGGGGTGGGCGGCAGGGGCCGGAGCTCAAGCGGCACGGCCGGGTAAGGCGGAAGTTTCAGGCAGACTTCTTCCCGCGCACCGGAGAGCCGCGGAGATAGAGAAAAGAGGGAGAGGGGGGAGGGGAGAGACGAGGTGGGGGGGGGGGGGGTTCGCGTACGGTGAAACGAGTCCCATGGTGCAAGTGCGCCGAGCAGCTGGCAAACTCTGGATGGAGAACTAGAAGGCCGTCCTCGCACGCATCACGGACCTCGCCACACAGGATCAGCCAAGCGACATGGTCGCTTGCCAGCAGAACGACATTGACAACAGGATCGAGGAGGAGGGGTGTGAGAAAAAGACGAAGAAGATGAAAACGCAGCCTGCTTAGGGTGTGTCCGTGTGTCCGCTTAGCGTTTTCGTACAGAACGTAATAGCTGCTATGCGCACGCGCCGCGTCCTGAAGTGCAAACAAAACTATCACATAACAGTCTGAGTGAAAACAAAACTATCACATGGCCCTCTTTTGACGGAACGCGACTTGAGCGCTGACGCTTACAGTTGCGACAACAACCATGCATCTAGGGGAAAAAACATTCTTTAAGATGCCTACTGCTATTGCCACCCATTGCCCTTTCCGCACGGGTTCCCTCCGACAACGCCTTTGCCCCACCCTCACTCTCCTTTCCGCTCCCCCCCTCGTTCCTTTTTGTTCGGGCTTTCGGGGGGTCGACCGCCCATCTGCACTACCTTGGGTCTGGCTTCGGGGGAGGGGGGAGGCAGGCCTTTTGATTAAGTTTTGGTTTGACGCATTGTGCTGCGTTTTCTTGTGAGGGCCCAGCCGCGCGGCTTTCCCCATGGGGAACCATGCATCTAGGATCTAGGACTAGGATTTGTGCTCTATTGTGCGTGTCTCCCGTCTCGAGTTGGCAGTAGTAGCCCGAATCTTCGTATTTGTTGTGCCTTCGTTCATAGTGCAGTCACGTGTGCCATGGCTTGGCGTGCTGGTGCATGGCTAGTCGCAGTAGTGGCACTAATGCTCATTTGTTTTACTACTTGTAGTATCAAGACTAAGTAAAGCCAATCAGCTTAGGAGGTTGAAACTCCTCACTCTCACGCCGCAAGCACCTCATCACACGCTCACTCGTGTGTCGCGCTTCCGTGCTCTGACGTGTCATACTGCGTCTCAAGCCTGCCACATTACTTCCCCTCAAACCACACTTATCACATGCAGACTAGAGCAATCATCACATCGCCTCCACCTCAAGCGGAGCCGGCAAGGCCCCAGCCAGACCCGAATTTGGTCTCAAGGATTGAGTCATTTGCAAGCGACGTGGCACGGGCGAAAGCGTTGTCTCGGATAGATGGCTTGAGGCTCGTTCTAAGCTGGCAGCCGAGGAAAAATAGTCAACGACCGGAATCACGACCGTTTCCGCGCGTGTGCTGCGATCGACAGTCATTTCCGACACCCTCACTGTGGTGTTATCTGAAGGCGGAGAGGGGGCAGGCGATTGGACCGCTTCGTCTACCTGGACGTCGGGATTGCTGGCGGCTATAGGTGTAGAGGCAACCGCCTCTCGAGCAGCTGCCTCGGCCTCATCTTTCTCCCGCGCCGCGCGTTTTGCCGCGAGCCTAGCCTTCCGCTCCTCCTTCTTCTTTAGGTCGGCGGCTTCTTGCTCTGCCGACTGTTTCATGCACCGCTCCTGAAGTTTCCCAAAATCAGCCTGGATGGCCATGGCCAGCCAGTGGAGTGACGGCGCAATACCATCCGTGGCCTGAGCGCCCACCATCGCGTCAGAGAGCACGGCCGCGCGGCATATCCGATGCGCGCCCTCTGGTAGGTCATGCATCTTCAAGGCGTCGGCGAGCTCATCAGGTCCCACTGCATGCGGCAAGTCAGATTTGTTGGCCACGATAAGGAGCGGCTTGCCGATGAGGTACGCGTGCTGGTAAGCGGCATGCAAGAGACTCCTGCACTCGCCAAAGCGCTCTGACTCCGTCGCGTCCACTACGAAGATAGCGCCGTGGGCGTCGGCATAGTAGCTGTCCCAAATGCCGCGGATCCCCTTCCCGCCGCCTACATCGAAGACGCGCAGGCGGTGCTTGCCGAATGTGGCATTGGATTTGGAGAAGCCGCATGTCGGAGTGACATCCTCTCGGTTTGCCTTGCCGCACAGCCCGGCGATCAGTGTCGACTTCCCTGCGTGGTCACAGCCAAGCACAATCCACGTCTGCTCAGCGCTCTCGCCCGGCAGAGGAGCAGGGACGACCTTGCGCCGGGCACGTCGCGATGCGGCCAACTTCTTCTTCGGCTTATCAGGAGGCGGCAGCTTATGCGCCCTCGCAGCCTGCTGCGCCCTGCTGCGCCCGCTGAGCATGCGGAGGAGCCCCATGGCGACGGTTCGGGCGATCGTTGCGCGGCTCGCCGTTACAAATGGGGCAACGCTCTTATGCTCTCTCCGCCCCCCGCCTCCCTTTCTCACGTATCTTGTCAGATGCCCATAAAAGAAGAGGGAGCACAGAGAGACGAATCGTCGGCTGCATTCGCTCGCTCGCTCGCTCGCTCTCGCTTCTCGCTTTCCCAGGTATTTCATTGAGTGCACAGCAAAATGCTTGTGCATTCATTTCTTTTTTTCCGCCCACCGCCCATACCCCTTTCTCTCTTCCTCTCCACCTTCGCGGCAGTTGAGGGGGGATCGACCGAATGAGACCGCGCACTGATCCTCTACTCTATGACAAAAATGGGAACAGGGACTGCGTCCACAGACTACTTTACACTCAAAAACAGAAAAGAAAAGGGGAAATGTCTTAGTTTTACAGTAGAAAGAAGTGATCGTTCTAATATGTGGCACCGTCGTTCTTGCGTTGGGCCGCTCTGCCTCTGCGCTCTGCCCTGATCGATGATGATGATGTTGTTGCACATCTACTCCCTCCTCGTCCATCCCCACTCCCCATGTTCATACAATGGCTGGTAAAGATCCACAGCTCCATCCACTACATCACCACCACTACCATAACCATAATAATTATTAACGTTATATCCTAGCCAACCCCACTAGCCACTAGCTAATTGGACACAACTTTTCCGTTCCGGAATCCCGCCATGCCTGATGAGTCATGTGTCCGAGTGATACCGGGGGGAGGGGGCACTACCCCCTCATGCAAGTCGAGTGACCGCGGCGGGCCGCGGCCCTTCCGTCCTGGTTCTGGTTCTGCCCCCTCCCCTCGATATTTGTCCTCCCCCCAGTGCACGCACCGACCATGCGCACCCCATCACGCCCTCTCCTCGAGTCCACGCTGGGCGGGGAAAGCCCCTTTCGGGTAAAAACAACGCAGGGGGGAGGGGGGCACTCGTGAATAGGAGCCCAGAAGCGCTAATCTCTCCTCGCCGATGCGAGTGGCCGCGGCGAGCCGCGGCCGGCCCTTCCCTCCTGAATCTGGGTCTGGTGCCCCCGTCTTCTCTTACCTAAATAGACAGGGCGAGAAGACATATATGTTAACGCCGGAGGGGAGAGCTGCCCCTCCCCCCTCCCCTCCCTCTTCCCTCTCCCTCCTCGGCTCTGCTTCCCTGCGGCCCTGGCCATGGCGCGCGCGGCCCCTCTTCAGGTCCCCAGAAGGCCTGCAGGGGGCCCGGGAGCACAGCTCAGGGGGCAGGTGAAGCTGGGGCATGGCCCTGGCCCCTTCTGCCTCTCCCTCGCTGGCTCTCGCGCCCCTGCCGGTCGACCGGAGCTGGCTGGGGGGTCCTGATCAGGGGGACTCAGGGAGAGGAGGGGTTGGTCAGAGCGACAAGCTGGCCAGCGCGGGCCAGGGCGTGCGATCTGTGCCCAACTTTCAGGGAGAGTCTAGGTTGTCTGGGTGAGTCCCCCCTACATGTCAAGAGGCAGCGCAGGGGGGTGGATGGTTCTCGCCCCCCATGAGGGGAGTCGAGAGAGTGGGGGGGGCGCGAGCCCCCCCTCCCCCTCCATGGCGACCAATCATAAGATTTTAGTTACCACTACTACCAACATAGAGTGTCGCTTCGCTGCGGATGCGACAGCACCAAAAGCAAAAGCTTGAAACAGTATGCTGCAATCGGTGACAAGTGTGTCGTATTGGAGTATTGGGGCATTCTTCAGCGCGCCGCGGAATACGTGTTGCGGGTAAAGGTCATGTGGGGGCACATTACGATGCATAAATATTGAAACGTCCCCGAAATGAAAAACAACATTATCCCTCACACTCCCTCTTCTCACGTGCTCCCACACTTGCACACAAACCCGAGTGCACCCATTCCACACGATTCAAATAGAACGGAGTGCTCTGTATTGCCATCATGCATCGTGAGAAGGATGAGGACAAGGATGCATGCTGCTTGATATCGCGATACGCACAATGGCATTGCCTCAAGCCACATATGCACTTACGCGCCAACTACCTGCGCACCGCAGAAGCGTATTCGATGTCACGAGGCCATCGCAATCTAACCTCATCCCAGGTCGGGCCAAATTCCACCGCGGAACACCGTGAGAGACCAGTGGCAGAACGTCTATGTCCGCCCGTCGTTTCGTGAGTGGAGCTTACGCTTTACGGCACGTGACGACTATGCGCATGAGAAATTTGATGGCTGTGCGAGGCGCCCGCAAATGGCACTAGCCATACGTCTGTTGACACGGCACTGACGTGAAGGCGGTCATCGTGAGGCCGCGTTTCGATCCCGGGCCGAGCTCGCGCGCAAACTGAGAAGGCGAGACACGCTGGGACTTGCGTTGATCGATCTGCGCTTGGACTTCGACATCTCAGCTAGATGCGAGCCGGATGCCTCCCCGCGGGGGCCCCTCGGACTATTGGTTGGAGACGACGAGGGGCTCGTCAACTCTCCCTCGCGCTTGCTAGCAGCTAACGTCTTCGAGCCCCGTATGAAGCTCATGGGCGAGGACTTCGGCGAATAGCCCGTCGACGACCGGGACGAGTTCCGCGATGACCGGCTGAACAGGTGTCTACCCCATGGCGAGGAGCTGGAGAAGGGTGCCAGCTTGGAGTTCTCACGTAGCGACGTTGGGCTCTCCTCTCCTTGAACAGAGGGCGCACCCGCAGGAGGAGCGGATTCCGTTTTTGGCGGACGGTGGAGCCCGCTTGAGCCTATCACCTTGGGTCTTCGCTTGATCTCAAAGTCAGCGGATAGGGAGCCCATGGAGTGGGCGTCCTCTAGAAGACCTGGTCTGACGTCCTGTGATTGTGAGAAGACTTGACCCTCTTCGTCCGTCTTCCTCGTCCCAGCCGAATTGCTCGACGAATTTGGCGAGTCTGATTTGCGTAGTGGGCCCACATTGGCTTCTTTGGCCTTGGGCGAGCTGTTCGCCTCGCTCTGGCCATTTCTCGTCTTTGCATGACGGACCATAGGTTCTAGGGATTTGAGAGGGCTGCCAGCTCCGTTACGCACATGGCTGATGAGTTCGCTAGAGCTTGACAGGCTCTCGCCAGATGGTGTCAATCGACTGCTCGCTTTGTATGCCTCAGGAGAGCCCAACGATTTCAGTTCTTGCATCTTGGACGACCCTCGCGCCCCGCCCTGGCCATTACTCGTCTCTGCATGATGGACAAAAGGTTCTGGGGGTTTGAGGGGATTACTCACAGCGCCGTCATGCACATGGCTGGTGGGCTTGACCAAGCTTGACCGGCCTTCACGTGATGGTCGCAATATGCTGCCCTCTTTGTCTGCGTCGGGAGAGCCCGATGATTTCAGCAGGCTATTGGACTCAGATTGGTGGCGTAAGATGGCGTCGTGACGAGCCACCTTTTCCGAGGCGCGCGCTGTAGGCCTATCGTCGCCAAGCTCAACACATTCACCATGGTCGATGCTCGCATGCCTCAAGGCGGGGAGCTCCCCCTTTGGCTGCCCGTCGTGCGCGAGCGTGGCACGCCTGAAGTCCAGACGCTCGGCTGAAGGGTTCGGAGTGATAGAGGCCGCCACCAAATCGCCATTCCCCTTCGCTCCGTCAAGCGGCGGCCCGCCAGACGGCCTACACGACGCGGAATAGGTGAGAGACCTGGAAAGAGCGGAGTCGGCATCCCCTTCTGAGGGCAGCTCATGCGAGATCATGGAACCATCAGACTGCGCGCCTTCGGCCGATGAATTGTGAGCAAGATGCGCAGTGTCCCCCAGCAATCGGGTGGTCGGGTGGTCGGAAAATGACGGCATGAACCGCGGTTCGGACGCGAAAGAGAGGAGTGACGGGGAAGGCGGCGCGAAAGGCTTCGTCAGCGTCTCGACCACGGTCTTGTCCGTTTCCACAGCAGGCATTACATCGCCGGAGCTGTTGCGACACAAGTTGCCGCTCTCTGTTTGGAAATCTGGGACCCATCGTTCGATCGACAACGTGTGCGAGTGACTCGGCTCGATCGCATTGCCAATGGAACCGTACACGGTGTGGCCATCGACGGCGGTCACACGGTCTCCTACCTGGAGCCCACATTCGACACCGGGTTTTATCGACTGAACAATGCCTCCCTTGAACACCACGCCTAGCCCAAGGCCCTCGCGCCGTTCAATGATTGTCTCGAAGTGGAGCAAGTCAAAATTTTTTGGCATGGTAGCGCGGAGGTGCGCACTTGGGCGCCGGTCGTCTCGCGTGAGGGAGAGATTGCGCGCTAGGCCCACCTCATCCTCGGCATCAGGCGTGACGTCCTTGCGCAAGGCGGGGTCGACTTTGCAGAAGTAATAGTAGCGTTGATAGTGAAAGTCGATCGGGTGCTGCGTAAGCACCGTGCCAGAGACGCGGTGTTGGTAGTAGAGGCCGCCGCGTATGTCCAGGCACTCTTCCCAGTCGGGCTGCTCACCCTCGTTTAGCGCCTCGTCGGCGATCCACAGCAAGTCGGCGTCCTCAGGCAGCACGAATCCCAAGTAGTGAGCAAATTCGACCACGTATTCGAGCGGCCACTTGATTTCTTGGTCGGCCACTGCGGTCTGAATCTCTGCCATCATGGCGCGCTGGCCGGCCTCGGCCGCCGCTTTCTCACCGGGCGAACTCGGCTCAGCGCGGGACATGGACTCCGTCGAGGAAGGCGTGCTCAAGCCGCTGGACGACTGCGTGTCGCCTGGCCTGGGCCATGCGGCTCCAACGCTAGTCGATGTGGCGCGCGAGCTGCCGCACCCACGTTCGCCGGCGCCCACGGCTCTCAGGCCGAACATACTGCGAACACGATTCGACCCGTCAGCGTCCTCGCCATCCTCGGCGTCCGGCCCGCCGCGTCCTCGCCCAGCACCAACGACGAAGGCATTCATTCCACCGTTGGTGGCCTCGAACTCGTCACCGCAACTACTTTCTCCTCGCCGGTCTGCCATGGGCGGGCGTCGCGTCTTGACCACTGTGCCGAACATCTTGCACTTGCGATCGAACGAGGCCTTGCGACGGATAAGTTCGCGATCTTGTTCTTGGTCTAACGTCTTACGAATGCCAACCCGCCGCGAAAATGAGTCGCCACGCAAGATCTGGCTCGAATTGAGCACACGGCATGGCCCGTCTTCCTCGTAAAAGTCGTCGCCGTCTACCCCGCCGCGTGGGTTGAGCAGTTCGTCGCGTAGCCGAGCCGCCATCCGGATAGCGAGCAGACGCCTCGCGTAGATCTGAACGCGGATCACGAACGCGTTCAGCCCGTTGTAACGCACGAGCTCCAGTCTGTCGAGTACGCCATTGCGGAGGAAGACACGCGTCTTGCCGACGCAGTATTCGCTGGGCGCGGCGCCCACCCAGTGAAGTAGCTCGAGCAGCTGTGCGTCATCGACTGGCCGTCTCAACACTCGGCCCGTCCCGCGCTCCCACGGTGGGCCGAACATGGCGGCAAAATCCTCGCGCGGCATGTGTGTGCTGAAGCCAGCACGCGAAATGCCAATGGCAGGGACTAGACCAGAGCTCGTCACCTGCTTCGCAACGCACTCAGCGTCTATGAAGTTGGGCTGTTTCACCTCGTTCGGCTTGATGCACCGGATGAAGTGGATGTTGGCGCTTGCAATCGTCTCCAGCAGCGCCCTGAGCGAAGAGAGGAAGCGCTCGACCACGCCATGAAACCTGGTGCTATTGGTGCTGCCGCTGCCCACCGCAAAGATGCGCTTGAGCAGCGGAACGGTCGACCACTGCATCATCACCTGCAGGTCTTGGCTCAGTGGGTCACGATTCTTGAGCAGAAAACCCTCTACGCTGTAACGCACGCGGCCAGCAAAGTGCGACACGACGAACGTCCTCGTGTCGGATGAGACCATGCGCTCACGCCGCCGCGCGGCGGCAACCTGTGCAACGCGCTGCTGCGAGCTACCGCCGCTGGGGATGGCGAGTTTTGGCGGCGGAGCGTTGAAGTGCGGGTTGGCTTCGTGCTGGCGAAGCAACTTGTCGAGCATCTGAACGTCGGAGCCGCGGGGCAGTACGCACTCCTCGGTCAGCGAGCGGAAGATGGCATCGAGCAACAGGATGCTGCCGCGGTCGTACTTGGGCACCGCGGCGGCGTCGAAGTACACGCCTTCCGACGCGTAGAGCTGCTGCGTCCGCTCGATCATCAGCGTGACGAACATGTCCTGCAACTTCTCGTTCGCATAGTTGATGCAGAGCTGCTCGAGCGAGTTGACGCCGAGCGCCTCGAAGCCGAAGATATCGAGCAGACCGATGAAGCTGCCGTCCGGCTCGGCGGTGCCACCGCCGTGGTCGGTCACTGAATTGCGCGGCGAGCACGCGATGCCGTGCTCGCGCGGCGTGCCGTATCCGCTCACCGAGTTACGCGTGAGGGAACCGCTCATAAGCATCATCGACGAGCTCATCGTGGAGAACGTCGAGCTGAGCGTACCTTCTATGGGCACATGGGCGGCTAGCGAGATGTTGGCCTGCTCCACCACGCGGCCGAAGACGCCCGCATAGATGGCCTGCGCGAAGCCGTCACGCACGCTCCGAGCCTGCGCCGGCGTGTATTGCGACTTGACCCAGTCGTTTCCCGCCTTGATGCAGCGGATGCAGAGCCCATCGAACAGATCAGCAGGCTCGCAGCCCAGGAGCATGGCGGCAACGCGCAGCGCATTCTCGTCTCCGACCATCGCCTGCTGTTCGCCTTGTGCGTTGGTCGCGGTGACGATCTTGATCTGCCCTAGCCACAGGATCCCGGCTAGGGTGCTTAGGAGCTGATTGCGCATCTTAGCTGAGAAGCCGACGGCCTCAAAGCCCTTGAGCAGCTCGGCAAAGTTGTCCCTGTCCGCCTCGAGGGTGCGCTCTGCCAGATTGGAGAGGTAGTTCCAGCCCTCCTCCGGCGCGTCCACCAGCCGCAGGTCCTCGAGCACCTCGGCCGACGCGCCACGCACCAGTTCGTACAGAATGTGGAAGTTGTGCTCGCCCTTGCCGCGATGCGTCACACGCGACTTCTCGAGCAAGTACGTCTCGATGTGTGCAGCACGCACGCCACCAGAGGCGTCGTGGCGGATGGTGATAAACTTGCCGTACCGGCTCGAATTATCGTTCCGCAGCGTCTTCGCGCATCCGAGCGACTCGAGCATTGGGTTGGTCTGCGGCCGGCAGAGCGCATGCATGGCTAAGTGAGAGCCGTGCGCGTCGCGGGGCACATGGCGGGAGGGGGGGGGATGCCCTTACCTGGATGACACGCGCGTGCATGTTCCGGCTTCCCGCCACACCTCCCGCACTCGACGCGCTCAGGAATTCAAGGAGCCGCTTGCACGTCTCCGTCTTGCCTGCGCCCGACTCGCCGCTCACGATGACCGCCTGCGAGCGGTGATTGATGCGGAAGGCCTGGACGACGGCAGCACCTACGCCATAGACATGGGGCGGCAGCGCGGCTGGCGTAGCCGACGAGAGGTAGCGCCCGAGCGTCGGCTCGCCGTAGATGGGGAGGAGGCGGTACGGGTTGACTGCGACGAGCAGTGGGCCACAAGAGGAGTAGATAAGGCCCTGGAGGGCGCGAGCGCGGAGGACGTCGACGACGGTTGGCACACCGACGTTAGCAATGGAGGTGAGGTCGTGAGAGTCGTCCGCCTCGCCCATCCTCGCTACAGCGCCCCTGGACTGGAGCCAAGCCAGCCGAACAATCCAACCCTCTGCCCTCTCTCTCTCTCTCTCCCCTCCCGCTCCCAACCCCCCCGCCCCCCCCCCTCCCCCCCCCCCCCACCAAAAAAACCTCCCCTCTCGCTCCCCGTCCCTTTCTCTCCCTCCCGTCTTCTCTCTCTCCATCTCTCCTCTCCTCTGGTACGAATCCAACCTCCTCCAATCCTTCCCCCCCCGCCTCGCCTCGCTCTCTCGTTCCCTCTCTCATCTCTAACGCGGCACTTTTCTTTCTTCCTGTCTTTTCTCTTCGTATGTTTCTCTTAGGTTCCGGCCGACCGACCGCCATGCATCCCCGCCGTTTTCTCACTACACTGCTTGTGTCCCCTTTGTGTCGTGTCTCCCCTCTAAATCGCCCGTTCTTCTTGTACTTTGTTTACTTTCACCTCTACACGCCCCACTCCCCCCCCCTCCCTCACCAACATACATTAAAAATGTTGCTCCACTCGTAGGGAGTAGTCTAAAACACAAATTCTCTTGGCTGCTTGCCCTTGTCTAAAGTATTCTATGAACTCGAGTACTTTATCTATGTACTCCGTGTATGTGTATGAGTAGAGTATGTGGGGAGGCGGGGATCGGTTGGACTCGGCACACACAAGTCTCTAGAGGCTAGGGCTTCGCAGCCAACAGCGCTTCGCAGCCAGCACACGCCGGCGCCGATGGCTCCGGCGGCGGCGGCCGCCAGGGAGCCTGTGGAGCCGCCCAGAGCCAGAGGGGGCAAGGGAGCCTACACCTACACCTACACCAAGGCTGCCCATGATGCCCGCCTGGTGGAGCAACGGCTCGCGACGCTCGAAGACGTCCGCAAAGCAATGGAACACTGCCGCGCGGCGGGCGAGAGCGCGCGCCGAGCGATACGCCCTGGCAAGTTCCCTCTGGCCTCTGGCCACTGAGGGTGAGGGTGAGGTGCGTCAGGCGCTGTCCCGCGACCCTTCCAGCGACCAGCGACAAGGCCGCGTGGGATCACCACTCGCAGGTGCAGGAGATGCTGTCGGGCCGCGGAAGCGCGCACGTCTCTTCGAGCTATCGGGCTCTGTCACTAAGCGCGACTTGCGGGCTGAGAAGGAGAAGAGGAATAAGGAAGAGCTGGAGGCTGCAGCCTTGGTGCAACAGAAGAAGAAGGCACGAGTGAGTGGAACGTGATCACGACGATACGACGACACAGATACAGAGCGCGCCCGAGCTCGCGCGGACGCATTTACGACGTGACAGCTAACCGGTCCTCCGGACTCCGGAGGGTATAATTGGAATTGGAGCCTGAGGGGGAGGGCACAAGGCGCCCCCCCATGTCCCATAATGTGAACTAAGTATACACTTAGTTGCGCATTCGTGAATTCCCCAATCACTCGTTGCGTGCTGAGTCAGGGTGTGACGACGGTCACAGAAACAGAGAGACAGACCCTCCCGAGCGCTCAACTTGCAACTTGCAACTTGCAACTTGGGGGCCAGGGCAATGGCAGTGGGACCGGAGGACATGAGACATGGGGCGGAGATAGCGAGCGGGCGACGGGAGCGACGGACTAGGTGGTGCGCCAAAAGGATATAATACAACATCTGACATCTAAATCTGAGCGTTATTAGTCGTTAGTACCACTACTACTAGCCCGGTACTATCACGACGTCTAGAGATTTTGGCCTGAGCCTATAGAGGCGGCCTTAGCCTTACTTAACAAGAAGGTGCAACTCGGGGTTCCCTTTTTTGTTACACCCCTCCCGTCTATTTATGTATATAATTTTTATCGACCCCTAACTTGGACATTATTCCCACGTACCCCGCTCATGGCAGCATACTGTTGGTCGAGAGGCCAACACGGCCGACCTGCCAAAGGGTCGCGCCGTTGGTCTTATTTTCAATCCAGGGTACTAGGTCACCAAAGACGTCGAGAAGATGAGGGCTCCCCACCCAGCCAGCACCCAGCCACATGAGGCGAGAAGCGTTCAATCGCCATCACCCCACAGATGGAAAAGCGTTCAATCGCCATCACCCCACAGATGGAAAAGCGTTCAATCGCCATCGGCTTGCAAATTTCGCTCCCGCGTGACCCAAATTTCGGTCAAAATTTTTATTTCGATAATGGACCCAAATTTCAAAAAAAATTCTCGAAATTCTCGCCGGAGCCAAAAGATGGCACAGATACATACACGTATGCATCCCTATATCACAAGGAGGCCGCAGCGCGGCCCCTTGTGGCTTGAGGATGAGACCGCGGCGCGGCGCGCCGCGCATCCTGTTACTTCATGACATGTTAAAAGATACCAAAGGGGGCCACTGACCACACAGGGCACACTAATAGTATCACACGCAGATCAAACGCACACACGGGGGGATTGCGTAGGAGACTCACACAAGCGAACAAGGAGAGAAGGGGGGGAGATCACGCCTCGACTCATGCGGCCCTCTCCCTCTCCTCATCCCAATATAAGTTCTAGGGTGCACACCACGCAAAACCACCCGTGACACCCTAACCCTACAAATCTCCCCCCGCCTCGCAAACCCCCGGCTCCCATTATAATTCCCCACAAGTTATACAGCGATGAGGGAAAACCCAGTGTACCAGTGAGGCGGACCGACCTACGTCCTACGTCGGACGACGTCACCAGGGAAAAACATCGGGGGGGGGGGGGGGGGAGGACCTCTCGTCGAGACGCAGAACGGCCCTTACAGCTCACGCCGCGAGCCGTCCTCGAAAAAATAAAGAAATAAATGACTGCGCCCCGAGACCCGAGATACCTGCCACTGGGACATCTTGAGCCATTGTCGTATTCCATACGATGACAGACTTTTACTTATAGGCAGGGGAGGAGGTGGAGGGAGGGGAGATAAGGGCGGTGGGAACAGAGTGGGAGAGCCCAGTAGACAGTAGGTGTATAGCCCTGAATCTTCAGATGTTTTTTTTATTTATTCGGTAGGTCTCTTGGAATCCTGTGCGGCAGGATTGCCCCTCGTTTCCGTTATGGTGCGATTCCCGTTCCAGACAAGATCGCCGACAGATTGCCTTCTGATCGTCGTCCGTCGTTGTCTGACCGGAGTGCGGAGTGTTTAGGTTTGATTTCAGTCGAGTTATGTGAGAAAGTCGTGGGGCGAGAGTCGGAGTGTTTTCATGGGTGTCTCTGTCCGTCGTCCTGTCGTCAGTCGTCATCCGTCGCTCTCGCTCCCGTCGCTCTCGCTCTCGTAACACTCGTACCCTACAGTCTCGCCTCGCCTCGCCAGCCCCTGCCATCACAGCCCTCCTCACACTCGCCCTCGCCTCTCGCCACTCGCTCGATGTCGCTCTCGCCGCCGTCCCCTCGCCCTCGCTCAAGCCCGCCTGCCCGCCTTCCTCTGCTGACGGGCCTCCGCCCGTCAGCGTCTCCGAAGTCCGAAGTCGTCTCCTCAGCCGCGCCTGCCGCCGGCTTGGCCCCTTCCTCATTGCCCTCAGGCCTCAGGCCCTATGGGCCATCACAATTCGTCATCAGATTGTTGAATGCCCAGCCCCTGCCAGAAGTTCCAGAAGGCAGGGGCTGAGGTTGATTGTACGGGCCCACCCCGGGGGGTGTCCGGTGTCCGCGATGGAGAGAGGGCGGCGCGAGGCCCCCATTGACCCCCACTTATAAAAGTAGAAAGTAGGTTGTGGTGCGCGACAAGGACAAGGAGACACAGCGCGGGAAGCGGGAAGAAAACACACGACGAGAGAGGAGAGAGGAGACGAAGGGAATGGGGCGGAGACTCTTGAGGAAAGAAATAGGGCGGGGACTCAAGCGTAAGTTACGCGTAAGTAAGGAACACGGGGGTCTATCCGGCAGGGGGAGATGGACATACGGGAACGGAGAACGGACCGTCGAGGGATCCCGAGAGAGGGGAAGGGGGGGCAGACGAGACGTAGAAAAAGTGAGGATGTGAGAAGGAGGCGGGGCGGCCGGGGAAATGGAAATGGTCTCTCCCCGCCCGCAACACCTTGATTGGAACGTCGTCAGGTGGGCTGTTGCAGTGAGGTAGAGGCGAGCGAACTTCTAGTAGCGCAGAAGTAACTTGGATCTGCTCTGTCAACGGGGAAATCCCCTTCTTCACACGACTCCTCCCCCCCTCACCGCCTCCCTGCCCTCGGCGCACGGACAGCCAGTCTGACGGGTGAAACGTGATGCCCCAACAGCAGGTGCGTCAGCGCGACGGGTCCTTGCCGTTAGGCCTAAGCGCACAACTTGAGAGGCCTCCATGACTCACACGCAACATTGGTAACTATGCGCTAACGCGCCCTGCAGCACGTTTGCTGCACCTAGAATCACGAACCTACAAGAGGTGCGACTTCATAATTTTGCGGTAGCGGTTGTATCCGACTCCGGCAAGCGCAATGATCAGCATTAGCAAAAAGTAGAATGAGAAGCTGGACATGCCACCACGTGAGCGGAGCGCCTTGTCGACGCTGAGCTTCATCCGGTTCAACTCCTGCTGGGCATCCTGCTTGAGATCATGGAACGCCTTCGCCGATGGCGCCGACTCCTCCAGTCGCTGCTTGACATCGCGGAGCTCGTTCGACTTGATGTCGACGGTGGTGCGCGCCACTGACACACCTGCCGTGATGGAGGCGAGCTGGAACTCCATTTGCTGCTTGAGCTTCTCTACATCGGCCGAGAGGGACTTGATCGCCTCGGCTTGAGCCCGCAGCACGCGCTGGTAGTCGCGCTGCAACGCCTCGGCAGGTCGCAGATCGAATTCCAACATCCGCGAGCGCTCCAGCTCCTTCACCCCATCGGACCACAGCTTGTAGTCAGCGATTGGGTCTGGCACCCCTTGGATATTGCGCACAAGGAAGTGGATAATGTCGTGGTTGTCGACGAGGTCTCCCGTCGCCGACGAAATGGCGAAGTATGAGTTGGGCGGAATGTCTACGTTGCTCATTTCAAAGCAGTTATACCAGTCACCCTCGTGGCCCACGCTCGTCTGCTGTAGCCTGAGCATGAGCGTCCTTGCGCGGTATGTGATGTGCACGCGGGTGTGATTCAGCACAGAGACGTCTTGGCGCGCTTCGTTGTAGCGGAAGTCGAACGAGCAGCCCGAATTGTCCCTCGCACCGGGGAGAATCTGCTGAGCCTTATCGAGTTTCTTCTCGGCATCGGGCACGTAATGTTGCTTGCCATCGTTGAGCATCGCATAAATGTATGGGTGCTTGTGGTGGTGCTGTTGGTCAACGTTCTGGAATGTATCAAAGAAGATGCCCAGGCCGTTCCAGTAGTCCTCGCGGCCAAAGACAGGACCCTCGACAACATCATAGCTCGTGGTGAGCCATACCGCCAGACCGTCGCCGAAGAGGTACTGCGACTCTCCGGTGGCGCGCAACTCCATCGTGATGCTCCACTCAGGTGCATTCATTGCGTGCCGGTTCCACATCCAACCCTTTTGGCTCTGCTTCTCGGCGGTGAGGCGGACGAAGCCGTTATGCGCAACAGCCGAGCCGCCGAGCTCCCAGTTGTCGATAAGGCGCATGCCAGTGAACGAGTTGACTGTGGTAAAGGGCGCCTTGAACGAGTGCTGCTCGAGCGGCATCGAGTTGGGCACACTCGGCGCATTCACCTGCGGCGGCAGCTGCTGGGCGGCGGCGGCACGGAGCGCGAGCGCGAGGAGCAGGGCGCCGGATCGTGCGCGTCCCCCCATGTTGCGCTCACACCCCTGCACTTACGCTCCTCCTACTTGGGCGGTGAAGGAAGCGGCGGCAGCGGGGGCTTGCTGCGGCAGCGGCTCTCTCTCGCAGCGCGACGGTGCACGCCAGACGACGAGAGGAGAGAGGAGCCCCCGAGACAGAGAGAGAGGGAGAGCAAGAGAGGCCGTCAAAGAAGGAGAGGGAGTCAGACAGACCACACAGGAGGTCGCTTCCTCTCTCTGGGGAGTAGAGAACACGAGAGGTGGCGACGAAGAAGGAGAGGGAGCACATACTCGTATACTCTACTCTTAGTTGGGAGGAAGAGAAGGAACGACCATGCAGGGCCTCCTCGCCTCCTCCTCCGCGTTTGTTTAGTTTTTATTGTAGATGAAGAATATCTCGCGCCCTGCATCCGCCGCGCAACGACGATGCCCCCCCCGATCGTCGGCCCCCGCCCCCCCCCCCTCCCCCCCCCCCCCCCCCCCCCGCGCGCCCGCCCCCTCCCAACCCCCCCCCTCCCGCGCGCCCGCCCTCTCAACTCCTGTGCGCGAGACACACAGACGATCCCCCCACGATCCCCCCATCCTGGCTTTCCCTCCGCGACGAGAACTCAAAACAAAACTCACGCGCGTCACCTTGTTGAACGCCGCCGTCCGCCGCTTGTCGCCCCTTGCTCATGTTTCCGTGTGTGCGCTTTTAGACAGTGAGCTTTAGTTTACGCAGGTGAACGCCAACGGAGCAGCGGCGCGCGCGAAGACCGGAGCAAAGATAAGACAGCCCCCCCGCGGGGGGGCGACACCCTTTTCGCGCTCCTGCTCGCCGCCACGCGCCGCTAGCCGCTAGCCTCGCCCCAACCCAAACACACACACTCAGTTCCGCACGCAGCTGTGTCCGCCACCCCGGCCTGATCCCTCCCCCCCGCCGACGCCGCACGCCGCCGCCATCGACGACTCGCCCGAGATCGTCGAGAGGCCGGGCGCGCCGGCCCCAGCGGGCGGCGACCTCCTCCCGGGTCCCGGGATCAGCGGATAACGATATAACGATTCTTCGTCCCCGAGGACGCTTTTACGACGAGCTGGACGAGCTTCGGGCCACAGCCTCCTAACAGGCGAGGCCCCCGACCTTACCGGCTATCTCCTCCTCGTCGGCGACGACAGACGCCTCCGTCGTTGGGCGTTCGTTAAGTAAGGGGCTTGGCCCAGGCGGCTACGGCTTGGTCCCGCCCCTTGGCCCTTGGGGGGCAGAATGCCTCAAGGCACGAGGCCGGCACGCTAGCTTCCTCTCTCCGCGGCCTGCTGCCGGGCTTTGTCGGCGGCGCGCGGCAGCTGGCTGGCTGGCTGGCCGGCGCCTGCCGCCGGAATTGCTCCCTCCTCATTGCTCATTGCCCTCAGACCCAATGGGTCTGCCCAATCCGTCAGCGTTGTCTGTGAGAGGTAGAAAAGGCCGGCATAGTAGTAGGTGTACAGCCCTGAATCTTCAGATGTTTTTTTTGGATGAGTTCCCCATCCATTTCCATTTCATGGTCTTCAAGCAGTGCGCGTCGCACCTGCACCACGAGGCGAACGTGGAGCAGGTGTTCTCCTTGGCCAAGCGTCTGTCAGATCCAAATCCAAATCTAGATGTTGCCCACCTATGTGCGAGGTGCGCACGGCGTTCAACAAGGTACAAGGTGGCAGGAGGCATGCCCTGCATGGAGAGTGTGACAACTCGCTATATTGGAGCGAGTATCGCAATGCGGGTACAGGCACAGTAGAGTAGCTACTGACAGTAGACGATGACGAGGAAGAAGACGCGCTTATTGAGATGGTTGATGGTAGCTGGGATGGCGCTTGCGTGTCACGCGTGTGCGCATGTGCTGTTGCGCTGCTTGCTCCGTCTCGGGTGTGGCCATGTTGGCCTTGCTTGGTGCGGGGTCGTTGGGCGGTGGCGCGGGCCGTGGCTCGTGCGGACGTGCGGACCTTGGTATTTAGGTGTCGTTCCGTCAATAGTGGGACATCAGTAGAATTGAGCGATCAAATGTCCACAGTTGTATTGTAGTTGTTTAACCTTAGATCTTGTTAAAATTATAAGAGAGAGACGCCGTCAAAGCTTCTTCGCTAATCACATCGGTGCACGCCGTGCATGGGCACGGCGCGATGTGCATCGGTCCCCCCGCGGATACGCCGTGCGCGCGCATGTCAACCCGTTCCATGTGTGTAGCCCCTGCGGCCCACAACTACGTAAACTGGCCATATAAGAGATGTTTCGTTACGCAGCCGATCGACGATCGGCGAGCGCGCCGCACGCTATCCTGCAGGTCGCCTCCGCTCGGCTCGAACGGGGCCAACCGGCGGAGGGTGTGGCGCGACGCGGCGCAGAGCAAGAGGCAAGCGTCGCGTCTGCTCGAGCAGCGAGAGGCGCGTCGGCGTGCGCACGACTGGGCGCGTCAACGGGCGGCGATCGACTGGAAGCGGGCGGCTCCTCCGGCGATGGTAAAGAACGCTGCCCCAGAGCGGACGAAGAAAAAGGCCCCGGGGTTACAGGAGGCGAGAGCCCCCCCCCCCCCCCACCCCCCCCCTTTCGCGATTGCGCGTCGCTGGTGAGAATGCCGCGATCCGTGCGTATGCCGCCCACCGTGCGCATCGAGGTCGACAGGTCGTCGAGCCGTACCTCCAACCCCTCCTGAGCGGGTGCGTCGGACGTCTCCTCTTCCTTCTCCTCCGTCTTCTCCTCACCCTCCTTTTCGTTCGCCTTGGCAGGAGCGGGCGCCTCGGCGGTCTCGGCCTCCTCGGCGGTCTCGCCCTTCTCCTCCTCCTCGAGCTGCGTGGCCTCTTCCAGCTGCGTGGCCTCTTCGAACCGAGTGAAGACTTCTCCGACTGGTGCGTCGGACGCAGCCGTCTTCTCATTCTCCGCCTTCTCCGCCTTCTCGTCCTCTTCCTCGGCTTCCTTCTCATCGGCGAGAGCGAGCGCGTGGGCGGTCTCGACCTCCTCCATCGACTCGGCTGGCTCCTCGACATCCGCAACCCGCGCGATGGGAACAAGAAGACCTGGAGCGTCCGACGCACAGTCCTCGTTCTCCTCTTCTCCTCCCACAGGCCCGGAGTCCTCGTCGGTGGTGGTGGTGGTGGCCTCATCGGTCGGGGAAAGGGCCTCCTCCTCGGCATCAGGAACGCGAACAGGATCCGCCTCCTCCGCCGCGCCCTTGGAGCAGGAAGAGGAACGAGTCGTGCGAGCAGCGCTTGCGCTCGGCGTCCAGTCGACAGGTGGCTGTGTCGAGCGAGTCGAACGAAACCAGCGAGCAGGAGCACGAGAGGAGAGGACGGAGGACCGTACCGATGCGCGCCGAGTCGTCACCATCGTGAGGAAGACGAGGGCGAGGAGAGAGCTGGAGGGTGAGCGAGGAGGGAGGAGGGAGGCAAGCAGTAGAAGCCGTCTCTCTCTGGTAGGTCGATGAGAGGGGGAGGAGGGGACCCGGGGGAGAGACCCCAAGACCTATCGATTGTTTACGTTAGTGTTTTCGCAATATACGGTAATATTTTCCCCGGCCCCAGGGGTGCCCCCGCGGTTCCCGAACGCCTCTGCGTCCAGAGTCCCCCCGCGGAAAGAGTGAACGCACGGCGTGCACCTTCCTGGAAGTTGCTATGCGCACGCACGGCGCCCCGCGGGGGGGGAGCCGATGTGCATACGCACGGCGTGCACAATGATTGCAAGCAATCACACGTGCTGCGCAAACGAAACGTCTCGTATATGGCTACTTTACGTTAATGTGGGCCTTAGGGAAAAAAGTTTCTATGCGCACGCACGGCGCCCTCGCGAGGGGGAAGTCGATGCGCATACGCACGGCGTGCTCAATGATTGCAAGTAATCACATGTGCTGCGTAAACGAAACATCTCGTATACGGCGACTTTATGTTAAAAAAAGTTTCTATGCACATCTCGTATACGGCGATTAGCTTTGTTTTGTACCACTATTGTTCATAACTAAAAAGAAAACAGATTGTGGTCCTCTTTTGACGGAACGCGACTTTTTGTCGTGGCTCCTTCGCGAGGACGCTTCGGCTTCGGTGGCCCGGCCTCGGTCATGGACCGACCGTCCGGCGTGGCGGGGTGGATGCCAGTGGGTGGGAGAGGATGGGAGCGGCGCGCGCTCCATAACCCTACCATGCTGAGCGATAGTTCAAGTATTACAAACTTAGTTCCGCAATAGAACTACCAGCAATTACGATCAGGGATAGCAGATAATTGCCCCACTAACTGGCTGCACGACCGGCAACTAGTTACATTAACTGGAACTCCTCATACATCACTAAAATGAATAATATATGGATATTCACGGACACTAACTATCTGGGAGAAGCCACAAACACCACCGAGGTGGCAAAACCGGGGGAAGAGACGCTATACCACACGCCTGCCAGATGGGAAGGCGGGCTAAAGGGCCCGAGGCACTTAGAATTCCCGCTAGCGGATGAATATACACTCAACGACAAAAAACAACTGGACCAAATCACCGTGTCTGACATAACGCGAGAACACCACAACAGCGACCCCAACGCCAAGCCTCAGCCGGCCCGCGAGACGTGGGCTCGTAAACTCGGGATGACCCGAGGCGAATGGACACACGTGGCAAAACTCTACACTCACCCGCTGCTCAAACACACGGACAAACATCCTCACTTTAAACACATCACCCATAGGAGGTTAGGCACGCGTAACCGGTTCGACACGGCGACCACCACGAGATGCAGACTGTGCAGGAAACACGCGAAAACTCGACTCACCTCGCCAGATGCCCATCCACGCAGCAAATCTTCCAAACCATCGAAGCTGTGACGGGCTACACGCCCGAGAAAAAAAGATCAACAGTCCAGAAAATCAAAGACAGGCTATTCGCATACCCGAACACAACGACGCCCGATAGCCTCAAAGCTCTTTACCTCATAGCATGGAGGTACATAATAGGCGACTTCTACAGAGTAGAATTTGACAACTACACCTTTCACCAAGTACCGGTAATCGAAAAGACTCTCAGCAGATTCACGATCCTCGCCAGAGGCCTCGTGCCCCCAGACAGGCCCTCGACCGCACGCACAAACAAGGCCTCCCAAGGGAGGAAACCTAAACTCAAGTCCCCGCGTGAACTATGCGCCCCCGTTTTCACAATCAACGACAAAGACACACTATCGCTGGGCACAAACCTATCCGCGGTAGCGCAAGCGCTCCGCATAGCGGAGAGACTCGCATAACAGCGCACAAACCCAACCCGCGGCCCTCCTGCCTACCAGACCCTCGTCCTCGGCCACACCGTGAACCAACCGTCTACCTCACTGACACACGATACAATATAATAACAACCGATAGCCCGATGGCGCAGGAGGAAGAGGAGGACAACCTATCGGGGATCGGAACACGCCGTCTGCTGCAGGAAACCCCACACACCCAGCCCCTAGGTAGCGCACGAGGGACGGGCCGCAAGGCAGGTGGAGGGGGGGGAGAGGAGCGGACGTGGCTGCACAGTAAGGGTGCGAGGTCGCGCGCGCGGCGAGAATATTAAGAAGTTTTTTTTTAAACTGGAACTCCTCGTGACAAAGATGCTGCTCTCACAACCCTGCAGTTACAAGCAATCCCTAGCCTTGATTTGGCCTAAGGTGTGAGGACACCTACCAAATCATGCCATGGCCGGACATCGAACGGACACTCCACGCACACGTGTATACCCTCTAAGCACTTATTGCATTGGCGCACGACATTCGCCGCGAGGACTCACCCTTACATAAGCCTGTGTGGGCAGGTATGGATGGAGAGCGAGTGCAAAGAAGAATCCTATAAGGTCGCGCGCACTGGCATTGACAAATGAGCCTGAGAGAATGCGCACTTGGGAGTCTGCACTCAGGGCACGACGCGCCAAATTGTACATCGGATCTTCCCTACCCGCTCGCGACCGGTAGTTATCGCTCGGTCGTGATCCGTATTGTGCGTGCATCGTGGATCGGCGCAAGATGCAAAGATTCCATACACGGTACAACTAAACGGCTTGTCGAGGCGCCACAAAATTCTTGCCTGAACCATGTCGGCGAGGCCCCCCCTCTGCCCCCGCGGACCCGCTCCCTCTCCTTAAGACCCCGATGACAGGCGCGCTTCAAGGCGCGCAAGCAAGGCGTCGGCCTTGCTGGAGGCCATGAATTCGAAGGCCTGGTCCACCTTCGGCGCTGTCGGCGCCGGGGCTTCCGCTGGTGGCGTCCCACGTCTCATGTGCACTGCTGCGGCTTGACGGCTGCCGGAGGAGGTGAGACTGGTTGCCGTACCACTGCGCCCTTCGGCTCGTGCGCCGCGCCCACGAGCAGCACTACGTCCACTTGCGGCAACGCTTGTGCTTGCTGGCTCGTGGCCGGGCTCGTACCACCACTCATCGCCCACCCTCTCGCTGACCCAGACGGATTCTCCTGTCCCCTGCGCTTCCTCGCCATCCTCGTCGAATTGGACAAGCATTCCCTGCTGCCGATGCACCTGCCGCACGATGCCGCCATACGGCACACGGCGCACGCCACCCTCCTCAGCACTCCCTTCTTCATACACGACGACCACGCGTGCCCCTACTGCCGCCTGGTTTGCGCGATACGAGTGGCGTAGTAGTGGGGGTGGGGAGACCGGCATACGCGCATCATCGGGGCGCGCGCTGCGTTGCGCTGCCCGCTGGCGCGCGCGAGCCACGTCTGAATACTCAGCCGCCAACAAGTGCAGCGGTGCACTCTCACTCTGGGCCTCTCCGCCGGTGCCCTCACCAGCAGACTCTGATGAGGGTGAGGCAGTCCGATCAGCGCCGTAGGTCGGTTGGCGACCTAATCGACGGCGTGCTTCAGACTCTAGTGCACGCGTGAGGCATACCAGCTCCTCGCGCGTGAGCGAGCGCTCCGCCCACTCGAGATGTGCGATAGCATCGCCGGCCTCTGACTCAACATCTGAGGCATCCGCATCTGCAGGGCACCACTGGCGGAAGAGGGCGAGCGAGGCCTCGATCACAGCCGGAGGGAACCCCTTGACACAAGGCAGCGCCACCAGCTCCGAGTCACTGAGCACCGCAGCGCCGGCGCCAACGGGAAGCTCATCTACGTTGGCGGGCGGGTCTTCTGCCGGTGCAGGCGCAGGTGCAGGCGCGGGCGGCGCAGGCGGCTCGGCGCGCGCACGCGAGGCGGAACCGCGGGGCGAGCGGCACGGGGCACCTGCCACCGCCTCGACTAGCTTGAGTGCGGGCCTCCGCTGCCGCGGACCCGCGCCGAGCACGATTTGGCAAAGACCTTTGTGCTGATCGAGCAGGATGCAGCCGAGCGAGCCGCACTGCCTCCTCTCGGGCTTGCGGCGCTCCGTGTGCGGCTCGGCGTCGTCAGCCGATGCGTCATCCGTCATCGCAAGCGGTGAGGAAGCGCCCCGCAAGGAGGCACGGTGGACAGGCGAGGTATGTCGAGTGGAGTAAGAGGGAGGGTGGGACGGGGCGGGGCTCGCACGGGCGAGCGGGAGAGCAGGAGGCCGGGGGAGGGGGGCACAGTGCGAGGGCCGAGGAGGGCGAGAGAGGGCTCGCGGAGGGGAAGGGGGGGGGCGCGGGGCGGGGGGGGGGGGGGGGGGGGGGGCGAAGGAAAGCGGGGGGCGAGCGAGCTCCTCGTTGCGCCGTGCAGCTGTGTGGCGCCTGTGCCTCGGCCGCTCGAGCTTGATGAGGAGTGACCCACCCTCCTGTTGTGCGGGTCTTCCTTCCATGTTTACAAGGATACGCATATCTGCCGACACGGAAACGGCCGTTCTGAATGGTAGGACTGTGAGGTGTAGGAGTACTAAGTACTCCTACTCCTACGAGAAAAGTAAAGCTCCGTACTCCGTGCCCAGCAAATTCCTACTCTACTCCTACTCCACACTGTCTTGATCTCTTTACTGCCGGGACCACAACAGCCAAATGACTGATTCATTATTTTGTACTTTTTCGTGGAGAGCTCCGCCGTGAGGCGACTCCTCCCGTGCACAACTAGGGGGATAAGGATAAGGGTAATAAAGGGCTTAGATATGGCCCGGTAGCCTGCGCTCCCCTCCCCCGATACGTGATCCGTTCCCCCCTTTCTCGTACGCCTACCGGGCAGGCGGCGGCCTCGGTAGGGCGGTCAAACACGCCTTTTAACTTCTAAGGGTGAACATTCACCAAGTCAAGATTGAGGTTTTATCACGCGATTTTTAGGGTATTAAATATAGGGCGGTCAAACAGTGCTTCTTTAAAAGGGGTGAAAAAATGACCATCTCAGAATTGAGGAAATTTGAGGATTTTTTTCGGGAGAAAGTTCCCAATACACCCAACTAGCACATATCCGGGGCCCATTAGGACCCGGACCCCCCCTTGGGCCCCCACAACAAAACGTAATCAAAAACTGACAAAAGACGCTAAAATCGCAAAAGCTTAAAAAGCCCAACTTCGAACCGATGCCGGGCGCGCTGCGTGGCCGTTTTCGACGATCCATCCGGATGGGGGACCCCACCAGATACCAGATACCAAATACGCATATCCCAACCGGATGGTCACGCCAATCGGTAGGGCGGTCAAACAAGGGCTTTTTAACCATTAATAAGGGCCGGGCTGCATTTTTTGACCGTGGCGCGATGCCCATTAAAAAACCTCCCGGGGGGGCTACCTGACGCTCCCTCCACCTCCTCCCCTTCTCCCCTTCATTCCTTTGTCTTCGGTTTCCGGGGCCCGGCTCTGGTGCACTAGCTAGAGCCTAGTTCAGAGTGCGGGTTCAGGGCAGGCCTGTTGGATATACTACTACATATATATATATTGATATCTTCTTCTTGGAGCTGTCGGGATGGTTTTGTCAGGCTCGCCACGAACCACGAAAATCTTAAATCTTCGCTAGAAAATGGTGGATCGCGGATCTCCTCCCCTGACGGATCGAGCATGACCACGACCACGGGCTCGATATGCGATGAGACGGAAGGGGATCGATCGGCGGGAGGCGGAGGCGGGAGGCGCGGCGAGAACGGCGGAGAGTGATGAGTGATGGAATGGCGGGCTTGACCACCCCTCGTGGCGCCCGCGGTGTTGAGTATCAACAAGTGCGGGCGACCAGCGATGAGCGATGAGTCGGACATGGGAGGCAGTAGGAGGCGCGCCCGGCAGCCTGCGCGCACGGCTGTGGCTGGCTGAGGCGCGCTGCACCGGGCACCGGGGACACGTCGATTAGCAGCCCGACGCTCGCCGCTCGCCCGCTCTCGCGTCGGGCGTCGGCCCTCCGCGATAATGATTTCTTTCTGGCCCGTTTGCGCGTTTTCGTTTTCTTGTTACGCATCGTTGTATCGTTGTGGGGGCTACCGTGGGGGGTTTGGGACCCAAAGGGCACCGGATATCCATATCCGGATATATGTGCTAGTTACACCTATCCAGTCACCGGTCACCATATCCAAAAATTTGGAATTTGGTGATGAATGAATTCTCAATCTTCAATCTTGACTTGGTCAATTTTCACCCTTAGAAGTTAAAATAGCTGTTTGACCGCCCTAGCAACAGCAATGGGCAATATGCCATATAATTGGCTGGCCGCGGCAGGCCGATAGCCGATAGCCGATAGGCCAGGGCGAGCGAGCGAATCAGGCGAGCCTGTGGCCTGTGGGGAAGAGAGTGGGGAGTGGGTCAGCAGGGCAGTCTGCTCGTGACAAGCCATAGGGCATGCCAGGAGGGTGGGTGGTTCCTCTCCCACAACAGGGGAGGAGTGGAGGGGGGGTGGGGCTCGTGCCCCCCCCTGGCCATGGGCCATGCCATGCATGGGGCAACGGGCAACGGGTCAACCAAGAATAACGTACCAAGTATATATCAACTTATTTGAAGAGAAGGTAGAAGGTACTAGTACCAGGGCGCTGGGCTAACGGCGCGTGGAATCTTGTCGTAGCCTGCATCCTGGATCATCTACATTGTACATTTCACTACGCTCTCAGCACCCCAAGGCAGAAAGCCTTTAGAAAGCAAAAATCCCAGATGTCAGATGTCAAAGATCATGATCAGAATTAATCCCGTAGTCCCACTCCCATTCCATCTCAACACTACAGCTTTCCTTTTCGAACCCACGCACGCCTACGTGTTGAGGCTTCAAGACTCGGCAATATGCAGGTCACAGAGTCGCAACAACGGCAATCTCTGACTCACGGAAGCACGAAAGTTCGCTGCCCTCCAGCGAGCCCTCCACAAGGGCCGCAGCGCCGCACTCTGACAAGAGTGTGGCACGTCTTTCACTGCCGGACGACCTTGGAACGGTCGAAACAGTTGACCGCCAGCAACTCATCCTGCATACCGGCCCCACCCATCCACTTCCACTACTCATTGTGTCGGACCCTTGACACTGCGCTTGGTGCAGAAGGCTATCCACCCCCCTCCCCCATCAGCATGTGTCTAATCGGACTTCATCAGTCCGATCGCCTTGGCGACATCGGCCCACGTTGTCGTCACGCCATATGGAGTCTCGAGCAAGATTGCGGGAATGTCCTCATGACCGAGGAAGAAAACCACACTGCCAGCAGCGACACCCCACCGCATCAGGGGCGGCGTGTATAGCTTCGCCATGTGCATCATGTTCTTGGGGAACATCTACGGGTGAGAAGGGGGCGCGTGAGATATCCTTGCAGGACAGGCTTACCCAGCGTGTGGGAGGGAAGGGAGGTTGACGGGGGAGAGGGGGGGGGGGAAGGTTCCAGGGCGCCAGCGCGCACCGCTCACCGAGGCCAGCGAGAGAGTAGTGAGTGGGGGGGGGGCAGGGGGGAGGCAAAATGCAGAGAGAGTGTTTAATCTTAGTAGGATGGCCTTTCAGTTCATGTTTGGCCCAACCTACACACTACTCCACATACTAATCTTATGATTCGTCGCCATGGAGGGTGGCCTCGCCCCCCCCGCCCCAGACCCCTCCCCCCCCCACTCTCTCGACTCCCCTCATGGGGGGCGAGAACCATCCAACCCCTGTGTCGCCTCTTGGCATGCAGGGGGAAACTCACCTAGACTGCCCAGACTCTCCCATAGCCCATAGACCATAGAGCCTACATGTGAAACGTGAAACACAGCCAAACTTAGAAAAAAAAACAGCAAAAACAGTATGTTTTTTGCCGTCGAAAAAAAACAGTGTAAAAAACAGATGTGCGGGGTAGGGGGGCCGCCCGAAATAAAACAGCGAAAAACATATGTTTTGGGCCTCCGAAAAAAAACACTGTTCCTGTGTCTCACATGTAAGGCGGCTTGCCTTCATTTGGTCTCCTTTCCCTCACTCTCACCCGACCATGAGCCCCCCCGCGAGCACCCCGAAGGAGAGGCCCAGGAGCACCACGTACGCGACGAGAACAGCGTCGCCTTGGCTCGGCATGAGGGCGCGCCCCGAGAGGGCCTGGTAGACGCCCACGCCGAGCACCGCGTAGCCCGTCCCCTTGTGCGCGACCCGCCACACGGCGCGGCGCGTGGTGCGTGGTTGGTGCGGGCGGCGGGCGGGCCGCGCACGAGCGCGTTGAGCGGCTGCAGCAGGGCGAGGGCGAAGGCGACGGTCCCGAGCGTGTGATGGGGGTGCGAGAAGTGGCGCCCTCGGGGCACCGACGCGACGGCGAGCGCGACGCCGGCGGCGGCCACCGCAAGGCCGCTTCCCTGAGAGAGCGGGGGGGGGCTAGACGGAACGAAACGAGAACCCGAATTCTAGGTCGCTAGGGACGAACCCTACCAACCTAGATATGCCTGAGCTTCACCGTGTGGCCGCACAACTAACTTTATAGTTGGTCGCCATGGAGCGCGCCGCCGCTCCCCACCTCTCCTTCGGGCCCCCCGCCGCGGGCGCCCCCCCAGTACCCAGTACCCATGGAGCTGTCGCTGGCGAAGCGACCGCGTCCGCCCGCAGAGGCCGAGCAGGTGAGCGCGACCCCAGTCGCGCCGCACGGCCCGTGGCCCCGGCCACACCAGCCACAACAGCCATGCTGGGCCACCCCATGGTGGGCCACAGGCTGTGGGAGACAAGGAGACAGTACCACACAAGCCGAACCACTCCTCCACCAGGCATGCCTTATGGCAGAGGCCTCTCCCGCCCTGGGGAAGGCCGCGCTGCCCTGGCAGCGCGGCCCGAGACCGGGTGGCCCTTATGGGCACAAATCCAACAACAACAACAAAGCGCACAAAGACACTGACCCACAAACAACACAGCACAACAACACACGGACGAGAGACTGCTTGGTTGCGTCTCGGGACGCACACCACACCGCCCCAACAAATGCCCACACGGACCCACACATAGCCTCACCGCCCTCGACCGCCCTTGCCACTCAGGAGCCGCCCTCAGATGAGGAGCAAGGCCACATGGAGTCAGACGCAACTTTCGACTTGTCCTTCCACCAGGAGGGCGACTACACCTTCCTGGAAACCACCGTCTACGCTGCAATTGTGGAGCTCCTCTTGGAGCTCGAAGGTGTCGACCCTGAGCCGGACTTTTGGGCCCGCTCCATCCGCGGACCATGGCACATCGCCGTGAACGAAGACTGCGCGCAACAATTCAAGGAGCGATATGGCGACATCACCACACTCCGCGTCAACCAAACCGACATTTCGGTCAACATTAAAGTCGAATCCATCGATGAGAAGATCAACAAAAAAGGCTCCTCGTCGCGCAAGGCGCTGTATAACGCCCTTCAAGATGTCGCGGCACATTTGGTCATCGAAGCCGAAGGCCTAGCGCAAGCGGCCCAAATCAATCTAAGCGCAATCATCCTCGCAATCGAAAAGGTAGGACTTACCTTCTTGAAGGGCAACCGCGAGCGCATGAAGCTCGAAGGCGGAGCCGGCACGTTCGTATCTAAGGCGGCCTACTCGACCCGCTGGCATCTTTATGTCTCGGCGGGCCAAGGCTCGTTCCTCGACGGAAGCTTCCCCCGAAAGCTGCTGCTTCAAACTGGCGGGAAGACTATCCCGGTCAACTACGCCGTTAGAGCGTGCAAGGAGATCAGCATGCCGGCAACCATCCAGTCTACCCACAAGCTCATGATCCACGGCAGCCTGCGGGGCTGCAAAGGCTGGAGACCGGAGGTGGCGAAAGGCCTCCCTAACTCGGCCCGCATCTGCGAATGCGAGCAAGAAGCGGCAAAGCGCCGCGCACGAAATGAAGCACAACGACTTAACCCCCGCCCGAAATCGGCACACGAGGCCCTGGGGAAAGGTCCCCCCAAGCAATGTGCGCGCTTCACTCAGGGGCTGTGCCTCAGGAACAAGCGCGGAGTGCGATGCAATCTTTCGCACGATGTTCCAGGAGCGTGGATCGACAATAAGTGCACGATCCGCTGCCACCTTCATCCGCATAAGAAGATTCCGGGCGTCTGTTTGAACGGCCCGGCGTGCCTCTTCCTCCACCCAGAGTACGCGAACGCAATCGCGGCCGCGGCCACCGTGCTCGCCATAGTGAGAGCGATGCCCCTACGCCCAAGACTAAGGTTTGACTCCACCCTTGGATACCCAGGTGAAGGACCCATCCGCGTTGCGACGTACAACATCAACGGCACCAAGGGCGGCAAGCTAGCCGCCGTGCTATCACAAGCGCGGAAAGCGAAAGTGGACGTTCTACTCCTACAGGAGCTACACGCCTACGAGGACGGCTCGCACCTCCGGGCCCATAGGACAGCCGCCATGCTAGGATGGCTGTGGTTTGCCGCCCCAGGAGAGCTAGGGGACCCTACTAGCGGAGTCGCGGTGGCGATCAGAGAAACAGCTGAAAGGATAGCCGCTAGGAAGGAGACCCTAGAAGTGATGTTAAAAGGGAGATGTATATCAGTGAGAATAAACATAGACGACATACAATATCGTATAATATCCATATATCTCAGCGCACAACCCGGGCCTCGCGGAAGGCAAATAGCCGAACTTAGCCAAAAGCTAGCCACTCTCGACCCTACTCCAACTATAATTGGGGGCGACTTGAACTGCGTAGAGAACAGCGCACACGACACCCGAAGAGTGGGCGACACGCCCTACTCCAATACACACGGCGAAAAATGGAAAGCACTAGCTAGAAGGCATAGACTCCAAGACGCCGAAGGACCTGGAAATAAGAACCTGGAAATCGCATCATCTAGGATGAATGCGACAGAATCGCACCATTTCTTGGCGAAGATTTTCGTAGCGTCAGGTAGCCCCCCCCGGAGGTTTTTTATTGGGCATCGCGCCACGGTCCAAAAATGCAGCCCAGCCTTTACTAATAGTTAAAAAGCCCCTGTTTGATCGCCCTAGGTTTTCCCGAGAGGGTGAGGGTGTGTTGGAAGCGACCTCACTCCTCGCCATGCGCATGCGCGAGTACTTTGTCTTCCTCGCCAAGCGACTCGGTCACCGCACCTACGAGGAGATCCGGAGCCCAGCCCTCAAATTCTGCGAACACATGGAGGAGGGCATGAGCGGTGCAATCCTGGTGATGCTGCTCGTCACCGCCTCCGATATGGGCCGTGGATGTGGGAGGCTTCCGCGTGGATTTGGCCAAGGACAAGGAACGCTACCCGTCGATGTTGGCACTCATCGAGCCATACATGGGCCGTTGGTGCAAGGCAAAGCGGCAAAGCTCATGCTCGTCGGCGACTACTCTGACGAGTAAGTACTACGACAAGATCCCAGAGACCAAATACATTGGAGACGAGGCGGCCGTCGCGTACCTCTGTCTGCATGGAATACATCACGGCGGTCGCGTACGATGAAACGAGTCCCATGGTGCAAGTGCGCCGGGCAGCTGGCAAACTCTGGATGCAGGACCAGAAGGTTGTCCTCTCACGCATCACGGACTCACGGACCTCGTCACCCTACATGTGAAACACAGTCAAACTTAGAAATAAAACAATAAAACAGCAAAAACAAAAACAGTATGTTTTTTTGCCGTCGAAAAAAACAGAGAAAAACAGTGTAAAAAACAAATGTGCCGGGTAGGGGGGCCGCCCGAAATAAAACAGCGAAAAACATATGTTTTGGGCCTCCGAAAAAAACACTGTTCCTGTGTTTCACATGTAGGCTCGTTACCCGGGATCAGCCAAGGGACCTGGTCGCCTGCCAGCAGAACGACATTGACACCATCCACAGGATCGAGGACGAGGAGAAGGAGACAAAGACGAAGATGATGAAGATTTAAAGGCTGCTTAGCTGCAGGTGTTCCGTGACGGTGACGGTCTGAAAGGCGTGTTCTGAAAGGGCGCGCGGCGCGGCGCGGTGTGCGATGTGTCCACCGTAGGATTAAAGTATGTTTTGTTGTATAAATGACTATGGACATTTGATGGCTCCATTTGAGCGACGTCCCATGATTGACGGAACGACACCTTAGCTTCAAGGTGTAAGTGTAAAAGGTGTAAGGTGTGCGGGCGTATGGCGTATGGGTAAGTGCAAGTGCGAATAGTGAATAGTGCGCTGCGGGTTGTCAGTGTCAGTTGGTACGTTGGTACCAGGCTAGTGGCTAGTGGGAGTAGCGTTACTAATACTCAGTTGTTTATTATCATTGTTATATCCGCGAGACGTCACGAGACGTAGCATGCAGCATGCAGCATCTAAATGAAACACCGGGTCCGTTGCCGTCGAGGGCACGGGTCCCACGGCACTAAGTTTATACTCCGCCGACAAGAAAACGCTGACGCCTGCCCCCCGGTGCCCGAGTATTTGATGCCGTCGGCGTTCGGATGGCAGGCGGCAGTAGATGCAGCACCCCGTCCTGGCCCTCCTGCGCCGGACACCACGCGCAGTTGCTGCTCCACGACGTGAATGCGCCAATTCACCATCACCATCACCAGTGCCGATTCAAATTCGGTGCCAGCTGGGACAGGTCGCCGATGGCATCAGTGTTGGATGAGGCGGATTATCTCACCATCTGGATTGGACCCCCATCGCAACGGTTCGGGCCTCGATTCAATGAGTTTTGGCACGGGCATCTTCTGTCCCACACGAAGACTCGCAACTCAACCGTCGTGTACTACGCATACATCGTGGCGGGACTCGCTCGGCACATGGCTGGATTGCAGGATTGCGATGTATCAGATTCTCCTACGAAATCATTATGCGTTCATGGCGCTGATTTCATCCGTAGCCATCAGGCAGATATTCTTGAGCTGTACAGTCACTTTGCCAACGAGACTGCGACACGTCTTGGTCGTTCGTCCGACAGCATCTGGCTCATCGAGCCTGATTGGTATCAGTACTCGCAGCAAAGCCAGAAAGGGGGAGGTCTTCCACACAACATGATGATTTCCTTGTACCACCGCATCAGCGTCGCGATTAGATCGCGGTTACCTCGTGCTCGCCTGTCTATTGACGTTTCCCCTTGGGCAAATGATCAGGATTCTTGGCTCACGGCATTCCTTGCAAACATTAAGGTGCTCTATGTGAGCCGTGTGATATGCCGCTTTCATTTCTCTCTTTTCCCCCACTTTTCCACGCCCTAGGAGCTGCTAAGAGCAGATCGGTGCAAACAGACGACGTCAACTCTCAGATAGCCCGCCCCGCCCCGTTTCTTGATGCAGATAGACTTCTTGCACACATCAGGAGGACAATCTGCGGGAAATTCGACGTACGTGCGCCCGGGGCCATACAGTCGTCTAACGTGGCAAGACTTGCGCCACATTGGTGATGGAAGAGGAATCATAGCAGACACTGGCTATGGAGTCGGCGGGCTCGCGTCAGATGATGTCGGTTGGTTTGACGGCCATAACCTCCAGGAGCGTGTTGCGGACGGTGTGGTTGCATTGAGCACTGCATATGCAGGAAACGGTTGGTCGGAACGAGTTCGCAAGCTTCGACCAATATTACCATCGGTGCGAAGTTGCATGTCTACTCGGACGGTTCGCAAACAAACAACACAGCAACAGAAAGGAATGGTTGTGAAGTAGTCGTACGTGCAAGCCGATAGAAAACGCTAAATTCCCCATCGGCTCCAGCTGACGTCGGGGAGTCAATGCCATTCATAAGGCTCATGACAGTTTGCCGCTGGGGTGGATTACGTCGAATAACCCACATTCGTGTGTGTAATTAAACTACACCTATGCAAAGAAAATGAAACTAAATTCGATGGTCCACTTTCGACGGGACGCGACTGCGCCTGGTTGCCCAGCCCAAGGACGATGGTGCGGGGCCAGCGTCGACACCACCCTCCGGCAGAAACTCAGGGCGGAGATAATGGGGGGTGGCACTCACACATAGACCGCAGACACAGACCCCCTTGTTTCACCTCATGTCAGATTGGCGGAACTGAGTTTATACTTTGTTGACCCATGGGGGGGCACGAGCCGAGACACATCGTAAACAGGCGCGAGTATTACCTTTTCTCGAGTCAGATCGTGTCGTTCTTTTGTCGCGCTTTTCTCGTCGTTCTCTTCGTTCTCATACGGGCGTGCGTCGCCTGCGCGCGCCATGGTCACCCTCTGAGGGGACCCTCGGGTCCCCTCAAAGGGCCAGCTGGGGCAGCTCAGGGGGCAGTGGAGGCTGGGGCTGTGCCCCCGGCCCTCCCTAGCCTTTCCCTCGCTGGCCTCGCTGGCCTCGCTGGCCCTGGAAGCCTTCCTGGCGGCTCGAGTGGTTTGTGCTCAGTGGTGAAGGGTGTGTGTCAGTACGATGGGGGACCAGTGCAGGCGAAGGCGTGCGGCGCGCGGCGCGCGCTCGGCGAGAGTCTGGACAAGTGTGGTGCCAGCTCAGCCCTTGCCAGCTGGCAGGGGCTGAGGATGAGTGTGCAGGCCCACCCAGGGGCCAGGGGGTGTCTGCGATGGAGGGAGAGGGGCGCGAGGCCCCCATGACCCCTACTTTATAAAAGTAGGGTGGGGTGGGAAATAGTGGTTAAAAAGACTGAGTGACCGGGCTAATAGTCTATCAAACTCATTTCAACACCTCCGTTTTTGAGGATTCTATCTGGCCCCCAATGAGTCACTGTACAAAAGTGCCCACTTTCCTTAGTTATCCCTGGCATAAAGGCATCGCTCGACCATTTGGTAGTTGCCGCGTCGATGTTTAGGGCTCGCGAATGCTCGAGAGGGGCCCGTAGGGGAATAGCTTTTTCGGACCCTTGTCCGGGCTACCTGGTCTCACGTCATCAGATTCTACCAATGAGTCGCATGCTTGATGCCAGCTCTCGCCTGGCAGCCTCCCACCCGGACGTGTTGGCCTCGGGAGATGATTGTACTTGTCTTTCGTCGACTTGGGAGGTGAGCCAGAGACATTCTCGCCTCGGGTCGATGAGTCACCGGTAGAATCCGCCGTAGACGCGAGAATCGTGCGGCTTGGATCTCGCATCCTCGAAGGCGGGTCGGATGCAAACGGGGACGCTTTCAATTTGTGGGGTGAAGCGCCGGCCACATCGCTTTCGCCAAAGGATGAGGGCCAGCCAGACGCAGCCTTGACTTCCAAATATTCGGCTAGTCCCCAAATTCCTCCCTCTCTACCAATGCCAGATTCCTTGACACCACCAAAAGGTGCGCCCGCCGGATGGGAAATACCGTTGATCTCGATCATACCCGCCTTTAAGCGACGCGCGAGACGACGGGCACGGTGAGGGTCGGAGGTCTGCATACACGTGGAGGGATGGCGGTCAAATTCGAGTTCTTCCAAGAGCGGCACACCCATCCATCTAGGGCGTCTAATATCACCTGGACGTATGAGGTGAGGCCATATGGCGTGTCATTGGCTATGGCAACGGCGTCATCCTCGTCGTCGAAAGGGATAATGCACAAAACAGGCCCAAAGACCTCTTCTCTGGCAATGGTGTGGCTGGAGTTGTCCACGTCTGCAAATAGTGTCGGGCGCACGTAGTACCCAATCTCGAATCCAGCAGGCCGGCCCGGGCCACCAACCAACAGAGTTGCACCTTCCTCAATGCCTGTGTAGATTAGTCGTTGCACATGCTCAAACTGCTTTGCATTGACAACGGGGCCAATGTGCCCACCCTTAAAGTCAGGCGACTGGACCTGATGGTGATCCCACAATAAGGGGGTAGAAGTGAGGATGCGTGGATTATTGCCATCTAGAGGATGTGCGCGCTGCAACATCACATCCACAACGCAACTTGAGGGAAGCAGCACGGCAATCGCACTACTCAGATCTCAGGGTACGAGGAAATGTTCATCAAATAACACGTCGTATTGACGGACCTTGATGTCGCTGACAGCGGCGGCGGCAATACGCAGTGCTTCCTCGTATATTGTACGCTGAACCAACATGCGGCTAGGCGCATTGCAAGACTGTCCTGAGTTGCACATCATCTCTTCGACTCCGGCGCGGACGGTGCGCTCTAGATCTTCTACGTCTTGGAAGATTAGGTTCGGCCCTTTCCCTCCAAGCTCAAGCGAGACGCGTTTGACGGTATCAGCTGCTGCCTTACTCACAGCAACGCCTCCGGCTTTGGACCCAGTGAATGACACCATGTCAACCTCTGGATGGGCTGCAAGAGAGCTGCCTGCAACGAGGCCGTCGCCGTGGACCAGATTGAAGACTCCACGCGGGAAGCCCGATGCGTGTACAGCTTCCGCAAAGACAGATGCGGATAATGGCGCAAATTCTGAAGGTTTTAGAATCGTCGTGCAACCGGCTGCAAGAGCATAGGCTACCTTGAGCGTCACTTGATTCATTGGCCAGTTCCAAGGCGTGATCAAACCACAAACCCCAATTGGCATGTGGAGGATGTATGTTCCCTGCGCCGTCTTCAAGGTCGATCGCTCCCCAGATGTCCCACCTACCACCCCATTGGCACCTGGTGGACAAAATGCACTCTCGAATGAAAACGACTCCGCCACATCTGCCGCGTGATGGATGTGCTTCAGGCCAATGGCCGCCTGCATATGATTTGCCATTGTCGTTGGGGCACCCATCTCAAGAGTCATTGCGTCGGCAAGGGCCTAAATAGCGATGGTAGGGCAACGCATGTCTTAGGCACGATGCAACAAGAGTTGCATTAGCCGGTATGCTTGGCACGGGGTTCCAATGGCACACCTTCGACCTGGACTTGTACTCCTTCGCAAGACGCCGCAAGAGACCCACACGTTCTGCAGGACTTGTTTCCGCCCAGTCAGCAGATGCTGCCCGAGCGGCTTGCACCGCCCGGTCGACATCTTCTGCGCTGGCCATGTGAATCTCGTGGATGGGCAATTCAGTCGCTGGGTTAATCACGGGGAAGGTCGAGCACGGCTGTGTGGGCTTCACCCACGCTCCATTGATGTAAAAGCCATCAGGCAGAGGCCCTAGCCCGCTCAGAACGCTGGCGCCCCGCTGCTCTCGTCTCGGCAAGGTAGAGCCCCTCCGTCGCGTGAATCCGAGAGCACTCGTGTACGTCCTCATCATCATTCCCTACGCCGGCTTTCTCAATCCCCTTCCTCGCTCTCTCCGCCCTCTCCCTCTCTCCGTTGCTGCCCGCCGCGCGGCGCGCTTCCACCGCTCGCGGCGCACGGACGGATGAGGTGGCGGCAGATTGATTAAACTAAAAGTGGACATCCGAGGTCTCAGGGTTTTCTTTTTGGGGCTCCCCGCTTTGCTGCTGGGGGCCGCGCCATCCCCCCCCGGCCCCCTTCCGAGAGGGGCCCCTAGGGGAGGTCCTCTTTATTCCATACCCCTACCGAGGGGTGGGTGCTCAGAGGGGGGGGGGAAGGGGGGGGTGGGTGGGGGTGGGGGGGTGGGGGGGGTATCGGTCGAAGGGAGGCGAAGGTGTCGCCGGGGGGAGGGTGCCTCTTGGCATTTCCAAGACTTTCGCGAATTTTTTCAAAGATTTAGGTCGATCGAAGAAAGCGAAATTTAGGGCCGTAATTTGGGCGGGCGAGCGGCGAACGGGCCTCTACGAGCTTGTCTTTGCACTGTTGACTGTTGCGAGTGATGTGTTCTGACAATCAGGTCCTCGCGCGCTCGGATCAACTCCAGGCATCTTTGATGAGCCGCTACAACGGTCGCATCGTCACCTGAGAGGTGAGAGAGATCGTGCGCAGTTTGTTTTTGTTGTTTGTTGGGCTGCGGGCGGGTGGAATGTGGGATATGGGATATGTGATGGATGGCTAGACAAAACCTACTTTTATAAGTGGGGGTCAATGGGGGCCTCGCGCCCCCCTCTCTCCATTGCGGACACCCCCCGGGGTGGGCCCGTACATTCAACCCCAGCCCCTGCCCTCTGGCAGGGGCAGGGCACTCATCAATACAGCCCAGACCCCTAGTGGGCGCGGGCCGCGAGCCGCACTCCCAGGCCCGCATGGGCCTACTCTCGTACTGACTCCCCCCCCCATCCCTGGTCGCCAGGCAGACAGGGGCCTCAGGGCGGCACCCAAGGCCAGCGAGGCGAGCGAGGGAGAGGCAGGAGGGGCCAGGGGCTGAGCCCCAGCCTCCACTGCCCCCTGAGCTGCCCTTGCTGGCCCTCTGGGCGCCCCTGAAGGACCTCTGAGAGCAGGCCATGGCGCGCCGCATGGCGACGCGCCGCAGGGACCGGGGCGGAAGAGAATGGAACGAGGGAGAGGGGGGGATTTGCACCCCCCCCGATGGAGTGTGGTGAGAAACGAGCCCCGTTTGCGTTAGCAAACGGGCGAAGGGGGGCGGCTGGCGACAGGAGAGGCGAGAAGAAGGGAGTGGCTCAAGACGTCCCTGTGGCAGGTATCGGGGGGCGCAGACATTTATTTCTTCGAGGACCGCTCGCGGCGCGAGCTGTAAGGGCCGTTCTCCTTTTTTGACGAGAGGTTCCTCCCCCCCCCCGGTGCTTTTTCCCGGAGAGTCGGCCGGCGTCGACCGGACCGCCTCAATGGGTTTTCCCTCATTTTAACTTGTGGGGAGTTAGAATGGGAGCCGGGGGCCTGCGAGGGGGGAGATGTGGAAGGGTGCATAGGAGTATGTATCTGTGACAACAGCACGCGCCAAGGTGTACGGGCAGGTGCGCTGAGGGCTGTCGTGTTAGTACCGGGCTAGTGAGAGTAGTGGTACTAATGCTCAGATAGATTATTATTATGTGATGGATGGCTAGAGGGCCGGTGGGCTGCGTGTGGCTGTGCAGGGACGGGGACTAAAGAAAGACTATAGTGCAGCGCAGCGCAAACCAAGAGAGAGAAATTTTGTTCAAAATGTAGGTGGGATGGATGCCAAAATGCCAAAAAAAATTGGGCGAGACAAGCGCGAAAGTCTTGGAATTGCCAAGGTGCCTCCCCACCCGGGCCTCCCGCGGCGACAACTTCGCCCGTGCACGAGGGAGCTCTGCTAGGCCAAGCTAGTCCGGCTCATCCTCTTTTTACACACGTTTCACTTGGTGATCTGAGGAGGTACTTGCTTCCTCAATCTTGACCTTCACCTTGGAGCTTGGAGTCAACAACAGGTAGTGAGAGGGCAGGCTTCTTCGTCTTCGCGCTTCGCGTAGAAGAATGAACGAATGAACGTGATCAACACGGAGCGTGCTGTTGCCGGGCCGCAGCCGCAGCGTGTGCCCTGAGATCATGCATTGTCGCAAACTTGCGCGAGCAGCAGCGCTGGGTTTCTGCCAGGGTGGTAGGAGGTGTGCGCATGTGCAGGCATCCCATGGCGCTCAGTGGGCACCAGGGACCCTGGTGCATGCGCGCGAGCGCAAGTGCGCACTCCGCCTCGGGCTCCGATGCACTGTCCACTGGACGGAGGAGGGACATTGGCGCGAGAGGAGGCAAAGAAACAAGGGGGGGGGGGGCGGGGTACAGAAGGGGGTAGGGCAAAGGGCGAGGGGGGGGGAGTTCTAATTTCTATATACATTTCACGGGGCATTTGTAAAAAAACAACCAAATTTGAGGTTGCAGCCTCTCAGAACCCTCCCACGCCCTTTCAGCGCGCAAGAGGGAGTCGGCGACGGGTAGAGTGCTCTCGTTCCTTCTGCCCCCTGTTTCAGGTAGAATGCCTGCATGTACATCTCAGTTCACGGTTCCCTCTGTCTCCGTCGCCTCGAGCATGCGGCCGTTCCTTTCATCCCCTCACCGCATCACGGCCTCGAGGCTCGAGGCGACTCCCTCGAGGCACAGAATAAGTTCCTTGAGGGAAACAAGAAAATGATGCTCCTCGGCGGGCGCTCGCTCGCTCGCGGCAGGACGCGACCCCGGCAGCGAGGACGGCCAGCGCGGCCCCTCAGGCCTGCAACCTCGTGCGCGCGCTCGTTTCGCGCGCACTGGCTCCGGACATCCTATTCAACCCCGGCACAAGCTGCATATGCGGACCGCAGCTGTGGCGTTGAAGCTGCTGTGCCTGCGGCTGCTCTATTGCAAGGCTGTCTCCATGGACGATCTGGAGGCAATGGCATTCATGGGTGGAGATGACCAACCGGCCGACGACGATCGATCCGTAGGTAGCTCTGCATCGCAGCCTTTATCACTGCAGAACCCAGTTTCCTATGGACCTGGTCCCTGTGATGGCCACTTCAAGTGGGCGAGTTGGTGCAATACATCAATGACTTTTCAGCAGCGTGCAGCAGCCCTGGTTGCGGCGTTGAAACCGCAGGAGAAATCCGGCCTTTTTACAAACGACGCAGCTTCCGTCCCCCGACTTGAGATACCTCAGTACAACTGGTGGAATGAGGCACTCCATGGCGTTGCGCGATCCGGTGTTGCAACATGCTTCCCGCAGGTGATTGGCATCGCCTCATCTTTTAACAAGACTTTATACCATTTGGTAGCTGATGTCACAGCAACCGAGGCCAGAGGTAAACACAACAATCGCTCAGTATCATGGTGGAATCATGGGCTTACGCTTTGGGCACCCAACATCAACATCTACCGGGATCCGCGATGGGGCCGCGGACATGAGACTCCAGGCGAGGATCCTACTGTCAACCGAGAATATGCAGTTGCCTTTGTTCGTGGGCTCCAGGGGTCCCATCGAACCTACCTCAAGACAGCGGCTTGTTTGAAGCACCTTGGCTCGTATTCGGCTGAGTCCGGGAGGATGGCATTCGCTGCCATGGTAACACCTCAGGACATGGAAGACACATACTTGCCAGCCTTTGCGTCGGGTGTTGAGGATGGTCATGCCGTGGGGCTGATGTGTTCTTACAGCGCCGAAACCTATGGGGAGGGAAGCAATGGGCCAGGGAGCGACCGCCAACATGGCGCGGTGCCATCATGCGCCAACAAGGGCCTCATCCGCGATCTTGCTCGTAGCAAATGGGGCTTCAATGGATACGTCACTTCTGATTGTGGTGCGACAGCAGGAGTTGAAGTCGCACATGGATACTCTTCAGGGGTGGAGGCAACAGTATCCGCAGTGCTGCGCGCAGGTATGGACACTGATTGTGGCAAATATATGACTGCGGATGTCATGAATTCTCTTCTAGGAATCCCATCAATATCGCGTCTGGCAGATGAGGCCCTCACTCGCCTTTTCAACGTGCAAATGCGCCTCGGGTTCTTCGATGAGCGCGCACGGGTTCCGTGGGGCGGATATGGCCCTGATGTTGTCAACATCCCAGCACATCAAGCACTTGCAAAGGAGGCTGCCACACAGTCGCTGGTATTGCTGAAGAATGCGCGTGTGACATCAAGTGGTCAGGCGACGCTCCCCTTGTCTGCAACTCTATGGAGCACAGGGAGGGCAGGTCAGGTCGCCGATGACATGTTGTCAAATGCTCCGCGTGACCGTTCGTCATCACCCTCGCCCAAATACATTGCGGTTGTTGGGCGCAACGCTCTGGCCACGAAGAACATGCAGGGCAATTACTTTGGCACAGCCCCCTTCCTCATATCACCGTGTGAAGGTATTAATGCTACTATTCAACCAGGCGGGAATGTCTATTGCGACGACGGCGCTGACGGTGGCCTAGCTGTACGTGAGGCCATTAGTCGTGGGCGAGTCGGTATAGTGGTACTTGTAGTCGGCCTCACGAGCAGAGGCGGACCCGACGGATCTCATCTCGACGAAGTCGAGGGAGGCGACCGCATCTCCCTACGGCTTCCGGGGAATCAAGATGCGTATATCGCTTCGGTGTCTAGTGCTGCTGGGCGCAAGGGGATTCCTGTCGTGATGGTGGTCATGAGCGGCGGACCAGTTGACTTGAGTGCTGCCAAGGGAGATGACAATATCGGTGCCATCCTATGGTGTGGATACCCTGGACAAGCCGGCGGTGCAGCAATCGCCGATATTCTTTTCGGTGTGGCCAGCCCCGCTGGTCGCCTGACAGTGACATGGTACTCCGACTCGTATTCGAAACGAGTAAATCTTTTGGACATGCATATGAGACCGAACGCAACCACGGGCAACCCTGGGCGCTCCCACCGCTTCTTCACTGGCACCCCCATCTTCCACTTTGGACATGGCCTCTCGTACGGCATCGTGCGCGTCTGGCCGCCTGCTATAAGCCTAAGTGCTGGAAGCCTCAACATCATCAAGGACGAGAGTGCGCGGCATGTGACGCGAAGTCACTCACGTGTAATCGGCACAGCGCGGATCTATTTGAAGAATGCGGGGGATCGTCGAGTTCAGCATTCCGTCCTCTTATACGGCGGGTTGCCACTTTCCGAAGAGGCACGCCGAGTTCTAGGCGCACCAAATCATGTTCTTATCGATTTTGATAAAGTTGAGCTCGAGCCGGGTGAAAGCGCGGATGTGATCATCAAGATCCGGGCTTACGATCTTACTTACGCAGACGTCAAGGGGAAACGCGTCGCAACTCCAGGTCTGTGGCGATTCTGGACAGGAGCTGCAAATGAAGGTCAGGTTGACGGGGCGATCATCAGTGTGGTTCGAATCGCAAACGATGCCATTGTGGCACATCAGCTGCCGCCCTTTCCTCCGGTACAACCGATGAGCTCACCACCACCAGCACCGCGACCGCCCCTACTTCCACTGCAACCACTTTCACCTCCCGTATCCCCACTACCGTTGCCACCGCCACCAAACCAGCAACTTGTCGCAAACGCGACTTCCCCGTCAACCATATGGCCGCACATCGGTAATGAAGTGCCAATACCATTTCCGCTCCTCATGCTGATTGATGTGGCTGCCTTGTGTTGTTGTGTTGCAACACTTGTCTGGGCCTATAGACGGTCCCGGGGTGATGACCTCACGCTTCTCAATGCTCGAGGCTATACGTATACGTCAAACATTGACAGCTGGGTAGACGAAGGCAACCGACATGGCATCCTGCATACCAAGAGGACTCTATCGATCTTACAGCCAATGAGAGCTTTTGAGGATCCTCATGGAAATCAGTCACTTTTATTTTCGCAGTCTCCATCGCCCTCTCGGTCTCCATCGCGTGCTGCGCGTTCTCTTGCGTCTGAAAACCCGGATTCTAGCGAGACGAATCATGGAGCAAGCCCATCGCCCGTGGAGTCTGAGCCCTCTCAAAATGCAAAGCCTGCTAGAGCCTCGGCCAGCAATGTCGTTTCCAACGATGCGGAATTAGTGGTTTTAGCCCACTCACTACCCACCACGACAAATAGTGCGATTCAACCCCATGCCGTGGTGGCAGGGAGCTTGAATTTGGATCTTGATGTGTGACGTACGCATATTGTACATCTCAGGTAAAACGAGGGGCGTAGGAGGTATGGTGATTTATGATTCTTACTACTACCTCCCAGACCTAGACCCTCCCCGACCTAGACCCTCCCCATCCTCAACTATCGTTAAAGCGATAGGGTCATGGAACGCGCAGCCCGCTCCCCTCCTCTCCTGCCGCCCCCCCCGCCCCCCGCCGCGACGGAAGATCGGGCCATGCTCGACGCTGCGCACCCGAAGCGCCCGCGAGAACCCCCACCACCACGCACCACCAAGGTGCGCACGAGGCACACCCCGTGCCGCCGCCTACAGCCGAACGCGAGCTGACACAGCAAGGCCGCCAGCATGGCCCCCACAACCCACAACTCCCTCCTACCAGCAATGGCCACCATCCTATAGAACAAAGTCGGCTCATAGCCGCACACCATAGGGCAAGCCGTCAGGCTGGGCCCCTACACAGCCACGGCGCTGACCTCGTGCGTAAGCACGAGGCACAGGCCAAGCCAGCCATCTCTCCAACCCCAGGGGGGGGATCTGTCAGACTGGTGCAGCAAAGTCTGCACAGGTGACAGGTGTCGTTCCGTCAATTATGGGACAAATCGAATGGAGCCATCAAATGTCCATAGTCATTTATACAACAATATTCACACGGCCCACCAGGCATCATATTCACAAATGCCGTCATGGAAGGTGTCCGCCTTGAATCTCAACCCTTTGGCGACAGTCGTTAGACGTGGGTCAGCCCTCAGCAAGGGTGCCACAACAGCCGCTCCCAATTGTTCTAGCAAATCCGGAACGTGGGCTACGTGCTGCAGCATGTTCTCGGTGTGACTGAGTTGAATGACGCGCACCAAAAAATCTCGCCATGTGTCGTTCGAGAGGTGGCTTCAACTCCTCTACATCTGATGAAATCTGGACGGCGTGCACATTCAGAGGATGCGCACCTCTGCACGCCATACGCATGTGCTTGCCACTCATCATGCGCACGGCGTGCGCCTGCGGAAAACTTTCATGCGACCGGCCGGGTCTTTATCCCATGCGTGCGCATGGGGCCAGTGCCACGGCGATGTAGGGGCCCAGCCCGGAGGCTTTGCTTATGTCCCTATGGGAGCCGGGGCCCTGAGGCCCAAGCTGTTTGTGGCTCTGTATGGATGTGTTGGACTGTTGTGTGTTCTGTGCTTCCATGGTTGGAATGGTGGACTGTGTGATGTTCCGGGCGTGGCTCGCGTGCTCGCGTCGTGGCTCTTGTGTACCTGGGTAGGCGTGGTCTCTACTGGGGTTAGTGCGGCTGCGTGGCGTCTGTCATGTCCTGATCGGTCGGCGCGGCGGGGTGGGCGGGTCGTCTCCCCCAGGATAAAAATAGAATTGCCAGTCGTCGTCTGATGGTGCGGGGAAAAGTCCTCGCGGCCGGCCAGTTCCGCGCGGGGGGGGGGTTCCCCTGCGGACGCTTCCTTGCGGGGCGAGGCTCCCCCACGGTGCGCGCGGGGAGGGGTTCCCCCCCTCCTCCCTCCGGAGCTCCTGTCGGCGTCTGCTGCGCGCGGGGGGGAATTCCTGTTCCCCCTCCAGAGGTCCGGTCGCCGTTTTCTGCGCGCGGGGGGGCGCGCGTGGGGGGTTCCTGCCCTCCTCCCTCAGGAGCTCCTGTCGGCGTATTCTGCGCGCGGGGGGGGATTCCTGTTCCCCCTCCTGAGGTGCGGTCGGCGTGTTTTCCACGCGGGGGGGGAAATCTTGGACCTTTCGCCAGCGCCCTCTGCGAGCCCGTCTCCCAAGGCGGGGGGGGTGCAGCAGAGGTGGCAGCTATGCGGTTTGACGAAACAGTGAGGAGGCGCGGGCAATCGTTCCCCAGGGGGAAGAGATTTTCCCCATTGCAGCAATGGGGGCTTCCTTGCTCGAGCTGCCCGACTTTGCAACGCTGTTGCGCCTGGTAGCAACCTCGCAGCCCGGTGCCTTCCGGGGAGATTCGACGCGCCTCTGTGCTGGTCCAGGTCCCACCACTTGGAGGAGCGTGTGGCGCGGTCGGCGGCCGCTGAGTCGAAGAAAAGATTTTCAACGAATTTGTCGAGTTTATTCGTTGTGGTGTTGTACCCTTGAGCGGCGTCGTCGAGCGCGCTATGGTTGTAGAAGTTGGGGTGATCTCTCGGCGGGGGTACCACGTTAGAAATTGTAGTCTTGTAAGAGGTCTTGTTCTTGTTGGCTAGCATCCCTAGCCACATACACCGGACGAGCCATGCACCAACCGCGCATACCCCCATCGCGGGGTAGGGGCTCCGTTGCCGATGAGGCACGGTCCCTCAGCACTAGGATTAAACTAGGACAACAAGAAAACTCTGACACCCGGCCCATCGACCCCTATTATTACAGTAGGTTCACGGCCTTTAATTATGGACATTGAATGGAAAGAAACAGAGAAACCGGTCATTTTCCTACAAGAGCGGGCGGTGGGCGTCGGGCCCTTGGCGCTTGGCGCGCATGGGGACGGCGGTGTCGAGGCCTCCGGCCCTATGCACGCTGCTCGCACTCACGCTGGCTCGCTCGGTCGACGCACTGCACCCTCCATGGCTTCCGACGCGGCAGTGGACCGGCGCACAGGCCGACCTGCAGATGGCCAAATCGGTGACGCCAGTGGCACATCGTGTGGGCGTCTCCCTCTCCCCTTGGGTCGTGCTCCGCGGCGTGCTGACATGCAGCTCATGGCACGAGTTTACAGTGCATCTGCGTGATGTGTACGGCGACGTCATGAAGATTGAGCTCTGGCCTGTTTTACCCCCAATCTACCTGATGATGGGCAAGGCTGCGAACCGTGGAGTCTTCTCGGAGTTTGATTCCAGCTTGGGTCAGATTCTGCAAGAACTTATCAATGTGCTGCCCGTATCCGCACGCATACCTAAGGAGGAAGATGTTCAACTGCAAAAGAGGGTTGCGACATTATTCCAGAGCGGCATGGTGGTTGACGAGCTATTGCCATCATTTCGTATGTCAGCCAAGTCCCTTGGCGAGAAATGGATGTGCCCCCAGGATCCGTGTCGGCCTCTTATGGTCTTCTTCGAACTGTCGGAGTATGTACTGCGTGCTGATCTCAAGCTTTTGTATGGTCAGACCTTCAGCGATCGCTACTATGACCTTATCCTGCCCCGGTTCACACAATGGGTCAAGAATATCGCCAACGGCCAATTGATTGGTTTCTTTGATGACCTCGGAGGGTGTCTACGACAAGAAATCGCAGACAGGCAAGCTCATCCGGATCTATATGAGGATGACCGGTCAGTCATGCAGGTCTATCTCGCATCTGGTGCTCTTGACCGCCATGCAGTGGATGACGTCGTGGGTTTGCTATCAATGACACTTATGGCAGCCGTCTTCAACACGCAGATTTCTCTCGCCTGGATCTTGGTGCATCTTTATTCTGATGCGGAACTCCTTCGGAGAGCTCGATCCGAAATAGCTTCCTGCCGCAATGCTGACGCATACGTGGAGCTTGCAGGAGAGTCTTTCTATATCTGATTCGGCTGATGCTGGCCGTCGCCACTCAATGCTAAGGGCATCTGGCCCACC
>CM030937.1:3981325-4004325 GCA_018136815.1 Isochrysis galbana
AGTGGGCCGCCCACTCGGAGACACAGGAGGAAGGGGGGGAAAGATCACCGGGGGGTGGCGCGGGCCACCGGACCATATCTAAGCCCTCCACCCCAATCCCCCTAGTAGTGTACGGGGGGAGCCGCCTGATGGCGGGGGGAAGAAGGGCCGGGGAATGGGGGTGTAGAGAGTATGCTACGTGCTACTTGTAGTGGGTAGTGGTTCCATTCGCCGCGAGTGCGGTAAGAATATTAAAAGGTTTTTTTTTTACTGACCCACTCCCTTCCCCACAGGCTCGCCCCATTCGCCCAACCTGGCCAGTCGTGGCCAGCCCATTGCTCCAACGCTCCAACCCCCCCTCCCCCCTGGTCCCTGGTCACTGGTCGTCAGGCGTGGAGCTGCGCTGCGTGCAGCACCCGTGGAGCGAGCTGCGGGGAACATGCACCGCGGGAAAGGCAGAGAAAGTTGTTATCCCCACGCAGTGTTATTTAATTTTAAATAACTGTGGACATTTGATCGCTCAATTCGACTGATGTCCCACAATTGACGGAACGACACCTATGCTACGTACTACTACGTACGTAGTAGTACTACGTGTAGTAGGTAGTGGTTCCATTCGCCGCGAGTGCGGGTGCGGTAAGAATATTAACAGGTTTTTTAAATATTAGATATTAGATATTAGTTAGCTCTCATGAGTCATGAGAGTTGACGAATTGACCCAACCAACAACAAAACTCCCCCGTGCGCGCGCACGCGTGTCTTGATTTACGCTCTCCACACTCCATCCACACACACACAAACTCTCTCTCCTCTACCTCTAGCTAGATTTCCATTTCCAGTCAGTTTCCAACTAAGAGATGTAGATTGAGATTGGTACTACTAGTTAGTTGCTAGTTGGATGAACCTATCGCATCTTAGTTAGGGATTGAGGATAGATAGTATCAGATAGAGCGTAGCAGCCGACCGACGGAGGCTACTGCCACTACGTATGTATGTATGAAGTATCGATGTTGATGGAGGGGCGTGAGGATCCTTCCAAAGCCAAAGCTAAAGCACAAAGCACGGCGCAGATCCGAACTTGAAGGCGATGGGCGAATGTGAGGGCTTCGGGTTTCTCATGGGCTCATGGGCGACCACCCCCACCCCCGTGGGGCCTCATGGCACCATGGCACCCCTTACGGTATCTCCACAGGGCACCCCTTCCGGTATCTCATATCTCATGGGCGACCGTGGTTGGAGGCTCGGGTGCTGGAGAATTGCCGCCTCCGCCCGCTCGCTTTCCCGAGTCGCACACCCTGTGCACACGCCATGCTGCGGGGGCTCGGCCGCCTTCAACCTCGCCATCCAGCTTGCGCGCCCCCTTCGCCTTCGCCTTTGCGCCAAGACAACCGACAACCGCCAGCGTACCTCTACATCTACAAGATCTCTCCAGAAACAGGAAAAATGAAAAATGATGTACTACATACCTGCTATCTGCTATACCGTATAGTGTATAGTACGTACACGGCCGCCAGGCCACCCCTAAGGCTGTACGCTCAAAAACATGGAGGGACTCGCCTCAAGTGTACTCGCTCTCTAACTAACTAGATAGTGTTTATTTATATGTTCTTTGATTGGCCTGAAAAGTATTAGTAGTAGTAGTACACATTACTACAATCTATTGGCTCTTTGAAGAGCCAAAGCGCGCCCACATCAACGTAAAACTTCATAGCTTGAGAGTTCTCACTTGGAATGTACACAAGGCATATCCTCGGCCTTGCCCCTGCTTCTTGCGGGCACGACATTTCTTCGGGTCGCTTCTGGTGACATGTCTTCTCCACAGCCACAGCGAGCTTGTCAAAAGCTGAATTTCGAATAGAGGCCCAACGCTTTCACGGAACCACGCGAACTTATACAATCGAGCGCCAACAAGGGAAAGACGAAGCATTGCCCCCCCTACCCCCACCCCGGTCCCTCTTGCACGAAAAGACTTGACCTTTAGTGTATTGGATGGATTGGTGTCTAGCCTAGATCCGAGGGGTTGGGCACAATCGCAATCATTTAGTATTTGTTCACACAGGACGTTCCGACCAATCATCGTGCCTCAAACTGAATGAGGTTAGTTGTCCGCACCTGAGCAACAGCGGAGGTGAATCTCAAACACGCCCCGCCGTAGCAAAGAGAATGTGCGACGACATCTCTGAAACGAGACAGGAATGTCATCGAAGGAGCGGTTGCCTTTCATGTGAGCACATCTTGGGCCAGCACTCACAAACCTTATACATGATGCGATAACCACAGACGCGACAGCGAATGGGATCTCGTGCCTTGATGTCGTTCATTGTACCGCAGTCGCCGCACATGTAATCCGTGCCACCAAGCAGGCGCATCAGCACACGAACGGTATGATCACGTCCAACCCCACAGTCGGAAAGTGTCTTTTCATCCGTCAATTGCTTGGTGCCAAAGCAGAGACGTTGCTCACTCACTGGCAAACCGCACTGCTCACTGATGCGACGCTTCAGTGAGCCGACCGTCTCAGCCAGTGGGTCCGCTTCAATCACGTGGGTGCGTCCTAGCGCGGCGCAGAAGATCGGTACGGACATCGCTCGCACACGCGGCTGCGCGCCGTGCAAGACGGGTCAGGCGGCGCCAAAGTTTTCTTGTAGTGGGAATATAACCTTAGTGCTCCGGGACCGTGCCCTAGCCCTCATCCCTTATCGGTCATCGGCAACGGAGCAACGGAGCCCCCACCCAATACCCACCCAAGATAGGAGTGTGCGCGGTTGGCGCATGGCTCGTCCAGTGTGTGTGGCTGGGAAGGCCAGCCAACAAGATGCAAGATGCTCTACTCTCTACAAATCTCTAGCCCGGTCACTCACTAGTCACTAGGCCACTAGGGGGGTGCGGAGGGCACCCTCTGCCCTCTGTAATGGGCAAACGAAGGCCTAAATAAGCTCCCTATAGGTTCTTGTATGGAAGATCAGCAAAAAAACCGAGGGTCTTCCGGCAAAATTTTCGAAAAATACCCGATTTTAGGCCTTTGACCTCTGACGGCCGTGCAGAAATATATTTCAAGCCCCCCTCCGGTATTATTTTACCGATGGCCTTCATGCGCGCCTCTCGCAGCGAAACACGAAATCATGGGCATCGGCAGCTGACCCGGACCAAAGATCCTGGTTCTATACGCACAGCAATATATTTTTACTATGTTTTCATGGACGTAAGTACCGCAAAAACTAAAGACGCTAACCGCTAAAAACACCAAGGGCTCGAGAATCCGACTTCGACCTGCGATCGGGTGCGCCACAAGGCCATTCCAGTCACCGCTCACCAAATTGATGCCGCTACCAGCACCACAAAGTGCGGTATGCCGCCCTCACAGCAACACCAACACCAATCGAAACTACTTTTGCTAAGTAGGAGACCAAAGACCAATGGGGGCGCCTCGCACCCCCCTCTCTCCATCGCAGAACACCCCCTGGGTGGGCCTGCACAACCAACCTCAGCCGCTGGCAGGGGCTGAGCTGACACCACTCTGGCCCAGACCTTCGCCGAGCGCGCGCCGCGCGCCGCACGCACTCGCCTGCACTGGCCCTAGCTCGTACTGACGCTACCCCATCAGCCCGGTGGCAGAATCCGCCCCGCCCGCGCCGCCAGCCGCCAATCGCGCCAGCCGCGCGCCGGTGGCGTGCTTCCGCCTGCTGCTCGACGCGAAGCTAAGCTCGCTCGAGCGTAACCCCCTGAGCCGCTCGACTGGCCCAGAATGCTCACTCGAAGGTTGCCCCCGACCCAAAACGCTCCTGGCCCTCTAGAATATAGAGTGATCGAAATCTACTTTGTTGAAGTCCCGAATAATACACCGCCACGCGAGTACGTAAAGTGCTTTAAGGTTATTCGGCGTGGTCTTGGCTAGCTTGGTTGGATGATCTCGTGGAATAGGCGAGCGCAAGTCTAGTACAATCAGAAAGGTGGCTTCCGCTTCCTGCCTACGCTAGAGGTAGATGAAGCTCACTCTTGCTTGATGCCTGCTGCATTGCCCACAGCTGCGCATACTCGCCCCTCTTTGCAAGCAGGGTTAAATGAGTGCCAGTTTCTATGACGCATCCGGCACGCAAGACTATGATTTGATCCGCATCAATGACTGTAGAGAGACGATGTGCGATCATAATGCATGTGCGTTGTCTGCCGGGCTCACGCGAAATAGAACGAAGGGCTGCGAAGATCTCCGCCTCCGTGACCGTATCGACTGCACTTGTCGCCTCGTCGCACAAGAGAATGGGCGCGTCTTTCAAGAGAGCACGTGCAATGGCTATGCGTTGCTTCTCACCGCCTGAAAGCTTCAGCCCACGTTCACCGACGAGAGTATCGTAAAACTTTGGCATGCGCATTATGGATTCATGAATCCTTGCACGTTGAGCAGCAAGCTCAATCGCCGATTGCGGCGCACCTACTCTGCCGTAGCCTATATTATATGCAACTGCCATGAGAGCATTGGAAAAGTTTGTGAGATCGGTTACTAAGCATGTGGCTGATGGGGTTACGCCAAGTACACTGCTCTCCATTCAATGGCTGCTTGGGCTGTGATGAGGTCGATGCCAGTGCAGACTGCAATCCACACATGCACAATAAGCGGCGTGCGCACCAGAGTCATTGAAGAGAACAACATCTTGTGGGATGACCCCAATAGCTGCGCGCAATGACTCCAGGTCCACATGCCGAACATCTGTGCCATCAATTCGCACGGCCCCAGTATTGACATCGAAAAACCGGAAAATCAAGCGCAAAATGGTCGATTTACCGGAGCCTGAAGCGCCGACGATGGCGCAGGTCTGCCCTGGCTCAACTGTGAATGAAATGTCGTGCAACAACTCATGCTTTGGGGTGTACCCAAAAGTTACCTTATCAAATTCAACCTTTCCGCGTAGAAGTTTATCGAGTTGCGGGGCGTTGGACGGTGAATAAACAGACCCACGAGCTTCGAGTAGTTTGGTCAACGCATTCATGTCAACTGTTGCCTGGCGCACCATGTTGTAAACGGAGCCCAGGATGTTTAGGGGTAGAGTCAGCTGAAAGATGAGGCCGTGCACCATAACAACATCTCCAACGGTCATGTTTCCAGCAATCACCTATTGAAAACCGCATCGGGCGTGCGCTAAGCGACTCAAGTGGGGAAGCGGGGACTCAAACAGAAAGCTGTACCGGCTTCTATCATAGGCGAAAAAGGGAAAGGCAAGGGTCGGAACGTGGAGTGGATCATCTCAAGATCACGAGTGAAATGCATGAGAAGGATGTAAGCAAGAGCACAAGCATCATAGTGCGTTCGATCAAAAGAGACGCGGATCCCTCTCCGGCTCAAGTTTTCGCCCACACGAATATTTGCTGGCAGGCAAGAAAATATTTTTCATTGTCACAGAGTGCAAGAGGGAGTACCCAAACAGCTGGAAGCATTATAATAAGTCTTCTGCCTACTGCATACCTCGGTTGCTGCAAGTAACAGTGAAGCGGAGACGCCTGCCGAGAAAATGACGGACTGCCCGAAATTGAGGGCGGCAAGCGAAAGCGCTGTATTCAAGGAGGCGTGCTGATACGCTGTTGCGGCGGCGTCGAATCGCTCGCTTTCGGATTTCACCGCGCCAAAAAAGTGGACCGTTTCATAATTGAGAAGAGAGTCTGTGAACCGATGATTCATCTGGGTTTCCGCCTGATTCTGCTGGCGTCGGATGATGGTGCGCCAACGAGTAACTCCGAAGGTATAGACGGAATACAGAGTGATCGTGCCGAGCGTCACTACTGAGAAGGCTGCGCCATATTTATAGGCCAACAACGCAGACACAACGGATACCTCAATCGCTGTGGGAATGACATGCAATACAGACATTGACAGGACCGTCCCGACTGCTTTTGTTCCTCGTTCGACGGTCCTAGTGAGCGCGCCGGTCTGTCTGTCAAGGTGAAATTTCAAATCGAGGGACATCAGGTGATTGAAAGTCCGGAGCGAGATTTTTCGGATAGCGTCCTCTGCGACATATGAGAAAAGGGCATTTCGTAGTTGGCTCATGCCATCTGCAGCAATTCGGGTTGCGCCGTATGCGACCATGAGTGCCGGGGGTGTAAGGCCTGCCGCAACTAAATACCCACTTGCCGACGGGTCGGACCCGCCTGCTATAGCCACAGCCGCCAGGGGTTCTGACAGTCCGTCAATTGCATGCTTAAGGAGGAAAGGTACTTGGATTGTTGCAGCTTTGCCTCCTATCATCAGCAAGAAGGCTGCGCCGATTCGTTGCCGGACCCAAACATCACCTGGCTCCCACAACAGCGCCCATGCACTTTTTAAGGCAGCCAAGGATTCAGACGCGTCGCTTCCTGTCGCTTCATTTTCGCGCTCTCTGCTTTGACCGCCTTCTCCCTGGCTTCTGATGACTGGCCGATCACCGGAGGCGGCCGTAGAGGGCGTACAGAGACTCCGACGCAGAATAGTATCGTGAACTCTTGCTGGCACACCAGCTCTTGAGCAGCGGCCCCATCCCCTCCCTGTAGCTGTGCCCCCGCCAAGCGCGAGGTGCAGGGCAGCGACGCGCATCGTCGATCGATCTCTCACACGACCGACCGACGGAGTGCCTTTAAGTGGTTCAGTAGAATTTATACGTGCGGACGTGCGGCGGGTGCGCGGCGGATGCGCGGGCTCCGTCAGCGAGGCTCTCCCTGGTTGGGGGAGGCCAGGGGCATGTACGGGATGCATGTGTTCGGCGACCCGCTGGGCACCCACCCAGTGGAGCTGGGTGGACTCGCGGTCGCCGCTGCGGCGGCGTCAGAGGCTCCGCCTGACTCGCCGTGCGTGGTGCGTGGTGCATGTAGCAGGTAGCAAGTAAAGCGTGGCGAGAATTCCACTTTGTCTTTGTCTGCTCTTCTGTCTTCTGTGCCCGCGGTGCGACCCTGAGCACGACGATCAGACGGCAGTACTAGTAGCACAGAAACTTGCGAAAGGCCGGATACCAGTTTGCATGCGCGACTGGCTTACTGGCGTGCCTCTCGATGCAGACGGCCAGCTGTGGGCTGTGGGCTGTGGGACGTGGGACTGGATGTGTGCCACCCTCAAGACCCTGCGTGCCCCCTACCAGTGGCCCCCCACACTGCTCGCGAGAGGTGTGGGCTCACCATGCCCACTACCTCCAGGCCATTCTTCGGCCGATCGCGGGCGATTGCCCTTCGCGGAAGCTCCGCGTTTCTTATAGTGATGCGCCCCTTATTCATTTCTCTGATTCCCTCCCGTGGGCGACCGTGTCATTCTCCCAAAATAGCCCGCCACGCCCGGGGGAAGGGAGGGGGGTCACTCACCGACGCCATTGCCTTTCGTGGGGCGGGAGGGGGTTCGTGGGGGGGGGGGACGGTTGCCGGGGCAGGTAGGGGGGGACCCTGCGGAATCCCTATCCCTGGACACCCAGGGGAGGTGGAGGTGGAAATTAGTGGTTAAAAAGAGTGAGTGACCGGGCTACTTATTAATAGGTTTGGCGCCCACAGCTATCTAGATAGATACAAATAGTGGCCTAACGCTATTCACAGTCTAAATTCATACACGCGCTATGCCGTTCTGCCTTGCTTTGGATAAAAATCCCCCTGCCACGAGTGCACCAAATCACCTAGTCACAAAGCTGTTCACAAAAGTTGATATGAAGCAGCAGGAAGATTGGTTACCACTAAGACGCCTCTGTGGTATTGAAGCATGTCCCACGACCGAGAATTCAGAGTCGCACACCATCCTCATTTCATGGCTATTGCCTGCTCATCAACACGACCTTCTCTGCAGTAAGTAGGTGGCGCAAACCATGATGAATTTGGGACGGCAAGGCCAGGCGCCCAATAGATTGTGTCGAAGTGAGCTTTCATGGCATGAAAATACCAACGAATTGGTTGGCATGTTTCAATGTCGGCAAAGTAGTCGATGAAGTCCACTTTGGTCCAGCCCAGCACCTTATGGCCATTCACAACGTGCAGTCCCAAAGCAGTTGCATTCGCCAGCCAATTGGGACGCAAGATGCCCACAGGGAACTCCATGGGTCTGCAGCTGTGACGGCTTGGCGTGATGTAGTACGATTTGTGTGAGTCTAGTTCCAGATCCCAGAGCTCGTCTGAGATGTTCGAATCTGGGAAAATCTGTATCAGATTGGCTCCACGGTCCGCATCATAGTATGTGACAGTGGTTGCCAGGCCGACCTTTGAGCCCACATCAGGTATGCGTCGCTGCACCAGTGTGAAACGTCGTGGCCAAACCGGTGGCGCTGGCCCGCACACTCCGAGCTGAGACACGACCAGAAGAGCGATGGCACTCATGAAGAGTGCCCTCAGGCCCCATTCAGTAATAAACCAATTCGTAACACACATGCAAGGTGTGTACTCCTTCAGATTTTTTTTTCGTAACACATGCCACCATGCCACCCACCCCCTCTTGCTGGTATTGAAGTCCCCCACAACTACCCAACTGGCATAAGAGGGTGCAACCTCAGGTTTGGTTGTTTTTTTCGCAAGTGCCCCGCATATGGACGGTATAAGTTCTACTTAAAGGATCCCCTTATTAAGGTACAAACGGATTGAGTTTGTGGTGATTAACATGAACACTCCCCTTCTGGATTGTTTAAGTGCTTTTTTTATTTAAAGGGAACCTCGAGTTGCACCCTCTTAAGCACCCTAGATGGGAAATACTACTACTACTAAGTGTAAGTGTTAACCGTTTTTGGCCTCGGGCCAAATACATATGTACATGTACTTCGCTGTATGCTGTATTCAGAAAAGCAGGCGTTAGTTTAGCGATAGTGAACCGCGACGGAGTAGCTAAGGGCGCAGTGTACCGGAAAAAACAGGAAGCACTCCCCCGAGAGGGGGGGGGGGGCTATTCTCCATCGCACGCGTAAAAACTATTGTTATAGTTTCAGCGATGGATCGCGCCCGACCGCTCCCCTCCTCCAGCCCCCCGCAGTCACAACGCCCCAACGGGGCCGACCCAAGCCCAAGCCCAAGCCGCCGGAGCCGAAGCGCTCACAGGCCTCTGCCCCCGCCGACCACGACGTCGACATGGCCCCGCCGCCCTCGCCTCCCATACAGCCACAGAAGCAGGGAACGGGCACAGACAGGCAAAGTCCTGTTCCCTACAGACCAACAGACCCAGCCAGTCCCAGGCTCTCTCGCCCAGCCCCGCCGAACCGCCACCCATTCAAGGCCCCCCCATGGGGAGTGGCGGAGTGGCAGCTCTACTGCCACCCCCTTGGCGGCAACTCCTACCATCAGTGCACCCCCAAACTATCAGTAAAACTGATAGGGTTCATGGGGGCCGCGTTACCCCTCTCGACGGCCCCACGCTCGTCGCAACGGACAACCTTGCCAACATGCGCGTCGGCTCCCTCCGCTCCGCCCCGAGTCGCGCCCGCCACTTCATGCGTCGCTACCACACACACCCTTCTTCAACGAGTAGCGGCCAACGAAGTAGCCCTCCGCCACGTCAACACTGAACACATGGCCGCCGACTTCCTCACGAAATGGCTTCCGAAGCGCAAACTCGAGGCCTGCGTCCGCTACGCCACCAATGCTTGGGTTCATGCTGCCGCCTGAGCCCCGCTCCACACCTCCCTTTTCCACGTCTCTCACACCGCTCGCCCCGTTGCCGGTTCTCGCAGTGGGGGGGGTGTCGTGGATAAAGGGAGCCTCTCCGCGCCGCACGCTCTACCCTTAGAGCGCGCTCCCTTTCGCGCCCTGTCTCCCCTCCCCTTCCGCCGCGCGTTCTATCTTTAGAGCGTGTCTCCCCAACACTCCGTACCTCTCCTCTCCTCCCGCCCCGAGTTCCCGCGCACGCAACTCACAGCCGGGATTCCTTCCTTCCGTTCCCTCGTATCCTCCCGACGTTCCCTTGTTTCCTTGGCCAGAGAGGACCGGAGAGTCCCCGCGCCTCGCCGCCTCCCACAGTCCCTCCAGCGCCCGCCCCCTCCCCGCTCCATTAGTTTTCCCTCTGTTCCTATAGTTTTCCCGAGAGTGCTCCCATCGTCCCGTGTTCTTTTCTCCCTCTTCTTGCCTGCTTCCCGCGACATCGCTAGGACGCCCCGTTCACCCGTTCGTGCCCCCGTTCTGTCTCCCCATCTGCCCCTGTTCGTCATGCCCGGCCATGGCTCGCCCGTGCCGTCCCGTGTGCTCCCGTCCCGTGCCGCCTCCGGTCGCTCGTCCCGTCCCTCTCGTCCCGCGATTCATACATCCCATGTTACAGACCCACAACCACAACCTCACACAGATTCACCACAGCCACTCCACAGCCCACCACAATAACAATAGTTTTTTGAAGGCTGGAAACTTGAAGACGTTAGCTGCCGTCACCGTCGGGTCGTTCATTTTGCGAACGAAGGCGTCGGTCCTAGTAGTGCACGGGGGGAGCCGCCTGATGGCGGGGGGAGAAGGGCCGGGGGAGTGGGGGTGTAGAAAGCTATGCTACGGCTGTAGGTAGTGGTTCCATTCGCCGCGAGTGCAGTAAGAATATTATGAAGTGTTTTTTTAGAAGTGCTAGATAGTGCCGTGTCGGATCTAGGTGTAAGCCCCGACTATTCCAACTATTTCTTTACGTTGCGCATGCTTACGAATTGGTTGGCACACAAGCAATACGCGACGGTATTTGACATGTTCAATTAGTGCTATTGGAGATCTTCTGCCTGCATTTAGTTTCTGGACATGCGCCCAAGCATTGTCGCCATGAGATGTCTCTTTGAGCTGATTTCCGATGCTGCAAATGACGTTGAGGTGTCGGTGTGCGAGCAGCAAATAGCCGTGTTTTGGTGATTGGGTATTTGTTCACCCTGTGCCATTGTTTGACCTGCAATGGTGTCCGAGATTTCTTATGCCGATTAAGGGTTGATCGGGATCAGGGTAGCGCGTTTGGGCCTTTTCTTCACTTGCAGCCCATCAGGATGAGTCATTCCAGCTGCCACGATATGAGAAGGTGCCAGCGACCTCGGATCCACAAGAGTATCCAACTCGGACGCAGTCTTGGCTCCCATGCGTGTTGGAGAACCGTTTGGAATGCTTGAGGTAGGCGTGCAAGCGCCGGCTGCCTTGGTCCCATCGCTCATCAGAGTGTCACTCTCACGTGTGCCAAATTGCTCGGCAGTCGTGACACTTATAGCTTCCTTAGCCAGCTTGCTCCCTCCATTCACTTTGTCATGCGAGGGATCATTACCAATGAGATCTCCTGAAATACAGTGTTGAACCTGTGCTTGTGTTACCGATTTCATGCACTGCGGTAAAGTCTCAGGAGCTAGTGGTGACCCCAATTGTTCTTCATCCAGTTTCAAGATGGTACAGTAGCCATCAGCTGAGGAAACAACGAGTCCTCGTGCATCAGGCAACCACGCTAAATCCGTGAGAGCGGCGTAGTGGAGTGAGCTTGCAAGTAGCAGAGGAGTGCTATGCTGCGAGTCATAAAGGATGATAGAATCCAGGGTGGCAACAGCCCATATGATGCGGTACGAGAGGGGCAGCCATGAATGTGCAGGCGTTGTGTTTGCCAAGGGGGCATCGTGGCGTGTGCCATTGGACGGCTCTCCTGTAGAGGTTGTACATGGTGGGCGAAGTTCGAAGAGCATCGGGCAGCAGCGTACAGCTACCACAGCCTTAGTTGGCCCAGGCAGGAATGCGCATGGAGTCGAAAGATCGGCGCGCGCAAATACGAGTGTGGCTGGTGTGAGCTGCCCGTTAGCGTTGTCCACATGTTGGCCGCATGGGAGCAATAGGAATGAGCCATCCGGAGACCACGCAGGGCGACGAAAGAAGGATGGCACAGCATCATCCAGAAAAAGCCGTACGTCTCGGTCCTTTGCACGCGGCATCTCGTGCGACAAGCAAGGGACAGTTTTCTCCGTGCTATTCGCAGGATGGTCAGTGGCCCTTGGAGCTCTGATTTTCAGATCAGTGGACGGCACATCGCCAACATTCTCACCAATATTTGCCATCTCAAGGATGTCAGCAGGGTCAAGGCCAGTATACCGCGTTTTCGAGATGGCGGAAGTACAGGTAAAGTCACGCGGTCCGCCCTTGCGCGAATGGTTAGAATAGATGCGAGCAGAACGATCGCATGAAACAGAGACAACGAGCTCACCACGAGGGTCCCAAGCGACACCTTGCACGTAGTGCTCATGATCTCTAATTGTTTGCTGCACTCGTCCCTTGCTCACATTCCAGACAATGCATGAGCCATCAACACCGCCAGAAATGAGACCCTGCACAAGACAATGAGAGAGCGGCACGATGTGAGTCAGGCTTGTTGTAGTGGTTCTTTTGGCCTTGGGGCACGTGAGCTGGTGGCTCAAGATGATTGGGGAGGATATGTGCTGCGATTTTTATACCTGCCCGTCTGGTGACCATGACAGATCGTAAATATCCGCGCAGTGGCCCCGCAACACGCAAACTGGCCCCCACGTGCAATCACTGTGTGAAATGGTTGTTCCAAATGTAGACGAGCGCACGCCCTTGTCCTTCCATAGGATGATAGAGGTGTCATCCGATGCGGAGGCAAGCGTCTCGCCATTGGGTGAAAAGCGAACGGCGTTGACCGGCTACAAAGAGAGGAGTGGGAATGCGTTAAGAAGTGTATGCGAAGCCAGCATGCGACAACTCAGCTGCGCAGCTCGAAGGCCTCGCGATAGAGACAGTTCGGCACACCTTAGAGTGGCCGTTGAGCTCTTGTTGGAAGAGGATCTGAGAGTTTTCGTCGGGCTGGACCTTGACCTTCCAAAGGCGCACCTCGTTGTCATTTCCGGCGGAGGCGACGAGCCCCGTACACGACACATCAACACCGAGCACGGGCTCGCGCCCATGCCACGAAATCTGTGGCGTCTCTGCCCGCGCCATGGCGTTGTGCGCAGGGCAGCCAAGGCGGGGTGAGTGAGTGCGAGGTCTCGCGCCCGAGCCAAAAGCGCGGGAAGGGTCTGTCCCCCTCCCTCACCCGCCACTGGCCTCTACAAAATATGAAGTAGAGCTCTAGCTCTAGTTGATTTTTTACTAGTACTAGAGGCATGAGCTTCGTAGAACGGCCCGCTTCGTGAAGCGGCCCGCGACTTTCCCCATGGCTCCCACGGCCAAGCCCAAACCTCCCTCGCGCCCAGAGATGGCCAAAGCGCACTACAATGTCCAGGCGCGCGATGCCCGCGCCCTCGAGCGAGCACGCGCGCTCGAGGAGGTCCAAAAGGCAAAAGGCGGTGGCCTACTGCGGAACTGCCGCAAGCACAGCGTCGGCGCCAAAGCCGCCGTTGCTACGGGACTGTTCCCTCTGGCAACACGGCACAAGGTAACCACCGCGCTTGCAAAGGCGGCGCAGGGAAAAGCAACAGCGGGAGGCTCCAACCTACAGATCCTCACCAACAACGAGCGGCTGGAACTGGAACTTGCTCAGTGGTCAGTGGATCCTGTCCCGTGCTGACTCCCACGAGCCACGAGCCCCAAAACAGACGGGGGGAGCGATCCCTTGCAGTCGTCCCGTTGAGAATGAAAGGCCCTTAGGGCAAGCCAGCCTGCCCGAGCAGTCCTCCGCAGAATAAGCGACGGCGCCCGGGGACCGGGGACCGGGGAACCTTACTTCGAGATTCGAGAGGGCTCCCCTGAGCGAACTTACGCCGCTCCCTCCGCTCTTCCACCTATCGCCAGCCCCTCACTCCGCCCGTTTACTAAAGTAAACGGGGCGCGGTTATCGTCGAATCCCCGGTTCGGGGACCGACGAGTTCCGCACTCCTACACTCCACTTTCTCTTCGCCCTCTCTTGCGGCGCGTGCCCATGGCGCGCGCCTCGACCTGCTCTCAGGGGTCCTGAGGGGGCTCCTAGATAGAGGGCCAGCAGGGCAGCTCTGGGGGCGGTGGAGGCTGGGGCTCAGCCCCTGGCCTCTCTTGCCTCTCCCTCGCGTGCCTCGCTGGCCTTGGGCCTTGGGCGCCCTCCTCAGTCTCCTGTCTGCGAACTAAGTTTATACTTGGTTGCCCCATGGGGGGGCACGAGCCCCCCCCTCTCTCCACTCCTCCCCTGCCATGGGGGAGGAACCACCCATGCTCCTGGCACGCCTGATGGCTTGCCAGGAGCAGAATGCCCTGCTGACCCACTCTCTCACTGGCAGGCTTGCCTGCCTCGCGCGTCCTGGCCTGTCGTGGCCAGCCCATCGCTCCAACCCCCCCTCCCCCCTGTTCGACAGGCAGACAGGTGCAGATTGGGGACCCCTGAGGCACAGGAGCGCCAGCGAGGGAGAGGCAGGGGAGACCAGGGCCCAGCCCCAGCCTCTTCTGCCCCCTGAGCTGGCCTCCAGAGGCCTCCAGGGGTCGCCAGGGGCAGCTGCAGGCCTGTCGCAGGCGCGCCATCGCGCGTGCCTGCAGGAGAGGAGAGAGAGAGCGCGGAGAAGGGGGAGGGCGGAGCGAGAGCTCCGCTCACCGGAAAATAGGTAAGTCCCGCACCTGTTTACAGGATAAGTCGGGACCGAGGCCGCCGCCAGCCCGGTAGGCGTAGGAGGAAGGGGGGAACGGATCGCCGGGGGGGGGCGCGGGCCACCGACCATATCTAAGCCCTTTTCCCCTATCCCCCTAGTAGTGCACGGGGGGAGTCGCCTGATGGCGGGGGGGAAAGGGCCGGCGGATTGGGGGTGTAGAAAGTTTCCTACGTGAGTAGAAAGTAGAGGCTGCACGGTCGCGTGTGCGGTGAGACTATTAAGAAATTAATTAATCAGTCTCCTGTCTGCCTGGTGACCAGGAGGGGGGGGAAGGTCAGTACGAGTACGAGTGCAGGCCCATGTGGGCCAAGGAGTGCGCCTCCTGACCCGCGCCCACTGGGGGTCTGGGTCAGGATGGTGATTGCTCAGCTCATGCCAGCAGGCAGAGTCTGAGGGTGACCGACAGGCCCCCCGGAGCCGGAGGGGAATTGAGAAGCCTGAGAGGGAGAGCACGAGGCGCACCCCCCATGTGAACTAAGTATAAACTTAGTTGATTACTTGTTCCTAGACAATTAACGATCGCATTGACAAATACAACTTTGGCAATGACAATGTAGCTGGGTTTATGGTCTTTGGCTGGGGTTTATGATCTCCGGCTGACGAGGCTCGTTGAAGGAGGGAAACGGGAGAGGAGGGAAACTCTGCCTTGCCCCTAGCTAGAGAAGCCCCCCCCCGGTATCTGAGTTTCCCACTGAGTTTCACTGAGTTTCTTCCATGGCCAAAAACATACTGTGTTGACTGTGTTGGGAGAGTGAACCCGCTGAGTTTCACATGTAGGCCCCCTAGTACAAGTAGTGCAGGGGGGGAGCCGTCTAATGGCGGGGGGAGAAGGGCTGGGAGAGTGGGGGTGTAGAGTGTAGAAAGTATGCTACGTATAAGTAGTGGTTCCATGCGCCGCGAGTGCGGTAAGAATATTATGAAGTTATGAAGTTTTATTGGAGTGTACAACACACAACACACAACCCTGACACCTGACACGGCGTTAAGGTGGTTCTTAAGGTTTTCTAACTCTGGCGCGAGACGGCGGGTGGCGGGCGCGTTGGCTGGCCACCTGCCCGCCTCTACAGGCCCTCGCTCCATGTATGGGGCGTTGGAGTTCGGTGATCCGTAGGGGATGGAGGCCCAGGGAGTGGATGGATGTGATGGCGCGGCTGCAGCGGCTACCCGGGGCTTCCCCGCCCGCGCTGCATGTGTCCTGCGTGCAGCGCGGCAAGAAGGCGACCAGCACGGCGCGGCTGTGCTCTGTGCACAACCTGGAGGGCGATGGGGCGGCACAGGCGGCGGTAGATAAAGGGGTGCTGGTGATGATGATGCGCAGTGCTGGTTGGCTGCGCGGGAGGCTGCTGGAGGCAGACGGGCAGACGTGGGAGGCCTCCTGGGAGTGACTGCTCCTCAAACGGCAGAAGCGTTTGTGGGCAAGAAGGGCGGCAGGGAGAAGCGGTGGTGCACACGCATGGGATGCGTGAGGGGCTGGTCCGGACGTTAAAGGCCACCGAAGCAAGCTTCCCCCGTTTGTGGAGTCCCAGATTCAGGACATGTATGGGGTGTGTGAGGTGGGCTTTCTCAAGGAGTCTGTTCGCAAGCGATTAGAAGCGCAGGGCTGTCGAGCAAGTGTAACTAGTTTAATTCCATGCATGTCCTGTGAGTGACCGTGTGCGCAATGGGCGTTGTAGCATCTTGTCATGAGACTCTGAGATCACTTCCAATGTTTCAGAATCGTACATATTGTCTATTTTTCCACCCTCCCAACAGTTTCCAAAAAAAGAATATGAGTACTCCGATCATTTTTACTAATGTGGGCATCCGGGGACGCAGGTAGCGGTAAATGAAAATTCTGAAACATTGGAAGTGGTCTCAGAGTCTCATGACAAGATGCTACAACGCCCATTGCGCACACGGTCACTCACAGGACATGGAATTAAACTAGTTACACTTGCTCGACAGCCCTGCGCTTCTAATCGCTTGCGAACAGACTCCTTGAGAAAGCCCACCTCACACACCCCATACATGTCCTGAATCTGGGACTCCACAAACGGGGGAAGCTTGCTTCGGTGGCCTTTAACGTCCGGACCAGCCCCTCACGCATCCCGTGCGTGTGCACCACCGCTTCTCCCTGCCGCCCTTCTTGCCCACAAACGCTTCTGCCGTTTGAGGAGCAGTCACTCCCAGGAGGCCTCCCACGTCTGCCCGTCTGCCTCCAGCAGCCTCCCGCGCAGCCAACCAGCACTGCGCATCATCATCACCAGCACCCCTTTATCTACCGCCGCCTGTGCCGCCCCATCGCCCTCCAGGTTGTGCACAGAGCACAGCCGCGCCGTGCTGGTCGCCTTCTTGCCGCGCTGCACGCAGGACACATGCAGCGCGGGCGGGGAAGCCCCGGGTAGCCGCTGCAGCCGCGCCATCACATCCATCCACTCCCTGGGCCTCCATCCCCTACGGATCACCGAACTCCAACGCCCCATACATGGAGCGAGGGCCTGTAGAGGCGGGCAGGTGGCCAGCCAACGCGCCCGCCACCCGCCGTCTCGCGCCAGAGTTAGAAAACCTTAAGAGTATGAGTGTGAAAAAAATGTGACATACTACTAGAGGTACTCTACGAGTACTACAAAAATCCCGGCGTGGCTGCGCAGGCGGATGCCACCACCATCGCGGCCATCGGCAACAGCCAATTACCTCACTGCGGCTGCGATCAGCGCCTTTGTGGGTGGCGTCTTCATCTACTGCACCAGAGCCGTACGCCAGGAGCAGATCACACAGGCCGATCTCGACGACTATCGTGCTCGGCTTGCCGAGAAGGAGGCGCGGCCGGCAATCAACAAGAAGACATCAGAGTGATGCCCCCTTCAGCATCATTTATGTCACTGATGTCGACTTCCAACACCCATCGAGGTGTTTCAGTGGCCGAACGGGCTGCTCTAGCATCTCTGGCACCTGACTTGCGTAATGCATGGTTCACTCATCTCACAAGGGAAAATTATGAGCTTCTGGATGAGCATCTTGCTCGTAATTCATGTACTAATGACAAAGAGAAGGCGCGGTGCCGTAGAGCCAACGTCATAGGGGCTGCGCTGCTGAGACGGATTGTATGTCTGCATCTTGATAAACATTCCGCGCGGGGTCCGGCCGATGAGACCACGCTCAATCAAGTTCTCTCCACACATGTGCTGCCTGAAGAGCTTGCCAAGACTCTTGTTGAACACAGCAAAATGCCTCCTCCTCACACTTGGCTTGAGCATCTCAACCATTTGCGCGATGAGGCAGCTAGCGATTTGCCAAGACTCTGGTCACTCGTTGAGTTGTCACCATGGCTCAGTTACGTGCCCGTGCAATGTTTCGCGTGTGGGCGAATTGTTCCTGACGTTACCACGCCGGATGAATCTGATGAGGCTATTGGCATTTCTGAAGTTGAGCCCACTGAGGCAGAGAGCCTGCTGGTCCGTGGCGGCTATTTCCGCGGACCGAGGAAGCCTGTAACATTTCAGATCAATTGCATTGGATGTGGTGCGACGAGTCGATGGTTCCGATCCAGCCGGCCAGAGGTCATTTTAAATCCGAGGCGCTGGGGGAGGTTGTGTGGAGAGCAGGAGGACTTACGAGCATGGTTTGCCGAGGCACTTGGCGTGAAGCAACGCACCATTGTGCCCCTTGATTGGGATCATGTCTGGTCGGAGGTGGCCTTCCCTGCCAATGTCCAGTGTACTGATAGTACGAGCGCTGAGATCAGTTCAGTGCTCAACGAGACGTCTCTCAGTGGAACATCGTCTAGGGGTGTCAAATGGAGTCCTCCAACAGATGATGCAGCGCGAAATTTTGTTGTGCGTCTAGATGAAGGAATCGGTTCGTGGACGCATGTGCTTGCAGTGGGACCAGAACCTTCAGCGTGCGCGTGCGTAACGGAACAATATCTGAGTTGCGTCACGACCGATGTAATGGAGAACGCCGAATCCGATCATCGTTCTTGTCAACACGGACGAGCGGACAGTCAGTACGCAAACAGGATGGAACGGTATCGCACGAGAGTGTTAAATGCGCGTCGCGATGACTCTGGCAAGTTATGTCAGGCTGGTACCATCAATGGATACGTCCTACATGCTGCAGGATTCACTGATGCTCACATCAGCACCGTGATGGGTCGCGCGGCTGCACAACATGCATTCGCTCGACCACGTGGTGGGTCCATTGCATGGTGGGTGGTCGATGAAGAGGACTTAGCTGAGGGAAATTGAGGCTGGTGGGTTGAACAAGTGAAGGCAGGCAGCCTGAGCCGAGAGGATTCGAGGATAAGTATCGAGGATACAGGGTGTTGTTTAGAAGGGAAAAGGCGCTGACCTAAGCTCCTTCTTGTTGCATGGTCACAACACAGAGCGGACGTGCTCCGATCTATTTTGTCGGCTAGTTTCTTCCAAAATGGTTTGAGCGCCTCGGGCACCTCCAGGGGGACGCCAAGGACCATTAGATATTGATTGTTGTCTATCCAAATTTACCTACGCATGTTCCATGGGGGCATATGGAGGCGTTGCGGACCCATGCGAATACCTTGGAATTTCGCCTCTTTGTTTTGCCTCGTGTCGCTCTTTCGTGCATCTTTACCTACGGGAGGGACCGCTGCCGCTGCAAGCTTCTGTAGTCATGGATCATTAGCGCCGTGTCATCCGCGACTTGGCTGATTTTGAGGTTGTACCCATTCAGATCTACGCCCTCTATATCAGTGTCTCCGTTTATGGCCCTTGTGAGCGCTTCCGTAGTGAGGGCAGGAAGGTGAGTGGGGAGAGGGGGCGTCCCTGAGGCTGAGGCATCCCGCTGCACACTGTGAATGGGTAGCTGCGACCCGCGTTGGTTTTGATCGTTCGTATAGGACGCGCTTCTTCAACTATCGTTAAACCGATAGGGTCATGGAGCGCACGTCGCTCCCCTCCTCCCCTGCCGCCCACCCCGCCGCGACGGACGATCGGGCCAAGCTCGACGCTACGCACCCGAAGCGCCCGCGAGAGGGCGCTACCCCGACTCAAGTGCGCACGAGACACGTCCCGTGCCACCCTAAGACAGCTGAGCACGAGCAAGCCCAGCATGGCCAAGCGTTGGATATGAAGCCAAATTATCATATCTAGGTACGCCGATACTAGGTGCCATACTACAAGATGCCCCACAGCGCCTAGACCCCGCCCCGCCTGCGAAATGGGGCGACGGCTTTAAGTCCAACAAATGGATAGATAGAGTCTAGAGTACCCTTTGGCCGACGAATACACACTGGACGGAAACACGCCTTTTGAAAGAACAGAGAGAGGTAGAACATGTGACGAGAGCCCTTCAGAAGACGGACCGCAAACGCCGACTTCTCACAGGGGGTGGTCTGGCGAAGGCTCATTTTGTGACGAGTTGGTGGGGGATGGTTAGGATGGTCGTCCTCTGATATAGGCTGGAGAAAAAAGTTGCTCGTCGTCCCAACGTGAGGTTTTTTTTAGGCGATCCAGCTCGCACCCTCCTCTACCCCTAATAAAAAATAATTACAACTGGGAATATCGGCGGCTGCACTGAGCCGCTGGCCGATGCCGCACGCCGACGCAGGTGAAGACGCAGGTGAAGATGTCCCAGCAGGCCCTGCAGAGACCCCGGCAGAGCCCGGGGGCGGGCGGGCGGGTCATCTGAGCGCCCCGGCTTGCATTAATGGTCATGTCTCGGGCCTAGGCTCCTTCAGACGGCGAAGGGGTAGCGTTGCGCACTCCCGGGGTTGCTGGAGTGCTGCAGCGGCAAACTGCGAGGATGCTGCTGAGGCCGTAGAGGTCGCCAGTCGAGCGCCCGAAGTCAGTGGTGTCGCAGATTTGGCAACCAATGGTGAGTCAGGCGCTCTCCGGCTGGGCTCCTTCAGAAGGCGAAGGCTTAGCGTCACGCATTCCCAGTGTTGCGGGAGTGGTGCAGCTTGCGAGAGTGCTGCAGCGACGAACGGCCCGGATGCTGCCGGGGCAGCAGAGGTGGCCCTTTGCACGCCCGACTTCAGCAGTGGCGCAGAAACGCCGTCGATGAACGGGGAGGGCGGAATGCGCATAGCGGACGCCGATCGAGACGCCTGCACGAGCGGTGGCATGGATGCATGTGCTGCTGCAGGTGTGCCAACGCCTGCGTCGAGCTGCAGTGGCAGCGGGACGAGTGCACGTGCTCCGATAATCTCAAACCTTATGAGCAGCGAGCGTCGGCGCAAAAGGAAGGCCATAGATGCTTCGGTAACTTGGCTTGCAGCCCGGTCTGCTCTTGTCTCGTGCCAGCTTGTTGCTCTCCAAAGCCCGCCGCCGTCCGCAGACGTGTCTGCTGCACCTTCACAAGACTGCTTTGCAGAGTGCTCACCCTGCGAATCAGAGCAGGAAGTGGGCATGGGAGAAGGGGATGAAGTCTGGGCTGAGAGGTCAACCGTTCCCCCCGTTCTTCAAGACGTTTCTCGTCTCACCCCTTGTCCGGATAGTCGGAAAGTGCATCTGCGCAGTTCGCGCCGAATCGTCACGAAGGAGTCGTGGCGTGCACTGCGCAGGTGGCAGTCAAACTCGTCTGGTCTGTGGTCTGCGGAGTTTGCCTTTCCTGGGCAGGGCTCTTCCACACAACTCAAGGATAACACGGCGTCGTCGTCGATCGAAGCTGCGCAGGTGAAGACACGGTGAACGGATGACCCGCCCGCCCGCCCCCGGGCTCTGCCGGGGTCTCTGCAGCTCTGCAGGGCCTGCAGGGACATCTTCACCTGCGTCTTCACCTGCGTCGGCGTGCGGCATCGGCCAGCGGCTCAGTGCAGGTGCGCATCTTCCCAGTTGGGAATTTTTTTATTGGGGGGGGTTGCACCCCCCCCCGATGGAGTGCGGTAAGAAATGGGCCCCGTCTGCGTAAGCAAACGGGCGGAGAGGGGGGCGGCTGGCGACAGGAGGGAGATGAGGAGGGACATGAGGAGGGACAGGCTCAAGGCGCCTGCGGGACACCACGGTGGCAGGTATCTCGAGGCTCATGTCTTTTATTTCTCGAGGACAGCTCGCGGCGAGAGTTGTAAGGGCCGTTTCTTTTCATGACGAGAGGTTTCTCCCCCCTCCCCCCGTTGCTTTTTCCCGGAGAGTCCCCCGACGTAGGACGTAGGTCGGTCCGCCTCAATGGGTTTTCCCTCATTGTAGCTTGTGGGGAGTTATAATGGGAGCCGGGGGTTTGCGAGGGGGGAGATTCGTAGGGGTGCATATGCGTATGTGTCTGGTGTCATCACTTCAAGGCGTGCGGGCAGGTGCGCGGAGGGGTGTCGTGATAGTACCGGGCTAGTAGCAGTAGTGGTACTAACGCTCAGTTGTTTTATTATGGTGCATGGCTAGTTGCAGTAGCGTCACGAATGCTCATTGGTTTTTTAATTTGAAGGTTGGTGCAAGGCAAGTGGCAGTAGTGGTACTAACCAGTTCAATTAAACTTATTAAAATATGACAACGAAAACACACGGCCAAGTATGAGGTTGAAGCGGCTGGGCTGTTGGTGGTTGCGTAGACCCATCAGCTAGGCATTCCTGTACCAAGCGCATGCCGTTGGTCTGAGATCGAAAGCGGAGGAGGCGGCGCAAGCGATTCAAGGCCCGCTTGGACTACAGAAAGCGGACGAGGAGGCGCAAGCGATTCAAGGCCCGCTTGGACTACATCATATAGTATGTCATCTAAATGGGCTTGAGCTTCATCGACGGCCGATTCGCCGAGCTCCTCTTCTTGCAAATTGTGGACTTTGCAGAGTCGCTCTTTCAGCAAAAAGCCCAGCCTTGATAAAAGACCCGCATCTAAATGCCCCCGATTTCCGATAACCTTTAGGAGCCTGTCCTCCGAGACGCGCATAGCCCACGCGATGTTTGCAGCAGTGTGGTCATCTTCGCCATGCTGGCGGCTCTGCCGATGTGGTCCTGCGAGAGAGGCTGACATTGAGAGGTACTTTGAAGACACGTGAAGCACAGGGGTCGGATTCGTGTGCAAAGTTTCAACACTTGGTTGCTGACGAAACTGCAACGGAGATAGGACAGATGACGGCATCTCACCTTCCGATATTAGGTGAGCTGCGGATACCGTGGATTCTTCTGTGCTCAAGTTGGGCTGATTCGGAGCACGCTTATTTGCTTTGACAGATATGAATCTAGGGATCAGAGTTCCAGCATCAAACGAAGTCATCGGCGGGGTCGCGGCAACATGGCCTCCGACTGCAGGCATATCGGACGTATTTTGTGATACGGAAGATACCTTTGCACCCGAAGATTCCGATGAGGATCGCTGCGCTTGGGACGTAGGATCGGTGGATCGGATTGAAGCAATGCTTACTTCCCGATTGGGCATACCACCAAGCCGAGCGAACGGAAGGGCCGGCATTGAGACGCACAACCACGACCCATTTTCGGCATTCTTTTTTAGAGTACACCGAGTCATTGCTTCCTGGCCGAAAGCACACGAGGGAGAAGCAAGGGTGAGGAGGGCCATGGCGTATCAGAATATGCAATGGCCCGCGGAGCGTACTGGTCATGCACATCGGTGCTGCTGCGCAGGAGCAGCCATCTTGTAACACGTG
>CM030937.1:4004425-4061431 GCA_018136815.1 Isochrysis galbana
AGCGTGCGTGCGGCCAAGAAGAGCAGCCATCTCGTAACGCTTGAGCATGCGTACAGCCGAAAATGGCGCGAACCAGATCTTCAATGATGCAACTAGATAGCAGGGTGAGCATCGCGCACCTGGATGCGCGCAGATTGCAATTCATTGGTATATGGACAGGTCGGCGGAGAGGCAAAAGAGACGCGATCGTGCATTCCGGAGGCGCTCTGGCTGTGATGACTGAGCGTAGATTCCCAAAAGGGAATTCGCGGATCAAGCCTGCCAATTGCAGTCAACTCAGCAATTCCTTGCCTAATGGTCCCGCGGAGCGCCTCGGCCTTCATTGAGAGGGGCTTCTTTGCGCTCTTATGGGATGCGTCACAATCTTCGACAGGCGTTACAAGCATGGCTTCCCCGACATCTTGATGGGACATTACCATCTCCGTATCTGTCCATTTCAAGCTTGCCTTTTGAACGAGACTCTGGCCACGGCGCAAGAGAGGGCCACGAAAAACATTTGTCTGATGAGCTGCGCTTTCCATAGGCCGAGAATTGGCTTCCTGCTTGCCAGAAGGTGGCAGATGGCGAGGTAATGATGTTCTGATAGGACTACTGCGGGTGTCAGCACTCCATGCTGCCGCATGAACATCTGTGCTTTCGATTCTCTCCAAGGATGGATTGTGGTGGCACAGGCTTGGTGAACCTTGCGAGTTTGAACCCCAACTGCGCACAATAGGTTCGCTGTTTCCAACCAATGTAGAGCACACGGAAGGCTGCGTTGACATGAGAGGGGAGGATACAAGCACGTCAAGACAGGCAGGCTCCGAAACCAACGGTGAGTCCCTGTTGCTTTCAGAGTGCTCATTCGACGTATTGTCCATGTCATTCCTCTCCAAATATTCGTTTGGAGCCATTTTGACTGTGTTCATGGGTGTTCTCCCCTCAATCGCCTCGATGCCGATCACACACGCCGCTGATTGAGCACCTATGAAATGACCGACATTACCATTGCCGTCCCTCTCTGGCGACGCGCGCGTGCAGTCTATGTCAATTGCGCCCTGAATGTGCATTTTCACTAGCTCAGCCACCAACACTTGCGTGTCAATGTCAAGCTCTGATGATTTCAATTTGACAAGCCTTGCACACAATATTTCTGCCCAAAGGTACAGAGCACTGGGCAGTACTCCCGCGTCGATTGAAGTGAGAGAGCAGTCGGTCGAGTGCCATTCTGTCAAGGTGCACTTGACAGCAAGGCCGCGGTTGGTAGCAAGCTTGAACGCCGTGTATGCCAGCAAACCAAGGCCTTCTTCAACACTCCCCATATCCGTGTGCTCATTGCACCAAGCGATATGTAAAAGCGCGCCGATTGGTGTGGACTTTATCAGACGATCGACGGATCCCACAGCACTGCAGAGGTTTGTCCTGGACTTCGCATGTGGCTGTACGCTTGGCAGCGTCAGCCACTCTTCACCTGAGACCCAGTTGACATTCTCGTGGTGCTCAAGCCCGAGCATAGCAATGTAACTATCTGTGAGTGGGGGGCCATCAATACTAGCACGGCATCCCTGGCCGATCCCGATGCCCACCGAGCCAAGCAGCTCCGGCTTCGCAAGGCAGAGTAGCATGCGCTTTGGAGAGCTGTCGGCGGCATTGATTCGCGCCATTTCCGCCGATACCGCGCACCACCCTCGCCCATTTTTCTACACAATACACTTCTACTCTACTCTACTTTTATGTGTCGTTTTATAGTAACGAGCGTTCACAGAAGGCGGCGGCAAGGATGCCTGATTTTGCTCTTTCGCTGCCGGCGATCGTCCTTACCAGGACGACCCGCCGCCAGCGACCGAGCCTCCTCCTCTCGGAGCAGGCCTCACGCTCGGCCTCTTCGGCGACGTGCCGCGCGCCGCGCGCGCCGCCTCCTCCGCCTCCGGCATCCGGCAGGGCTATGCCGAGGGCGTCACAAGGATCGCAGCCGCCCGGGCTGCGGACGGCTTGGGAGAAGATGTGCCAGAAAGCGTCTCTCCCCACCCCTCCACTCCCCTGGTTGGGGAAGCTGGAGGGTCTACTAGGTCGACTCCGGGGGCGGATGTCGCCACGCCTGAGTCCTGAGTCTCCCTCCCACCTCCCACCCCCCTTCCCACTCCGCCTCGCCTTCGCCCGACTTGGCCACCGCGAGCGCTTCTGGGTGCTCCTCCCCATCCTCCATCTCTCCAGACGACATGCTGGAGAAGCTGGCGGACAGGCTGGAGCAGACTCTGGCGGCGCGGTATGCGGCCGCGAACCTCGCGATGGCTGCACCCTCTCCCTCCTCTGCCCCGCCTCCTCTAGGCAGCTCGCCCTCACGAGTCGCCGCGCCTGCCGCTCCTCCATCCCGCCGAACCGCCAGGCGAGCGGTGCCATCCTGGCGATGCTGCTCGTCACTGCCTCCGGTATGCCGGTATGGGCCGTGGATGTGGAGATGTGGAGACTTCCGCGTGGATTTGGCCAAGGAACGCTACCCGTCGATGTGGGCACTCATCAAGCCATACATGGGCCGTTGGCGCAAGGCAAAGTTCATGCTCGTCGGCGACTACTCTGACGAGTACGACAAGATCCCAAGATCCCAAAGACCAAATACATTGGAGATGAGGCGGCCGTCGCGTACCTCTGCATGGAATACATCACGGCGGTCGCGTACGATGGAAAGAAAGAGTCCCATGGTGCAAGTGCGTCGGGCAGCTGGCAAACTCTGGATGCAGGACGAGAAGCGAGAAGGCTGTCCTCTCACGCATCACGGACCTCGTCACCCAGGATGAGGCAAGGCACCTGGTCGCCTGCCAGCAGAACGACATACGACATTGACACCATCCACAGGATCGAGGACGCGGAGAAGGAAAAGTGAAAAGACGAAGATGACGAAAATGAAGATTCAAGGCTGCCTTACCTGCCCGACGGGTTTTGTGAAAAGCACGTTCTGAAAGCGCGCGGCGCGATGTGTTCACCGTAGATATTAAAAGTCAGCAATAGGGTATGTGAATATTGAATATTGTTGTATAAAGTATAAATGGTAAATGACTATGGACATTTGATGGCTCCATTCGATTGATGTCCCATAATTAACGGAACGATACCTCAGCCGCGGAAGCCATTAAGGTCCCCCGAGCTAGGGGCGATTGATTGGCTTGGCGGCTGGGCACCCGGTACCTTCACGCGCGTCAAGCAGCACTACATCGACCCGACCATCGGCCCATGTGATGCAGCCTACAGCCTACGCCCTCCTCGGTTGGCTTTTAGATTCGCATTACTCAGCCTCGCGCGAACAAGGCTGACATCTTCTCTCAGTTCTTCCGACTTCGTCGTGGGTGGGTGGTGGCATTTACACCACTTCCACTTCCAGTCGCACATAGCCTAGCCACACTGCGAATGTGTCGTTTTATAGTAACGAGCGTTCACAGAAGGCGGCGGCAAGGACGACTGATTTTGCTCTCCCTCCCTCCCATCTCCCATACCCATTCAGCTGAGCGTGTAGGCCTTTAAGGTGGTTCTTAAGGTTTTCTAACTCTGGCGCGAGACGGCGGGTGGCGGGCGCGTTGGCTGGCCACCTGCCCGCCTCTACAGGCCCTCGCTCCATGTATGGGGCGTTGGAGTTCGGTGATCCGTAGGGGATGGAGGCCCAGGGAGTGGATGGATGTGATGGCGCGGCTGCAGCGGCTACCCGGGGCTTCCCCGCCCGCGCTGCATGTGTCCTGCGTGCAGCGCGGCAAGAAGGCGACCAGCACGGCGCGGCTGTGCTCTGTGCACAACCTGGAGGGCGATGGGGCGGCACAGGCGGCGGTAGATAAAGGGGTGCTGGTGATGATGATGCGCAGTGCTGGTTGGCTGCGCGGGAGGCTGCTGGAGGCAGACGGGCAGACGTGGGAGGCCTCCTGGGAGTGACTGCTCCTCAAACGGCAGAAGCGTTTGTGGGCAAGAAGGGCGGCAGGGAGAAGCGGTGGTGCACACGCACGGGATGCGTGAGGGGCTGGTCCGGACGTTAAAGGCCACCGAAGCAAGCTTCCCCCGTTTGTGGAGTCCCAGATTCAGGACATGTATGGGGTGTGTGAGGTGGGCTTTCTCAAGGAGTCTGTTCGCAAGCGATTAGAAGCGCAGGGCTGTCGAGCAAGTGTAACTAGTTTAATTCCATGTCCTGTGAGTGACCGTGTGCGCAATGGGCGTTGTAGCATCTTGTCATGAGACTCTGAGACCACTTCCAATGTTTCAGAATTTTCATTTACCGCTACCTGCGTCCCCGGATGCCCACATTAGTAAAAATGATCGGAGTACTCATATTCTTTTTTTGGAAACTGTTGGGAGGGTGGAAAAATAGACAATATGTACGATTCTGAAACATTGGAAGTGATCTCAGAGTCTCATGACAAGATGCTACAACGCCCATTGCGCACACGGTCACTCACAGGACATGCATGGAATTAAACTAGTTACACTTGCTCGACAGCCCTGCGCTTCTAATCGCTTGCGAACAGACTCCTTGAGAAAGCCCACCTCACACACCCCATACATGTCCTGAATCTGGGACTCCACAAACGGGGGAAGCTTGCTTCGGTGGCCTTTAACGTCCGGACCAGCCCCTCACGCATCCCATGCGTGTGCACCACCGCTTCTCCCTGCCGCCCTTCTTGCCCACAAACTCTTCTGCCGTTTGAGGAGCAGTCACTACTCCCAGGAGGCCTCCCACGTCTGCCCGCCTGCCTCCAGCAGCCTCCCGCGCAGCCAACCAGCACTGCGCATCATCATCACCAGCACCCCTTTATCTACCGCCGCCTGTGCCGCCCCATCGCCCTCCAGGTTGTGCACAGAGCACAGCCGCGCCGTGCTGGTCGCCTTCTTGCCGCGCTGCACGCAGGACACATGCAGCGCGGGCGGGGAAGCCCCGGGTAGCCGCTGCAGCCGCGCCATCACATCCATCCACTCCCTGGGCCTCCATCCCCTACGGATCACCGAACTCCAACGCCCCATACATGGAGCGAGGGCCTGTAGAGGCGGGCAGGTGGCCAGCCAACGCGCCCGCCACCCGCCGTCTCGCGCCAGAGTTAGAAAACCTTAAGAACCACCTTAAGGCATTTACACCACTTCCAGTCGCACATAGCCTACCCAAAAAATACTGAGGAGGGCACTCCCAACCCTGGGTGTGAAAGTGTGAAACACAAGGGTGCGGGGGGTACCACGTTGAGAATTGTACTCTTGTTGAGTTTATGTAAAGTATTTGTCATTCAAGATAATTTCCAGGGGTCGCTTTGCCCACCCGTCACCGAATAAAGTATGATTTGGGAAATGGGAAAAAAGGGATTGAGCAGAGAGAGAAGCTTGTCCGCCGGAGAGCAGGCACGGCCTCGCAGTCACGTCACACGTAAGTAGTGCAGAGCGCCCGCCCACCCTCTCTCGTCCACACCGCTCTCGTCCATCTTCATTCACCCCGGCTACGCATCCAACCACGCAATCGCTCCTGTTCAAGCTCATCCATCCCACCTTTGTCTCTCTCTCTCTTCTCGTGGTGCCCGAACTGTGCTCACAAGATGAGCTCTGCACCACCACACCCGCTAAGAGTGCGCCCCTCTGGTTCAAAGCTGCTTGATGATGGATCCGATCTCCGTCACACCGGGGGGCTCGGTGTCCTGGCTCTTCTACCCGATACGCTTCTGCTACAGGTGTTGGGGATGTGTTCAGCCGAGACATTAGTTGCATGCGCAGCTGTCTCTCATGCCCTCCGCATTTTTAGCACAAGTAATGACCTCTGGCGCACAAAGGTCCTTGAAGATCTGCCAGCATCTCACCAACTCAAATACCATTCGACTTGGCGGGACACGTACATGCGTTTGCTGCGGCCTGGTAAAACCAGTTGGCACGATGCCAGTGTAAAGCCACCAGGCATCTTGTACTCAGATGCTCTGTTTTGGCCTTGGTATTGTGGGACAGCAACGCTGCCACACCAATGGACAGCATTCCAGAACATCCGTCGTGTTAATGCTGCAGATCTGACAATTTCCGAATTCAAGGCGATGTACGAGGAGCCTGGTGAGCCGGTCATCCTGGCGGGCATTGTCTCGAGCTGGCCTGCGTTTGAACTTTGGGGTTTTGAAGAGCTATGTGCTCGCTTTGGGACCATACCATTTCATGTAGGAGGGTATGACATGACCTTGTCGGCCTATCTCGACTATGCTCAGTCATGCGTTGATGAGCAACCGCTGTACCTCTTCGACAAATCATTCGCGCAGCGCGCTCCAGAGATGGCGACTGAGTACAGTGTACCGTCCTTCTTTGACTCCAAACGCGATCTTTTTGCACAACTTCCGAGAGAGTGCAGACCGGATTATCGTTGGCTGGCCATTGGTGGTACACGTTCAGGCAGTTTGTGGCACGTGGACCCCAACGCGTCGATGGCTTGGAACGGGCTCGTTCGTGGGAAAAAAAAATGGCTCCTTTGCCCGCCTAATGCACCACCCCCAGGCGTGTGTGCCTCTCAAAATGGGGCCATGATCACATCGCCACTGTCACTCTATGAATGGTTTCGGATCTTTTACCCGGCCTTCGCCTCTCAGAGGCATTGCGACAAAGGTGCTGCCTCACGCGAGGCTGTAGTCGAGGAGGGGGAGCTCCTCTTTGTGCCTCGAGGTTGGTGGCATGCTGCGCTCAACCTCGAGCCGTCAATTGCGATAACACAAAATTATGTACCTGCATCGTCAGCTTGTCATGTCATGCGATTTTTGGCATCAGCCGGTGCCGAAGAGCTCGTCTCTGGGGTTCCCAGTGAGATGCGCGCTTCTCTTCACCACCACTTTCGGCTGTTACTACGTGAACTTCACCCTGAAATTGTCGCGGAAGAGGAAAAGAAGCAAACAAGATCAAAATGGTGGGACGGTCTCATCTCTTCATCTCAACAGGAGCGGGTCGTGGACCATGCATGTCCCCAAGGCAATATCAGTGAGGGGACAGCTATCGAAGAGTCGGGGATCGGCAATCAAGCATCTCCCTCTGGGTCAATCAGTGTCTGCTCCTCCGAGGATTCAGATGGAAGTCGTCAATGGAATGTCGCCGGGGCGACATCAGGGTCCGTTGGTTCCTTTTCCTTTGGTTTCACATAATTTTGCGTCCTTTTTTTCGGCTTGGATGTTCGAAGCCCGCAGGTAACCGAAGAGATGACGACAAGCGGTGCGTGGAAGGCAGAGAGCTGTCTGGTTATTCTTACATGATGTAATAGTCTTGTCCTCCTTGAATCAAGAGCAAAACGCAGATGGTACTGAGACGGCGGAAACATGTCTTGGTGTGTAGCGATGGCAAATGTATTTTTCAAGTACTTGTGTAAGTACTAAGTGCGTCTAAAAGAAAAAAACCTTTTAAAATTCTCGCCTCGCGCGTGGCCATGGGGTTAACTACTGTAGCCACGCCCATTTCCCTTCCTCTCCCTCACTTCCCGCCTTGCGGCGACTCCCCTCGTGCTCTACTTAGGGGCCCAGGTTGCGGGGACAACCCTTTTAAGATTCTCGCCTCGCGCGTGGCTGTGGTAATCACTACTGTAGCCACGCCCACATCCCGTCCTCTCCCTCACTTCCCGCCTTGCGGCAACTCCCCTCGTGCTCTGCTTAGGGGCCCAGGTTGCGACACCTGCAGATTCCGGGCTATCACCTACGTTGGACACGGCACTGCCAACTAAGTTTATACTTAGTTCACACTATGGGGGAGGCACCTCGTGCCCTCCCGCTCGGGCTCCAACTCCCCTCCGGGGCCCCCGTTGGTACACCTCAGACCTCAGACTCCGTGCATTCTGACATGAGATATGAGATGTGAGATGAGAATTCACCACACCGCGCGCGTCCGATGCCCCAAACTCCAAACTTTGAAGAGGGTAACCGGATGTGATGGGCGGGTGTCGCGCGTTATCCCATTAAGTATTCACGTCAAGGTTGCATTCTTTAAATCAATAATGGGTAATGGGGAATGGTGGTGGTGGGTGTGCTGTCGCATCCGTGATCAACCTCTTTGTTTTAGAAGTCGTCTACGTTTCTATGGCCCATCCTCCATCCATCCTTGTAGGCTAGTCACCGTCGGAGAATCTTGCTACATCCTACACTCGCCTTCTTTGCCCTCGCCTCCTTTATGGGCCCTACCTTGTCGCCTGCTTTACCCCTCGCCTGGGTTACCTCCTTGCGGTCCTTGCGTGCCCTTAGCATTTTTAGGTCATGTCGCGCGTTCAGGTATCGCCGGTCCAAGGAACCACCCCCTTGTGCGACCCTGATCTCCCCTAAGGAGTTGGCTAGTTGATTATATCGTGGCGATGTTTTAATTCGGTCTTCATCAATTTACTTATGGCTTTTCGAAAGATCTTCATCAATTTACTTATGGCTTTTCGAAAGATTCCCTCCTTATTCCTGTGCGTAATTGTCGCCCCGTCGGATCGTCCGTCGCCCCGTGCCCCGTCGCTCTCTTGTCGGCATGTCGGCATTCTCTTCCTTGTTCGGTCTATCCGCAGGTCTCTGTGCGTTCCGTGCTGAAGATATGTGAGTCACACTAATCTTATGATTGGTCGCCATGGAGGGGGCCTCGCGCCCCCCCCACTCTCTCGACTCTCCTCATCTCCTCATGGGGGGCGAGAACCATCCCCCCCCCCGCGCTGCCTCTTGGCATGCAGGGGGGACTCACTCAGACTGCCCAGACTCTCCCAGAGAGCTGGGCACAGATCGCACGCCCTGGCGCCCTCGCCCGCGCTGGCCAGCTTGTCGCTCTGGCCGCAACCCCTCCTCCCCCTGGGCCCCCCTGATCAGGACCCCGGCAATCCAGACCCGCACAACCCGCACAGACACCCTTCACACGGATCTGCAAACAACTGCAACCAAAACCTACACCAGCTCACGTCGCCCGGGAACCACCGCGAGTAAAACCAAGCACCTCGCTGCACAGGAGGAAGGCGAGCAGAACCGAACGCCGTCAGGGGCAGGTACACCCCGCTCAACCCCGACCCCCTCACAACCTGAGCCAATAAGTAGCGCACAAGGGGAGGTGCCGTAAGCCGCAAGGCGGGTTGAGGGGAAAGAAATTTTAACTTCTTAATAGTCTCACCGCACACGCGGCCGTGGACCCTCTACTTTCTACTCACGCAGCAAACCTTTCTACACCCCCTCTCTCCCGGCCCTTTCCCCCCCGCCATCAGGCGACTCCCCCCGTGCACTACTAGGGGGATAGGGGAAAAGGGCTTAGATATGGTCGGTGGCCCGCGCCCCCCCCCGGTGATCCGTTCCCCCCTTCCTCCTATGCCTACCGGGCTGGCGGCGTCCTCAGTCCCGACTTCTCCTGTAAACAGGTGCGGGACTTACATATTTTCCGGTGAGCGGAGCCCTCGCTCCGCCCACCCCCTTCTCCGCGCTCTCTCTCCCCTCTCCTGCAGGCACGCGCGATGGCGCGCCTGCGACAGGCCTGCAGCTGCCTCTGGCGACCCCTGGAGGCTCCTGGAGGCCAGCTCAGGGGGCAGAGGAGGCTGGGGCTGGGCCCTGGTCTCCCCTTCCTCTCCCTCGCTGGCGCTCCTGGGCCTCAGGGGCCCCCACTCTGCACCTGTCTGCCTGTCGAACAGGGGGGGAGGGGGGGTTGGAGCGATGGGCTGGCCACGAGGGGCCAGGACGCGCGAATCAGGCGAGTCTGTCAGGGAGAGAGTGGGTCAGCAGGGCAGTGGCCTCCTGGCAAGCCATCAGGCATGCCAGGAGAGTGGGTGGTTCCTCCCCCATGGCAGGGGAGGAGTGGAGAGAGGGGGGGGCTCGTGCCCCCCCATGGGCGAACTAAGTATAAACTTAGTTGGTTGAGGGGAAAGAAAGAAAGAGATGGGGGCGCGGCTACAAACTACAAAGCTGAGTCCAAACGCCGAGTCCAAAAGCCGAAGCCACGCGCGCAGGCGAGATTATTAAAAGATTTTTTGGCACAACAGGCCCATACCTTGAAATGAGTGCACGCACAACTAATCAAGTCGTGCCTTCAACTGATGAGACAGATACTGACGTAGCACACCATAAGGCCCGGTAAACTCTGTTCTAATTGACGCATTCTCATCATGCTGAGCTAGCTCATGCACAATGTACGCCTCAAAAGCGTGTTGTGATGACACCTTCCATAGGTGCTCCAACCGATTGGCACAATCGCGAACGGCCAACGTGTGTTCGTCTAACACTGATCTGGATTTGAATGGCAACTCTATGTACCCGCTGCTTTCCCGTCCGAATGAGCCTACTCGGCACATGCTTTGAGCTTTATCCCGAAGTTCATTGATGTATGCACAAAGAATTGTTGCAGAGGACGGCGTGAGGTTACTTTCTTTACCAACGTTAGCTGCCTCTCCAAAGGCGTCGTTAGTATCTGCAGCACACAATAAAGCCACTAGCTGTGGGTGCAATCCAAAAAGGTCCCGCTTTGTGTTATTATTACTTCGAATGGCTACACGCAGGGCACGTAGAGAGGCTTGCTGGAGTTTTCTCAAACAGGCGACATCATCATGAGCAGTTGGGGCACCCGGTGGACTGAGCAAGATGCCGCAGGCCAGCCAGCAGGCCGACTCGAGCAGTTTCGGTTGGCCATCAAAAACATTGGACTGTGCAAAGAATGCATCTACAGACCCATCTGGAACCTGCGATACGCGCTTGGCTAGGGCCAACGCAACCGCACGTGCTGTAACGAGTTTAGAAGTTGGCACTGGCGCACCTCGTGCTCCATGCTCTGCAACTGCCACAGCAGCATCCTTTAGAGCGAACGCGCCCGTTGCGGGCCACTGGGCCGGAAGCGCAGATCTTAGGAGCATTCGCTGGACCAGTCGTGTCTGCGCCCTACTATGCATAGCAACCTGGAGAGCTGTGATAATCCGCGCCTCGCTCTCCTCCTCTTCAGAAGACACACGGCCACAGACGTCCATTCGACATCTGCGGTGCTGCTCTGTCAATGATGCGGCCGATGTGCATAGCATTTGTTGTATTGCCGCTCTGACAATTTCAGTCGGAGCATTTGGATTGAGCACTAGAATTCTGAGCAGCAAAGAACTCGCACCATTACCCTCATCTTGGGAGCTTGCCAAGTGGCCCACACTCAGTGCACGGCGATTGATTTCAAAATCTGCATTGGTCGTTCGCCTGAATGAGCGAGAAATCCATTTATCAACAGCTTCTGCTTCATCTGGGTCGAGAATCATCTGTGCTGTTCGCTCAATATAGCTGGCCCAACCAAAAGCTCGCTCGATCGCACACTGTGCCCATTCGTGAACCTGTTCGCTCTCCGCAACGGCACAGATTCTCGCAAACTCACCAATGTGAGTGACAAAGTCGGCAATCGTGAGCTTGTGCCCAGACTCCTGCGCAGACATTGAGGCGGGCAAGTCTGCTTGATGACTTGTGCGCGCGCCTCTCCGCCGAGGCAGGGCGCGCAGCAAGGACACGGAGCAAACACCTATCATCTCACCATCGGTACTTTAACTAGCCTAAACGGGGCCAGATACCTGCTAACTCCGGAGGGATGAGCTGCTGCTCCCCCCTCCCCTCCTTCATCTCTCTTCCTCCTCTCTTCCCTGTGCTGCAGGGGCCCTGGGAGCTCAGCTCAGATGGCAGGTTCTGCTTCTTGGTCCCTTCCTGGCTCTCCCTAGCCCACGCGAAAAGGCGGGAAACACATCGAGAGGAGCGGGAGCGAACTTAGGGGCGTAGCGCGACGCGCGGCCAGGGTTGTGTATGTAGGGAGGAGCTGACGGTTGGTGGTGCTGGCGGTTGGGCTTGGCGCCCACACAGCTCGGATACATGCATATGCCGCGCCGCTAGTCACCTCACGAGACACATACATGCACTTCCAACACATTAGTCACCGCCGCATCGGAGGATCGGCACCGCCAACCATTCAACCATTCCCCGGGCCGGGACCCGCCATGTGCGAGTAGGCTACGCAAAACGGAAAACGAGTCCTCCGTACACATAGGGGCATGCTCGGCCCTAGACCCAATCTTTGACACGATACTTGTACTCGACGTCACTAACGTTACACGCGCAGACAACGAAGATGTCCAACCAAACGCCAAAGCTAAGTTGTTCCACAGGTACCGGTACCGGTACCGGTGAACCGGTACCGGGTCCGCCGGACCCGGTGGTGCGTACAGTATGGTAGCCGGGAGGGCTGTGCGCTGTGCTCGAGTGGGAAGAGGAAATGGAGATTGAAGTTGAAGATCCCCCAACGGAGGAAGAGGGAAGGGGGAGGAGGAGCAGGAGGAGGAGTTCTCATAGCTCAAAAAAAAAACTTTTAATATCCTCGCCTCGCGCGCGGCCACGGGTTTAGCTACTGTAGCCACGCCCATTTCCCTTCCTCTCCCTCGCTTCCCGCCTTGCGGCAGCTCCCCTCGTGCACTACTTGGGGCCCAGGTTGCGGGGGGGGTTAGGTTGGGCGGGGTGCACCGGCCCCTAGTGGATATTCCCCATCTTCCTCCTGTGCCTCTAGGTGGCCCGTTTCTCTTGTGTCGAGGCGTAGGCGTCATCTCATGGTACGCTGGTTGTCTCTTGTGTTGCTGTTGTTGTTTTCACGGTGTGGTTGTATGTCGTTCGAAGACGGGGCTTGTGCGCCTAGGGCTTAGGCGAGCCTCTCGGCAAGGCCGATGGCTTCCGCTACCAAGCCTAGACGAGCATTCATTCTTAGTATTCCTTTGTCGTTTTCTGTAAAGGTCGGAGCGCTGAGCTCTGTCGGGCTCTTGAGTTTTGGCTTTCTTCCCTGGGCCGCCTTTCTTGTGCGTACCTGGCTGTGCGTGTTCAGCGTTGCAAGTCCTCTTACGAGGGTAGTGAATCTTACTAGTGTGGATTCTAGAACGGGTATGTAGTGGTATTCGTATGACTCGAACTCTACTCGATAGAAGTCTCTTATTATGTATTTCCACGCAATGATGTATAGAGTTTTCAGGCTGTCGGGGGTGATCGCGTCTGGATACGCGAATAGTCTGTCCTTCGCCTTTTGCTTTCGGGTTCGATTCGCACTGGGGGTGTAGCCCGCAATGGCGTCTATGGCGTCGAACACTTTTTTTGTCGCGGGGCACCACGCTAGGTGGCACGAGTTTTCCTGATGGCGGTTGCACAGCCTACATTTTTCCGTTGGGCTGTCCGTGAATCTATTCTTAGTTCCTATTCTTCTGTGAGTGATGTGCTTGAAGTGAGGGTGTAGAGTTCTCATAGCTCATAGCGAGCGTGGCGGGAGCGCGTGGACCCCCACGGTGAACGGGTAACTTCTCCCGCCGTTGGTCTTTATGGTTCGTACCGGCGTGCTGGTCCTCTGTGTTCTACAGCTTGTGACCCTCCATGGGGAGGGCCAGCATGGCTGCAGTGGCTGGTGTGGCCGAGGCCACGGGCCGTGCGGCGCGACCGGGGTCGCGCTCACCTGCTCGGCCTCTGCGGGCGGACGCGGTCGCTTCGCCTGCGACAGCTCCATGGGTGCCGGGGGGGTCCCCGCGGCGGGGGACCCGAAGGAGAGGTGGGGAGCGGCGGCGCGCTCCATGGCGTCTAACTATAAAGTTAGTTGTTAGCGCCAAAGCCAAAGACAGACTCTTCCTCCTCCCTTAAACGTCGACCCCGCACTCACCCGGATGGGCCGTCAGGCTGATGTGCTGATATGAGGTCCTGATATCATGATATCAGGTCCTCTAGACCTAGACCTGCTGATACCTGATACTAACTTTTCAAGAAGTTTTTTCTAAGGGAGTTAGAGTATAGGGTGTAGGCGATGGCTTGCGATAGCATCGTGAGTGCGATGGGCTCTACGTCTCTACGTAGCTAGCTAGCAGTAGTAGTCTAAATCTTTTCAGGTTTTTTGAGAGAGCAGAGTGCTGTTGTATTCCTGCCCATCTGAAGGCTGTAGGCATGAATATTCGTGTAAGGTGCGCGCTCACAATTACAATTGAACAGTTCCCCGTGTTGCCGCTGACGCACAAGACACACAGATTCGGATTCCCCATGGTCTCAAGTCCAGGTTTGCAGATTTTGGTCTCGAAATTTGCGATTCAAATTTTGTTTTTGCTGTTACTATAATTGTTGGCTCGTTTAAGGTAATAAACCGGCATGACTTCGACTTCTCGTTCTGCAGTCGCTCTGCGAGACTCTCTCTCTCTCTCTCTCTCCGTCCGCCTCTCCTCGGCCGACGGCAGGAAGATTCGTCCAAAACATTCTCCGGTCCCGAGTCTGAGTCATTTGGAATCTCCGGTCAGCCGTCCCGAGTCAACGAGTCAATACAAGTCAAGCACGCGCCTGAGCCCCCCCCAGGCGCCTGCCACCACCTCCCACAAGCCTCCTCCTGCACTTTCGCGCCCTCCGTGCGTCATGCGTCGTGCGTCGATCACCATGCCCGTAGTCCCCCCCGAGGAAAGCTCCATGAGCTCCCCGCAAGAACCGCATTCCGCGCTAGCTGCCGGCGCGCCCTCGCAGGCAATCTCCAAGAGTGAGATGAGCCTTGCTCTGACAAGTGCGTGCCGCCCGCCGCCCGCTCGCCCGAGAGCGCAGGCCACGCCTCCCCCCCCCTCTAGCTAGCTCTCCACACCTTCAAGAATGTTTTTATTTTCTAGCTAGCTCTCCAGCTCTCCCACCCAGTATCATCTGTTAGCTATTTTTTTACAATGTTTTCATCTGTTGTTGTTTGTTGTTTGGGAATGACAAAACATGAACACAAACACAAACATACTAATATTGTTTTTGCCTTTTTCCAATTTCACTGTCACTATTAGGGCGTCGAAGCAGATAGCCAGATATCTAGATATCTATAGCTATCTAGGCCGATATTTCACTATGTACTTGTAACTAGATAGTGCCGAGGCACTATCTACTTGTAACTAGATAGCAATCGGCCGCAAGCTAGATATTTAGTAGATAGTTACCTCCTTTAATTAAGGCTTACAGACACACAGACAGGCGTCAGGCGTACATAGTGCGGGCAAGACTACCATGCCCGAGCCATATGGCTCGCGGCTAGATGGCAGCGCATGCCCCACATGCTCGCACCGTGCACCGTCGGCGGTGGCGGTGGGTGGCGCCGACAACGCTTTCGCCATTTTTTCTTTCGAGCCCGCGCTCCTTCTACTTTTAAGTAAGACTCTTATAGATATCTAGATATCTTAGATATCTAGATATCTAGGCCGGAAAATCCACGATCTACTTGTAACTAGATACCATAAGGGCACTATCTACTTGTAACTAGATAGCATTTCGGCACTATCTGCTTCTATCTAGATAGTGCTCGCCGGGGGTTATTCGACGCCCTAGTCACTATTACTGTGGTTCACATGTAGGACCCTTACTCCAGGTCTGATTACAGCTCTAAAACATCAATGAAAAACGAGATGTAGTAAAGGGCATTCTCTTAAGCCGGAATAAGCACGGGCTACATCTAGTTGTGCCAATATCTTCAATTTTGACAACTTTTTTTTTCATTTTCCGGATCTCATTGCTCAAGAGGCTGGACTTCCAAAGGCATAGTAGTTGAGACCCGGCTTGAATGCGTATTCGGACTTGACAGCCTCACGCTTAGCGTCTTCCCAGGCTTTGATCAAGGCTAGACTCGGTGGAGGCAGAGCTTCACCTGCCAAAATTGCCTCAACATCTGCTTCCATCATTTGAGGGGCGAATTTGCGGGGATACCGACGCAGCGGGCGGCCATCAGGGCCTAGAAGAAACTTTTCGTAATCAAAGACAAGCCGGTTCACTCCCCATGGATTAGCCATGCTGCGCGTAAGCCATGTGTATAGAGGCAGGGCATTTCCACCAAGCAGATCAGCCTTGTCAAAAACGACAGCCGACGGGTATTGCCCGAAGTCGTAGACAGACTTAAACTTGAGCCGAAGTGTATTTGAGTCATCGGCCTCAAACCAGCCTTGATCCGTCGGGAACGCAAGCACGTTTAGTCCCGACTTGTTGAAACGCGAGAAAAGAGACTGTAAACCTGGAAGTTGATCAAGTGTGACAGGATCATCGAACTTAACATTGACCACAATCGTAGCTTTACCCAGAAATCCAGCAAGTGGTTGCGGCTCTCCACGGAAGGGCACATCAAAGTCAGACGCGACGGGGCCGGGAGGCGCAGATGGCGCTGAAAGCGATGAACTGACGAAAGAGTCACCAGGAACACCATCCAGTGGCTTCACCAACATGTCGTCTGACGCCATAGCTGGACATTGATAGCTCAGGAAGCTGTTCGCAAGTGCGGCAACGGACGCGTCGCGGAGTATTTCTCGACGAGTCGACACGTGCATGCCGGCGACACCCACGGGCAGCAGGCACAGTACCAGCTTGAGTGTGTGTATGCACCTCACGCGGGAAGACATTGCTTGATCGCCGCCCCACGTGAGTGATCGGCCCAGGTGCAGAGAGAGTGGGAATACTTCAGAGAGAGCTCGCTCGCTCGCGCTGCTTTGCGCGTCGAGTTTTCTTGTCGTTTGAATATAACGTTAGTGCCGTGCATCTGTAGCCCTCATCCCTCATCGGCAACGGAGCCCCTACCCGCGATGGGGGTGTGCGTGGTTGGTGCAAGGCTCGTCTAGGAATGCTAGCCAATTTGCTCTAGAGTAGAAGAGTGAACGCCGCCGTCCGCTGCTTGTTGCCCCTTTGTTCACGCTTAGTCCGCCAAGAGGAGGAGGACAAGAGGACAATGAAACTATTTATAGCATATATGGCTATATATAGATCCAGTGGCCCTGCGAGGGCTCTCGGGCCCGACGGGCTGATATGGGTCCCCCTGTCCCCCTGCGGCCTCGGGTAGATTTTTTCTTTCGCTAGTTCCTTGCATGATTTCGTCATACATGTGCTTGGTTTTAGGTTTTAGAAGCGCTAGCGCTGGAGAGACGTTGCCACGAAAACGAAAACCCCGACGGCCGACGGGAGACGGAGACGGGAGTCCCCCCCTCTCTCGCGACTTCCCGCGAACGCAGCCCCCCCCCCCCCCCCCAAGCCCGAGCCCATGTTGTGCTAGGCACAACCATGACAGCCACCTCTTCCAGCCCTAGCTGGGAAACACGAAACACGTGTTTACCGTGTTTCTACGAAAGCCAAACACAGCCGTGTTTTGCCGTGTTTCAAACCCCCTCCTGTTTGGCCGCCGTGTTTCTAGCAGCAGGCCAGTGGCTAGCGGCGTGCGCGCGCAGCACTGCCGCGCCGCTGCCGCTGCGCCGCTCCACACGACAACCAATGCACCGCCACAGCGTGTGGTTGGGGTCTTCCTCGCCGAGGCCAAGGATGATGACGGATGCCCAAACCAAACTGCGTTGGTGCGCCTCGCGACAATGGATCGCTTGCGCACTTACTGAAGGACAGCGGGCTGACTCAGGCCGGTAGCGGGCGGGGAGCACGCCAACGGTGGTCATGCTTCCCGGCCTGCCACCTGCCACGCGCCACGCGTGGCGGGCAGGGCCTCCTCGTCATATCATGCCTCGTCGTCGTCTTGCAGGACGGCCGCCCGCTGGCCTCGCGCTCCGTTGAGGAGCACGGCCCACTGCAGCAGGCTGCAGGGGCGCAACGACCGTGGGTGCCCTCTCCTGCCGCGGGGTGTCGGTGTCTCGGCAGGGTCTGCCTCGTCTGCTCGTCTGCCTCGTCGTTGCACGCGCGCGCGCGCCAGGAACGGTCGAGGTTGGGGTTGAACATGGGTGTGAGGGAGGAGAGGGGGGGGGGGGGGTCGCGCACGGTCACAAGGGAGCGTAGCGTGGGGCTGCGCGCGGGAGGAGCGGAGCAGCGGAGCCGAGCGCATGGCATGTTGACAATCTACAAAGTACTATACTTAGAGAGAGTTACAGATATAGATAGTAGGTAGAGGAAGAGGCCCCCCGCCCCCCCGCTCCCCCGCTGTGTTTGGGACTGTGTTTGGCTGTGTTTCTACGAAACCCAAACACAGACCGTGTTTCCTGTGTTTGGAGGAGCCCTGGCTGTGTTTCCCAGCTAGGCTTCCAGCACACGGACACACGCACTGCTAGGGCGGTCAAACAGTGTTTTTTTATAAGGGGTGAAAAAATGACCATCTCAGAATTGAGGAAATTTAAGGATTTTTTTCGGGAGAAAGTTCCCAATACACCCAACTAGCACATATCCGGGGCCCATTAGGACCCGGACCCCCCCCTTGGGCCCCCATAACAAAACGTAATCAAAAACTGACAAAAGACGCTAAAATCGCAAAAGCTCAAAAAGCCCAACTTCGAACCGATGCCGGGCGCGCTGCGTGGCCGTTTTCGACGATCCATCCGGATGGCGGACCCCACCAGATACCATATACGCATATCCCACCCGGATGGTCACGCCAATCGGGCAGGCCGCGCGCCGAACCCTCGTCGAAATCACCCACCCGCCGAGCCCATTGAACGTTGAGCCGTCGCCGAGGGAGGCCCGGAGAGCCCAACTTCGAACCGACGCCGGGCGCGCTTCGTGGCCGTTTTCGACGATCCATCCGGATGGCGGACCCCACCAGATACCATATACGCATATCCCACCCGGATGGTCACGCCAATCGGGCAGGCCGCGCGCCGAACCCTCGTCGAAATCACCCACCCGCCGAGCCCATTGAACGTTGAGCCGTCGCCGAGGGAGGCCCGGAGAGCCCAACTTCGAACCGACGCCGGGCGCGCTTCGTGGCCGTTTTCGACGATCCATCCGGATGGCGGACCCCACCAGATACCATATACGCATATCCCACCCGGATGGTCACGCCAATCGGGCAGGCCGCGCGCCGAACCCTCGTCGAAATCACCCACCCGCCGAGCCCATTGAACGTTGAGCCGTCGCCGAGGGAGGCCCGGAGAGCCCAACTTCGAACCGATGCCGGGCGCGCTGCGTGGCCGTTTTCGACGATCCATCCGGATGGCGGACCCCACCAGATACCATATACGCATATCCCACCCGGATGGTCACGCCAATCGGGCAGGCCGCGCGCCGAACCCTCGTCGAAATCACCCACCCGCCGAGCGCTGTGAGGAGCTGGGTGGGCTGCGCTGGCCATGATGCCAGAGGGTCAGGGGGTGGTCGGACTGTCGGCAGCCCGACACGGCGCTGCATCGGGCGGGAATCAAATGCCGAATGTAGCTTAGATATAAAGGAATCGATCCCCCCGCGGGCGCGACCGCCAATTCTTTACGGGTAGAGCGTGAGCGCGCGTGACGGAGGGGGGGGGAGGGGGGGAGAATCGCACCATTTCCTGGCTAAGATTTTCGTGGCGGCAGGTGGCCCCCCCTGAAGGTTTTTTATTGGGCCTCGCGCCACGGTCAAAAAATGCAGCCCAACCCTTACTAGTAGTTAAAAAGCCCCTGTTTGACCGCCCTAGGACTGCCCCCGAGCTTCCTCTTTCTTCCTCCCTCCTCCCTCCTCCCCCCCTCTCCTTCACCCTTGGCTCTTGGCCGCGACCTGACGCCTGACTCCATCTATCTTAGGTGAAGATCGAGAAGATGAGCAAGTCGCGCGGGAAGAGAGTCGCCAAGACGGTCCCCATGTACTAGCCGCCAAACCACCAACCCAAGCTCTTCGACAGGAACGTGATAACTTGATGCTCATCGATGGCGCAAGGCATTCCTAGCCAGCCACCTGCCACACTAGTCTTTACTTATGAGATGACATGTTTATGCCAAAAGCTGACGACGACAGGAGGGAGGCGCCGGCACCAACGGCGCAATGGACTCCTTGCGAGCGAAGGTCGACGCCGCCGCGACGCGATTGCGCGAGCAGTACAAGGTCGTTGGCGAGAAAGCGGCCCAGGCTGTCAAGCAGCCCAAGCGTAGTCAGTACCAGTCGGTACAGACGTCAGAGGTCCGAGCTCGGTGCAAGGAGCAGGCGCTGAGATGTGGCTTCCCGCTTCACATGCCTGCTCGATGCCGTGACGAATGTCTGCCGCTGTCGCTGCACAGGTTGACAGTGACACAGTCTTCTCCATAGACGACTCAGACGGCACACACATTGAGTTCAACCTGTGCGCTTGTTGCAATGCGTTAATGACCCCTGTTTGCATTTGCGATGGTCCCACACCGCGACATGTGTCGTCTCCCCGTGCTGACATCAACTAATCACAACCTCGACCGTGGCTCTGCAGGGCAAGACTGAATGCACAACATGCAGAGCTGTTGCGGCAGGTACGTAGCTCCCACCCTCAGGTTGAGGCTTAATAACTCTATCCTCGGAAATCCCAATATTTGTTTTAGACTATTGCACTGTGGGGTGCACCAAGCAGTCAAAGCCGATGTACTTGATCATGACATGTCAACCAACGTGTAGGCGAAGAGATCCATCTCAGCTACCGAGTCGCAAGTCAGATGGCTGCGCGATGAACGGCTGCAGGCACGCTTGTTCGCTCAATGTATTTCGAAAATGCTCGGCCATCATCCCCACGCCAATGATTTGTTTTCGAGTTCGCTCGTCTTCACTAGTAGTGGCTCGTTCCACTCCGCTATCTTCATCCAAGCTACCACCCCTTTTTGTTTAGTTTGCGAGATGCTTCAAGCCTCACAGTGACGCACTTGTCACATTTCACCCAATTCCCCCAGCCCCCCGTGGACGAACGACAATCATCATCACGGTCCTATCTAAATTGGTATCCCTCACACAGCCCCTCCTGGCCCCCGCAGCATGAGCAAAGTCTCCAAAAGCTGCACGAGGAGTATAAAACTGATGGAATCATTCCGCTGGATGTTGATTCACCTATTCGTGGTGGGATACGACGAAAAACGTTCAAGAAATGTCGCGGGATGTGCGTCATTCTATGAGGGCGAGAGTGTGCATTCGATTGTAGCCTCTCTGATACTTAAACGTGTGGAGGGAGTTGGCTGTCGGATCCGGCTCCGGTCGAGCTTGAGTCGGGTTGAGCGGATATCTTTCAATTTTTGGCCAGGGGCGCCCAAATTAATCAGAGCGTTGGGAGATGTAAAACAGCAATAAGTGAGCCATCGCTGTCTCAACCACGAAAAAAAACCTTTTAATATTCTCGCCTCGCGCGTGGCTGCGGGGTTAACTACTGTAGCCACGCTTTTTTCCCTTCCTCTCCCTCATTTCACGCCTTGCGGCAACTCCCCTCGTGCTCTACTTAGGGGCCCTGGGCCCCCCTGTTCAGGACCCCCCAGCCAGCTCCAGTCGATTTGCAGGGGAGCGGAGCGCCAGCGAGGGAGAGGCAGGAGGGGCCAGGGCCATGCCCCAGCCTCACCTGCCCCCTGAGCTGTGCTCCCAGGCCCTGCAGGCCATCTGGGGACCTGAGCGAGGGGCCGCAGGCGCGCGCCATGGGCCCCCGCCGCAGGGAAGAGAGGAGGAAAAGGGAAGAGGGAGGGGAGGGGGGAGCGGCAGCTCTCCCCTCCGGTGTTTACGTGTCTTCTAGACCTAGTTGGGTAAGAGAAGACGGGGGCGCCAGAGCCAGGAGGGAAGGGCCGCGGCTCGCCGCGGCCACTCGCTCGGGCGAGGGAGATTAGCGCTCTAGGCCCCTAAACTCACGAGTGCCCCCCCCCCCCTGCGTTGCTTTTACCCGAAAGGGGTTTTCCCCCAGCGTGGCCTCGAGGAGAGGGTGTGCTGGGGTGCGTAGGGCCGGTGCTTGCACTGGGGGGAGGACAAATATCGAGGGGAGGGGGCAATGCCCCCCCCCCCGGTACCACTCGGACACCTGGCTCGCCAGGCATGGCGGGAGTCCGGGGCTGAAAAGTTGTGTCCAATTAGCTAGTGGGGTTGGCTAGGATATAACATTTTAATTTTAATTTAATTTTAATTTTAATTCAATCCTCCCTCACCTCCTGCGTAGGCAAGCGTCACTGTACGCGACGAGCTGCGTCGCTCGCGGAGGCGGAGGGTGACAGCATCCTCCCTCGGGATGGCGTTGATCCCGAGCCCGAGCAACGCAGCACAAGCGAGGTGGTGGAGAACGAGGAGGAGGAGGAGAGCGAAGACGACGAGCCCGTGCGGCGAAGAGCCGGCAAGACCATGACCCCGGGCCTCGCAGCCTTCGACGACAGCGACAACGACGACAGCGACGTGAGCGACATGGACCCTTGATGAGCTTCCCATGTACTTGAGCACATGCCGCGCGACTCGCATTGATCACTCCGAGGTGCCGACATTTACGAAGGAGGTGTTGTGTTGGTGGGCAAGCAACCACACCAAGTTCCCCGCGTGGGCAGAGGCGGCAAGGATCGCCTTTTGCATGACTCCAAACTCGGCTTCGTGTGAGCGCGTCTTTTCTTTATTGGCCATTATGTTTGGTCCGAATCGTTCATCGTCACTCGCTGATCAGATACAGGATACAGGCGTCATTACTGTTACGTTACAACAACAACAAAAGGGAGCAGGAGGCCATGTGAGTGTGTGTTATGTGTTATGTGTTATGTGTCCAATTCACGAGTTATTTCGTTATTTCCGAAACTCTGCCTTACCCCTAATTGCTACAACTACAAGAATGGCTACAAGTTTGGGCGCAAGAATTGCTACAAGAATGGCAACTAAGTTTATACTTAGTTCGCCCATGGGGGGGCACGAGCCCCCCTCTCTCTCCACTCCTCCCCAGCCATGGGGGAGGATCCACCCACTCTCCTGGCACGCCTGATGGCTTGCCAGGAGCACAAAGCCCTGCTGACCCATTCCTCTCCCCACAGGCCCGCCTGACTCGCCCGCCCTGGCCCGTCGTGGCCTGCCCATTCCTCTGACCAGCCCCTCCTCCCCCTGGGCCCCCCTGTTCAGGACCCCCCAGCCAGCTCCAGTCGACCCGCAGGGGCTCGGAGCGCCAGCGAGGGAGAGGCAGGAGGGGCCAGGGCCATGCCCCAGCCTCACCTGCCCCCTGAGCTGTGCTCCCAGGCCCTGCAGGCCATCTGGGGACCTGAGCGAGGGGCCGCAGGCGCGCGCCATGGGCCCCGCCGCAGGGAAGAGAGGAGGAAAAGGGAAGAGGGAGGGGAGGGGGGAGCGGCAGCTCTCCCCTCCGGCGTTTACGTGTCTTCTCGCCCCGTTTGGGTAAGAGAAGACGGGGGCGCCAGAGCCAGGAGGGAAGGGCCGCGGCTCGCCGCGGCCACTCGCTCGGTCGGGCGAGGGAGATTAGCGCTCTAGGCCCCTAAACTCACGAGTGCCCCCCCCCCCTGCGTTGTTTTACCCGAAAGGGTTTTTCCCCCAGCGTGGCCTCGAGGAGAGGGTGTGCTGGGGCTGGGGTGCGTAGGGTCGGTGCTTGCACTGGGGGGAGGACAAATATCGAGGGGAGGGGGCAATGCCCCCCCCCCCGGTACCACTCGGACACCTGGCTCGCCAGGCATGGCGGGAGTCCGGGGCTGAAAAGTTGTGTCCAATTAGCTAGTGGGGTTGGCTAGGATATAACATTTTAATTTTAATTTAATTGCTACAAGAATGGCTACAAGTTTGGGCGGGCTGTTGCAAGAATCCCGCAAGTTTGGCCCGCAAGTTTGGGCGAGTTTTACTACAAGTATTGGCCTGGGCCTATAAACGGGCACGTGGACATTTGATGGCTCAAATTGAACCCGTCACATATACGACGGAACGCGACCTGGTTACCGCCTCGCGAGCTCGCGAGGCCAGCGACCCACAGCCCAAGGAGACTAAGGTCGCGCTCCGTCGTAATAGGACCAGTTTTATTTCCATTTCCAGTTAATTTGTTGCGCAAATGGTCCAAAAATAGTATAAACGTTGTAGAGAGTTGCTTTTGGCTTTTACGTTGCAAGACGGGGGCAACTCACAAACTGATCCGGAACGTGGAGAGGCACCGTGAGGTTCCGCAATCCACAGGCGACCGTCTGATGTGACGACGCCGTACACGTAGCGGGATTTCAAGATTTTTTCTTTCTCTTACATCTCAGTTTTGAAGTGGAGGGAGTGTTTAAAAAGTCGTAGATAGCAGCTAACGCTGACCTCGCCCTAGTGCCATCGTCCGCCCTGCTCTCTGTCTCCGTAGGGTGCCACGAATACGAAATACGACTCTTTATTGCCCAGATGATAGGTGGAATCAGAAGGAGGCGATCGCCACTCCGCCCACCAGCGTATGCGAGAAGACCTTCGGGCTATCACTATGGTGTGTGCCTCCAGAATACGTTTGTGCCTAGCGTCGGATCCCCCTCTTTTCCTCCTCCTTGAACGGCGGCCATGCGTCACCGAATTAGGTGCGTAGGGAAGATCGGGTTCCCGGATAAGCTCGCTTACGTACTCAAAGGCGCCCGGGGCGCTTCTGCGGCGGTGGGGCGTCGGGCACCGCCTGGGTAAGCTCGCCTAGTGCAAGCCCGCCAAAGAGAAAGACCTTAGCGAACCAAAAATTGATCGGCTGCTGCTTCTTGGTGGCGATACCGCGTGCAAAGACGGCGCACACGGCGTTGACCATATAAGTTATGATCAGACCCTGATGAATGAGATCGCGATACTCATCGGGGACCTGCGCAGGACGGCCGAAGGTGAGTGGCAGTCAGCGTCATAACTAGGTCCAATGCTTCCGACGCTAGGGATAGGCGGTGTGGGGGAAGAAGGAGTCTCGCACCTCGGTGAGCGGAAACCCGGGGTAGGAAATCGAGCTGGACAAAAGCAATACTCCCAACAGGAGCATATGGCCGCTCTGGAGATACGGGAGCAGGTAGGCACCTGCCTTGTTAGGCAGCCCACGCCCGATGAGCCGTGCAGTTGCGTCGTACGGATCCTCGTTTGGTGGCCTCTCATCAATAGTGTCGAAGGAGAGCAGTTCCATCAGGCGTTCCGCTGCAGTTTCACCACGATAAGGTGCCGACGGCGCAGTGCCGCCCGTCGCAGCGGCCGAGATCGGCGTCACCCCGCGTGCCGCTGCAGCATCTGCGTCGCGCCGGCGGAAGTCATCGAATGACGGGAGTGGCACCGCTGGCGTGTCCTCCACGAGGGGGGCGGACGACTCGAACTCGACGGGACTATACGGTGTTGGAGATGGTGATGGAAGTGACATGACTTCCGGCGGCGGTGGCGTAGTGGCCGCTGCCCCCGTCGGCGTGTCTGCAGACGACTGGCTCATGGAGCGCTTCGCCTTCCTCCGCGCCCGCCGTTCGGCACGCCGCGCCTCCGAGTCGCTGTTCGCGGCCATGGTGCAGAGGCGTGCGCGAAAGAGCGGTTCACTCGCACGAGCGAACGCCGCGCCGGGCGCGAGAGCCGCCGCCGGCGCCGCGAGCAGCAGGCTGGCGGCGAGGGCAGCGCAAGAAACCATGAGGCAGAGCAACGAGCGAGCGAGCAGCGAGCGCGAGCTCGTCCTCTCTCCAAAGATTACTCTATGCGATTATTGGGATATAGGAATATAGAATAGTAGTATAAAGTACTAGTACTTGCTAAGAATATACTGCCAAAGGTTCTCTGACTCAGCTGCCCACCCGAGGTCGACGGACGCCGCGTTGGCTCCGCGGTCTACGGGCTTTCCTTGACTTCCATGTCAAGTATTGCCAAGACCTTGGAATGCGCCTTGGCTGCGCGAGCTCCGCGTGCCAGGAGCCAGGAGCGCTTTCGTCGCGCCGTCTCGCATCATTGGCAGTATGGGTTTATTCCCAATACCGCCTGCCGCCTGCCAAGCCCACCACCCAGCGGCAGAAGATGATTTCTGCTTTGGGTGGTGGGTTCCCGGCAGATGCGTTGTGAGGCACTCTGGCAAGATCTTGGGCTTTTCTGCTCCTGCTCGCCGCGGCGTAGAGAGCCACGACGTGGCTCGTCCTGAGGCCGGAGATCATAATAATAATAAACCCATCCGGAGACCATAAACAGCTACATTGTCATTGCCAACGTTGTATTGTTGTATTTGTCAATGCGATTGTTAATTGTCTACGAACAAGTAATGGCACTAACATCGGACGGTCAAACAGTAATTTATAACTACTAAAAACTTACTACTATTACTATATTCTTACCGCACATGCGTTCATGGACCCACTACCACTACCCACGTACTACTCTAAAAAGGACTTCTTAATATCCTCACCACACGCGCGGCATTGCGCATTGCACAAACTTTTTCGCAGCCACGCCCGTGTCCCGCGTCCCTTCCCACTCCTTCCACCCGCCTCACGGCTCGTCCCCTCGTGCACTACGTAGGGGCCCGGTGAACGGGAACGGGGCTTTCAGTTTCAGTGGCAGGCGGCGTGTCACGTGTCCCGGTCCCCGGTGGTCCTCTTCCCCCTCCTGCGCCAACGGGCTACCGGTTTTCAGTGCGTCTGTTTTCGCGAAGGCCTTCTTTTGTTGTTAGTTCTCGGTTTAGGTTATAAAGATAAAGATAAGGAATGAAGATGAAGGGGGTAGCGTAAAGGTAAAGGGAGTGAGAGTGTGGGGTATAGGTGCATAGGCGATGGCGTATGATAGCTTCGTGAGTGCGATGGGTCCTAAGAAGCAAGCAGAAGTAGTCTGAATCTTCAAAGGTTTTTGTCAGTGCTGAATTTCTCAATTCGCAACAAACCCTATCCAACGATTAAGATTATAAAAATGTTCGGCGAGGAGACGCACATAAAAGTTTGTCGAACGCAAAGGCACATCTCCGTCATTCAAAACCACGATGTTACCCTATGCCCTGCATCACCAAGTGTTGAGCAATCCGCTCTAGCCCAAGCAGACCTCCGACACGCATAAGCGCAGCGGTAGAACTAGAAGTCGCCGAAAGGAAGGACAAAGCCGGTTCCAGTGAGCGCCGGAGCACCATTCAGGAGCGGCACTGAGCCTGGGATCGACATCGCCGAAATGATGGAAGCCATGCCAATCATGGCCAGCCGGCCATTCTTGAGCTCAGAAACACGCTTCGTGGCCTTCTGCTCCTCGGTTAGTTTGTCGGTGAAGCCCGGGGTGTCCCAGAACTTCTTCTGCAAGGCGCACAAGGCAGGTGGAAATGTGAGAGAACACATTGAGATGGGCTAGCTGCAGTGCGGTAGCAGCGGTTGGCTCTCGCTCTTCCTCTCACCAGGAACTTAAGGTTTCCGGGTGTTCCGCCCTTGGTGTAGTGGCCAGCCGGATCAAGGCACTCCGAGGCATGCTCGAGACCAGCAATGGTAAAGAGAATCTGCATCTTCCCGAGGAGGGGGATGAGGTTCCAGGCCTCGAACGGACCCACGCCCGCCAGCTGCTCGAAGGTCACGCCCGCAGACGGGGAGAGGTATCCGGGGAAGTGAACGTGGTTGATATGGAACTGAAAGCCAACAATGGCAGCCTGCGCAAAATTCGAAGAGATGTGCGTCTGTGAGTCCCAGGCACGAGAACTCAACACAGAGATACCCCGCAACACCCCTAAGTGAGAAGGGAGTTCAGCGATACTCCTGATTCACTTACCATGGCAACCCGTCCATGCTTCAGCTCCGCATGCCGGAAGAAAGCAAGAGTCTCCTCGCCACCGAGCGACGCAAGGCCAAGGGGGTCGAAGACCTTGCCGGCAGTCTCAGGGCCAGCCGCACCCTCCCTGAAGAGATCAGACAAGGGTGCGCAGGGGCTCAGATATGTGCCAGTTACCGGACGTTCGAGCGGACGGTGGATACCGGTAAGACGCATCGCAGACTGATGGTGAATCACTGACTCTGGTAGCACTTGACATATCGCCGCCGTAAATGCAAGCTATGCAGTTTACCCAAACGATCCCAGAGCACAGCGCTGCACTGCTGAGTGTGCTAGCGAGCAAATGTTTGCCATAAGGCGGGCGCGGACGGGTCGCGTGTGCGTCGGGATGAGCGTGTAACGCACATGGTCTCCACGCCCATGCGCACGCTGGTGCTGCTGCGCATGGCCTGCGAGAGGGGCGCCATCGGCGCATTGAAGGAGAGAGGGGCGAGGGCGAGCGACAGCATGTGGTCGGTGGTCGGGTCAATTAGGAGCGAATCTTGGGCACCGGAGGCGTAGTGACAGGGCGAATTTTGTTTTTGATGGCGGGAAAGACCCCCGCCTACGGTCAAATATTCCCCACCAGCGATACGCGGGGGGGGGGGGGAGGGGGGATCGCCGATGGCCGAATCGCCGAATCGCTTGCTGCTTGCTGCTTACTGTCCCTTCCTTTAAGCCGGTCTAATCTTGATATCTCTTAAGCGGCGGCAGGAAGCACCTTTGAAGGTGCTTCGCGACAGTGGACAGGTGAGTGCTCTGAGCTCCATATATAACAGTAAAGGGAAATGGATGTTCCGTCTAGGGCGGTCAAACAGGTCTTTTAAAATCTAAGGGTGAACATTCATCAAATCAAGATTGAGGGTTTTTCACGAGATCTTAGGGTATGCTACTGGTAATGGGTATACTAGGCAGAATCTAATGACTACTGAGAAATATGCACATTTTCGACGCCATTTTAACAGACGCGCTCGTGCGAAATCGACGTCGACCACGAAAGAGCACCAAAGGTCGCACTATGCGACGAGCGCCTGCGTTCCTCGGGCACGGTTACCCCCAGGCATGCTGTCGCATCTCCAGAGTATTTTATATGTAGGCAGAAATATCAACATATCGTAAAACATATTTAGGGGGCCCGCTCGCGAAAAACATATTTCGACATATCTCCTCCGAGATCTACATATTTGGCGACATATTTGGGGGGTTGTGCAGGCCGCCACATGGAAAAGCGAGAGTTCCACACATAGTTATAGTTACTATATTTGTGGGGCGGCCGCGTTCCCGCGCGCGCGTAACTATATTTTTGGCGGTTAATGCCGTTGTCACCAGTGGCCAGTGGTTCAAGGGCACGATCTCTGCGTAGAGCTGCTTAACGTTAAGCGTTGAACACTGTTCAGATTATGAACAAGAACAACACTTAGCAACAAGCCTCTGAGCCGAACAAGAACAAGAACAACAACGAGCACTTGAACAAGAACAAAAAGAACACGAAGCGGCGACTGAACACTATGAATAGTGTTGAACACAATTGCCATTGTGGAGTGTCTAGCTAGCAATGTGCGCGCACACCGTAGGCTTCGGCTTCGCCTGCGGCTGGCCTCTCATTATGTTAAAAAGTGGTCCTCTCTCTCTCGCTATAGGTGTAGCTTATGATTATGATGCAGATAGAGAGCCCTTATTACACCGCCATGTCGTCGGCGGTCGCCTCTCTCGCGCGTCACCTCTCTACAAAAAGAGAATGTGAATGTTCACTCCTTTACGGACAAAAAATTCCGTCCTAGAAACTAGGACCACGTCCTAGAAAATTCTTGGATTTCTAGGACTCTGCCGATCATGCCTCCATTGTAGCCCATGGTGAGCTTATGAGACATCCCATCACCTGGAGCAAACCATCTCCACAACCCATTCAACCTTAGCTCTCCCCATGACCAACTCTGCGGAGCTTGTCTTTGCTTACTTTTGCTACCACATTCAGCATGCGACGCTGCACTCGGGCGTCCGCTCGCACCAGAGGAGTTATATTTTAGACCTTTTGGAGCAGTAGGCTAGCGGATTGGACACTTAGATGACAAAACCAAGCTTGGTGGTCACTGAAGGTCTCAAAGAGGGCAGTCAAAGCAACATTTCATCTCCTGGGGACCATGGGTAGAAGAGCTCCCCATTGGGTGGTATCAGCCATTTCTCCCGTTTCTAGGACAAGCAGCAATTCCGACCAGGTGACCCGCACACGCGTCACAAAACTTGGTGTTGCTGAGGGAATGGTGCCTAGGTACACTTGGAACATTTAATGAGGACATGCATGTGGTAACTCAATAGCCAAGGTTTGGGACAAAATAACATGGTATGCTCATGTTCTCACCTAGCAAAGTCCGTCCTAGTTTCTAGGACTGGTCCTAGAAAGCTGGGTACCTTTATCCGTTTACTGAAAATGAAAATGTTCACACACCTTTTCGACTATTAGAACTCCCCTCTAACCTCTATCTAACCTACTTTTTCGGGTGCTTCTTGGGTTGCCCCTAACCCTAACCCTCTCCCTCTCCCAAACCCTAACCCTAATTACTTAGGGGTGGTTAGTTAGGGTTAGGGTTAGGAGATATGTATATGTATGTAGCATGTAGCATACGCGTACCCGCATACGTATATATATACGTGCATACGCCGCCGAGCCGCCAAAGAGCCTCCGCCTGAACAACAGGAACAGGTGAGGAGACCAGTGAACAAGAACAACGTTGAGGATTGGCCTTGAACACAAGTGAACATGAACAATGTTTGAGTTTTTAGTCGAACGCTAATTGAACGTTGGGTCCCAAAGTAAACGTTAGGCAGCTCTATCTCTGCGATAGCAAATGGCGCCTGGACTATCACGTACGCCGACAATACCACCCTCGTCATCACCGATGAGAATGAGGCACGCCGGGCTATTGACGTGTGTGCCCTGCCTCAGTGGAAGCAGCTCGTTGCACAGGTCAGCGGGGCATTCCAATATCTGGAAGACCGCCTCACTGACAATTGTGCGGCCCCGTATGCATGCAAAGAGCAGCATCGTCGGACCGGCCTCCTCCGCGCATTCGATCCGACGTTTGTTGCAGGTCACGTGGATGCACTCATGTGTGAGAGGCTGGCTGCCTTGCCTCCCTTCACACATATCCCAAGTGTTGCTCGTAGGCTAAAAGATGAGCTGCCGGACTACATCACGGCATCTCGGAACGTCCACATTGATCACGGCGACGTTCAACAATTCACCAAAGATGTTCTCGGTTGAAGGGGCGCAACGAAGACTACCGGTAGTCTTAAAGACAACGACTTCACCTTGTCATAACTAGGTCAAATTAGCACCCTAATCTGTATTTTTTGCGCCCAATCACATGCGCGGGGTGGAAAGTTTCGTCAAGCGCACGCCGTGCGAGTCCCCCCGCGTGACTCCGTGCGTGCGCATGGAAGTTTCCGCACGCCGTCACCGATGCGCATAACAAGGTTTCGTTGTGCGCATGATGAGGTATAGCCCCCCCCCACTTGCTGACGGTCGACCAAGTGTCGACCCTCGAGGGGACACCCCTGTGGGCGCTCTCGCCCGAGGGCGCCGTCCAACTGCTCACCGAGCGTGAGAAGAGCGACTTCCTCATCCTGGGGCGCGGCGTGCACAGTGGTGCTCAGTTGATACTATTCAGTAAACGGCATGTTTGTGTAGGTGTCGGCCTCAGATGAAAAGCGTTTATGCGCACACACGGCGTCCCCGCGGGGGAAACATGCACCGCGGGAAAGGCAGAGAAAGTTGTTATCCCCACGCAGTGTTATTTAATTTTAAATAACTGTGGACATTTGATTGCTCAATTCGACTGATGTCCCACAATTGACGGAACGACACCTTGCCCCAGCCACCCCCATCCCCCCCGCCTGACCCGTCGTAGTGCACGCGGGCCCACCCCCCTAGGGGGGTAGCGGGTAGCGGGCGAAGGGGGTGAGAGTGTGAGGTATAGGCGATGGCGAAGGGCAGCACCATGAGTGCGATGGGATCCGGAGCTAGCAGCTAGCGGCAGAGTACTTGTAGCCTGGACCTTCATGAATGAAGAATATTTTTTGTACGTGTACGTGTACTTGCTCTCATGATGATGATGATGAGTGAAGGGGGGGCGGGAGGGGGGGGGGGGGGGGCTGGCGCGATATGGCGATTGGCGACGGGGGGGGCGGGCTTGGGACTTGGGAAATGGGAGCCCCCCCGTACTCCCGTACTGTAATTGGTACCTAGCGAAGTAATACGCGCCGCAGGCGAGGAAAATTTTGAATAATACGTATTCAACGGGGGAGATCTTGAATTCAATGAATACGACTTGTATTACCCCCCCCAGTTTGATTATAGTCCAATAAATAACCTTATTGGTACTTAGTACTAGTACTTGTACTTGGTACTCGGTACTTTATACTTTATAGGCGTTGAGTGTCTAAGTTTCGAATGTACCGGTTTTTCCTTTTTCCCTCCGTCTCGCCGTTGAATACGGTATTTGGGGGCCCTGCGGGTCCCCATTTGTAATACAATAATACGTATTACTCCCCTAGGAATTGGTACTGTATTTGACTGTATTTGGACGAAGGCCAAATACAGACTGTCTTTACCGTACCCGAGTAGGAGTATTTGGAACCCCCCTCACTGTATTTCCCATCATCTAGGGCCACGGCTCATCCGCTGTCCGCTGTCCGTCCGCCGTCCGCTGCAAGGAATAGTGAATATGGACTGCCCCCCCCCCCCCCCCCCCCCCGCGCGCGCCTTCCCCGTCATCAAGCCCAAGAGAGGGGAAGGGAAGGGGCGGGGAAACGCCTCGCCGCGCGCTCTACCGCTTCCCTCCAGACCATCTTCCGGGCGCGATGCAGTGCGTCGTGTTGCTCGCCGCAACGCTGCTCTCGCCACTCCGCCCAACCGCGAGGGAGTACACGCGTGCCCTGCCGCCCACTGCGATCGCCAGGAACGGCAAGAGCGAGGTGCCTCGAGTGAGTGGTGGACGAGCCGAGGGGCTTGGCAGCCTTCAGAGCGGAGCAAATGAGTTTTTGGTGGATTCCTTCAACCTAGACACCCTCCTCGTGCATCAATCGACTAGTAACGCCTCCACGACCGACGATGAATCCTCTGGCGCAAGCAGCACCAGGGCTGTGTTGACCAATTCGTCAGACTCTTCATCATCAGCTGAGGTTACAGCAGCTGCTGCTGCTGTTGCAGCTCTTGCGGCCGTAGGCTTCGATGTATGGGCTCTCAATGGTGAGTTAGGTCTTGTGGGGATGGCCGTCATTGCTGCTGCAGTAGCAGGCACCGCGGATGACGCCTCTCCTTGGGGTTCCGCAGTCCGTGCCATTGGGGGGGCAGCAAACATGCTTCTTAAACTTGGACTCTCCGCTGGCGATGAAGAGAATGTACTCGAGCCTGAAAGGCCGATGCATTCCACACCGACCGAGGGCACCAATGAGTCACTGCGCAACTGGCTAGAGGCCACGCATTTTTCTGATGCTCCGCACCCAGAGAAGATTGATTCCTTCCGGAATGAGGTACTCGAGAAGGATGTGCGGCAAGCCATCCAGAAGATTGAATCGGCCTGTTTGACCGTAGTGCGCGCGCGCACATCCCGCCTTGCGAGCGAGGCCGCTGCCTTACAATCAGAGGTTGCGTCCAAGTCTGCGTCAGCTCTCGCTCTTGAAGCAATGAATAAGCTTGAACGTGCGTTGGAAACGGATGCGGCAGCGGAATTTACATTGCTCCGCGCCAGGGAGCACCATTCCGCTCTCAAGCGAAGTGCCGAGGAGGCCATGCAAGCTGAAATCACTGCCGTGGAAGCGGTTGAAGAGGCACAGGCGATCCTCACGCGACAGCTCATTCAATCGACCAAAGCTGACGATTTAGGTACTTCCTCACCATCCATGCTGGAGTCCATACAAAGTTCTCGCACACTAGCCGAATCGACATTAGAAGGGCTGGGGCCAGTCCGCGATGCGCTGAGTGGTGTCGAGGCACGCACAGCCAAGGTATTCGCATCTCGCACGCTTGTGGCCAGGTCGAAGTTCGACTTGAATCGAGCTGCCGATTCTGTCTCGGTAGCGGTTAAGTCAGCTGAAGAGGCCATGCGTGCTCTCGAGGAGGCGTTGAAATGTGAGCGTCAAGCTCAAGAAAGTGCCGCCGTCGCAGAGGCCACACGTGTAGACGCTACCGCGAAGGCAGTCCGGGCAAGAGAGGAAGAATCGGCTGCTATGGCCGCCGTTGATGAAGCTCAGTCAGCTCTTTCAAGCCTCCTCCTCGGAGGAGTTCCAATGGCGGAGGGACGCTTGGCACGTACCAGTGAAAATGAACGACTTGACACACAAACTACATCGGCGGTTGAGAGCCTAAAAAGCACTCCGATAGATTACACCGCTCAGGATGCTCGCGAAACAATGGCAGAATTGAGGACAGGTGACGAGCACGTACGTAATCACAAGCCTCCGATTGCATCCTTGACGCCACGTGTTCCACGCGGTGGAAAGCTGGAAAAAACAACGATCGATCCAAATGACAGCCACACGCCAGGTATTGGGCACACCCCGCCCATGATGCCTCGGTCCACAACTTCAAAGCCCAACGCTGCCAGCAGCACTCGCGGTGCACGCCTCAGGATTGCAATCTCGAATCTCGGTGCCGATTTCAAGGTACAAAAGCTGCTTGAAATCCTCCCCGAATGCGAGTCGGTTGAGGAACGCGTCGTCTCATACAAGAAGTCGACTCGCGCATCTGCAAAAGATTCGGCTGATCGCTCAAGTGTAATCATTGTCTTAGAGCCCGGCGCTACGCTCAGCAGCGGTGCTGTCTCACATCGGATCCGCGAGGCGTCAGGAGGTACCACTGAAGCACGTGCTAGCATTGTTCTGCAACCATTGATTGCACCTCCCGGAAGTGTTGTCCGCTCCATCAACTACTCGCGCTCCGAGTCGGCCCCTAAGGCAGTTGTTTTCCGTTGACGTCGCCATCGTTGTCGTCTCGTCACGGCCGTGTGCATACTTGAACACGAATGACACTTCCCCGGCGATCCACTGAGGATTGAGGGAAGTGTTGTGCCCTGTTGTGCCCCAGCAGCAAGTGTGTGATCTTGACCTCATTTCGTCCTTCACTTTGGGACTGCCTACTTTGAATTGATCAATGCGATTTCCTAGGGCTCCCATTTGAGACGATGAGCTATGAATGTGCCACATGCGCCACTTTGGCGTCAAGGTGTCGTATGCAACACCCCAAGATATCCTGATCTACCCTGGCCCGGAGTTTCCACAGCAACGCGGATTCCTCAACGCGCACCACACGACTCTGTTGTGCGTCGATTGGACATTAGTGCAGTGTTGTCGCTTTATGCTCCCTTTGCTAGGGTAGTTAATCGTGATATAGACGTGAACAATTGTAATTCAATTGTTTCAACCAAGTATAAACTTAGTTCAATTGTTGTGCACATATCGCCGTACTATCTCTTGGCAGGGCCCTCACACGCGCGTGCCGCCAACGACACGGACTCACGACAAGCTCAAGGAGGGGCGCATGCATGAATGCATCAAGCGCGCCGCCACCACGCCCGCGCCCATCGCCCCCCCCCCCCCCCGCACGCGAGGCCCGAAGTCGAGCACATGGGCCGAGGTGTCGTTCCGTCAATTGTGGGGCATCAGTCGAATTGAGCGATCAAATGTCCATAGTTATCTATACAACAATATTCACACGTGGCCCCTAGTGTCAGCGTTTAACATCTACGGCGCGCGCTTTTGGGGGCTGGTCTATTTTTGGCAGCAGTTGTCACAGTGTCTTTTTCCTGACGAACGAGCGCGCCCCCATGGAGACGCCGTGCGTGCGTATGCCAATTTGATTCTCTGCGGTTCGCCTACTGTTGTTCGAGGGCATCGACTGGGAAGTCAGTGGCTGGGGCACTGGCTGTGGTTTGGGAGGTGGTACTGTGTCTGATGTGAGACTGTGTGTGTGGGAGTGTGGGGACTGTGAGTGAGGAGTGAGAGTGGTTGGGGGCTCGGCGTGACATGAAGAGTACCAATTTCCAGCCTGCATGGTGACACACGACGGACGGGGACGCACAGGGAAGACAGAAGAACAGGGAGACAGGGGGTGCTTCGGAGCGCTGGCGCTGAGAGATCCAAAACAAAAAATAAGGACACGGAGAAAACGGGGGGGGGGGGCGAACAACTATAGGAACAGGGAAAGGATAGAAGATATGGACGAAGGGAACGGAGCACTGGCGGGTCGGGGAGGGGGCGGGACGCGGGAAGACCCCCGACCCCACTGGCCAAGGAAACAAGGGGAGGACCGGGGTTACAAAGGAAAGGGCAAGGGAGGGATCTCGGCTGCATGCGGGCGCGGTGCGAGGGAGGAGAGGGAAGGGCGGGGCGCCGGGAGGGGAGACACGTTCTAAAAATAGAGCGTGTCGTGGCGCCTGGAGGGCGTTCGCGCGCTCCCCCTAACGCAACACCCCCCCCACTGCGAGAAGAGAAGACCGGGGGGACGAGCAGTGCAGAAGAGGGGAGGCAGGGGGAGCGTCAGGGGCGGGCCGACTTCCCCCCCGCGGGAGAGGGAGTTCCCCCCGCGCGGGGACACGAAAAGAAAACGGAGAAGAGAGAAAGGGCGGGGCGAGAGGCGACGGCGGCCCCTCCGAGGGCGAAGGGATGGGTGGGGAGAGTTGGGGATGAGGGGCGGCGGGGAGGGACTCCGGGACGGCGGGACGGGGAGAGGGGCGTGCGCGTTACTGGGGGTGAGGGTGGCGAGTCGCGGCGGAGGCGGGGAGGGCCCGAGCAGCGGGAGGGGGGCACTGTGGGGGAATCCTGGGTGGTGGCAAACAACTTGGAGAGGAGGAAGGGAGAGTGGAGGTTGGTGAGGGGTGAGGGAGGCGGGGATGGGGGTGGGCGCGGCGTTTTCGAGCCGCGCGACCGCGCCGGGCTCGGCGGCGCGCATCGCCGCGCCGTGCCGGCGGAAGAGGGAGAGAAGCGCCAGCTCGCCCGGCACGTGGCCGTCGGCGTGCATCGCCTCACGGAAGGCGTCGGCCTCGACGTCGAGCGCGTAGCCGACGAGGCGGCCCTCGCGCACCTCGGCGACGAGCCGCGCCATGCGCGCGCCGGCGCTGAGGGCGAAGCGGTCGGTCCAGGACATGCCCAGGGCAACCGGCTGACCGCCTCATCAGCTTTCCCCCCGCGCGGAGAACGACGGGCGGAGTCGTCCCCGGAGCCCTTTTCTCCGAGGGGAATATTTCCCCCCGCGCGGGGAACGCTCGGCGGTCCTTCTTCCTGGTGCGTGGGCGGGCCTCTTGGCGGTCTCCCCGCGCCGGGGGGAAACTGCACCTTCCTGACGGCGCCCCGCGGCGTCTTCCCCGCGCGGGGGACGATCTGCGATTCCTGGAAATCGCCCGCGGCGTGGGACAGAGAAGACAGGCGGGCAGTTTTCTGCCACGATACAAGCGGGGAAGACGGGCAGTTATGCGAGGGGGAGATCGTATCTTGAACCGTCGAGATCGAATCTTCCCCATAGCAATGGCAGTCTTCCTGCTCGTGTTGAGCGAGTTGCGGAGACCATGCCGGCCCGGGATGACCTTTCCGCGTGATGGCGTCCGGGGGGATTCGACGAGGATCGTCCTGCCCGGCGCCGTGGTGCAGAGCGGACGGCCGTTGCCTTCGCCGCACGACCCCCACAGCCGTAGAAGTAAGAGCTGAGGGGTGCTTGGAGTGGTTCGATGTGGTAAAGTGTCCTTCCCACCCTTGAACTGGTGAATGCTTGCGGATCTGGTATCGGCCACCACTGAAGAATTTGTGTAGACTGACCATATTGTCCAGGTCCCACCAGTTGTGGGAACGTGTGGCCCGCTCGGCAGCCACAAATTCGAAGGAAAGATTTTCATCGAATGCGTCGAGTCCATTCGATGATGTGTTGCACCCTTGAGCGTCGACGCGCGCGCTGGTGTCATGGAGATTGCGGTGACCTCTCGGCGGGGGTACCACGTTAGAACTTATAGCGTCGTATGACATCTTGTTAGCTAGCATTCCTAGCCACATACACCGGACGAGCCATGCGCCAACCGCGAATACCCCCATCGCGGGGTAGGGGCTCCGTTGCCGTCGAAGGGCTTCGGTCCCGCAGCACTAAGGTTATACTAACACAACAATAAAACTCTGACGATGACCACTAAGCTTCTATGCCGTTGCCATTACCCACGCCATAAGTGAATTGTCCCGGACGTCCCAAGAGTAATGTAGTCCGTCTGTGCGGAATGACGCGTCGGGGGCGGTTGGCGGTCTACTCGCCCTCTGCCTGTAGGCGCGCCACTGCCGACCTTAGATGCCACCTGCATAAACGCAAATTTCACGAAGAAGAGATAGAGGTGTGGTGAAGGTGTGTATCATTTGCCTGTAGATTTCCGCAGGCTTCTGTGCTACGTACGACACGCCGTGCTCCTGGCATGTGCGCATCAGGATCTGCTGGATGGCGGGGTGATGCGAGAAATCCACGCGTGGGAAAAGGTGGTGAATGGTGTGGAAGTTGAGCCATAGGTAGGCCGAGGCGCCCATGAAGGAGCAGTTGATGCCCCAATCGGCAGACGAGGCCAGCTGCGCCTCGCCCCAATCACGTGCAGCGTTGCGTGCCTTCACATCCATGCAGTGCTCCGCGTTATGATTCATGAGTGCGAGTGTGAAGTAGTACACGCCGACGAAAGCATGGAACGCGAAGCAGAGCGCGCCACCTTGCAACAACCCCCATCGCATAGTCATGGCTGCCACGTGCATTGGCAAAAAGAGCTTCCCCACACTCAGTTCCTCCCTGCCTTTGAGCAGCTCTATCGTGTGGGCGATGAAATTGGCGTACACGCCAAAGCAGAGGATGAGAGGGTTGAAATACGGCGTGACGTAGCGTTGGAGGAAGCCTCGGGCCACTGTAGGGTCGGTCATGAGAAAAGGGTCGGTGCCCTTAAAGTGGTTGTCCCACGGCGTGTTCGTGTACATGTGATGTTGCAGGTTGTGCTCACGATACCACGCCTCGGACGAAAAGCCGACCGTGTCCAGCGACAGGAGCGCCCAGCCCCACTGCTTGTACTTGGGCTGGTGCACCCAGTTGTGGCCAAATGCGCCGAGGACGGCACCAGCCCATCCAGAGGCTAGAGCGAGCAAGAAGTTCCCGCTCAACCACGTCGCGCCCATAAGCAAAGCCCACGTGACAAATGCCATCCAGAATAGCACCACGCACTGAATTGTGGGTCCGCCGTCCGGGTGCCCGATGTCCCGCAGGTAGGCTGTGACGCGCGACCGCAGCACCGAGTAAAAGGTGGAATCTGATGAAAGCTTTGGCACATTGCCGCGGTCAAGGTCCGCATCAAAGTGTGTGCCAGGCTCGAACCCGCCCGTGTCGCGGGCGGGCCGCGCGCGCATGGTCGCGTGGGCCACGTCTTCGGGAACCTCGTACTTGCTTATTATGGCGCGCGCGCGCTTGTAGTCATGGTGATGGGATTCAAACACAAATGTGGCGTCCTCAAAGCGGTCTCGCGCAAGCAGTACAGCCTGCTCACCGCCCGGGTGGCGGCGCGCGAACTCGGAGAAGTCGTACCACTTGCCACCGATTCGCCAGTAGCGACGCGATGGGGGATAGAATGCGACGCCTGACGACCAGGACGCCTGATTCTCGGACTCCACGCAGGTTGGCCCGGTTGCTGCTGGCCGGTCGCCCCCCTTGCCCATCGCTGCTCACAACGGTCTGCCTCCTGCCGCCTCTTTTTCCTTTCCGTCGATCCCCTCGGGCTTAACCGCGCCTCTCGCTCGTTGGACTCCCGCCGCTCTGTCTGGCCGCACACAGAGAGGCAGCAGGCGGGGCTCCCTCTCGGGGGGGGGGGGGCGGGCAGTGGTGCAGTGTGGCGTCGGTTGGGCTCTCGAAGGGGGGGGGGGGGGGGGGGGGGGGAAGAGGCAAGGAAGACGTGAGAGGGAAAAGGGGGGGGGTACGGTCAAATTCTGTTGCAGATAGTGGCCGCCGAGCCGCCGATCATCGGTGACCTAGATGCCTGCCTAGATGGGGGAAATACGTGTTTACCAGGCCAAATACATTGGCTGTATTTGAAGCGCGTCCTCGCGTCCTGGGTTGTAGGCCTCGAATGCACTTGAAACGTATTTGGCCTTGTATTTGCAGGCCCCAGCACCGGATTTCCCATCTAGGATCGGTTATCGTTAGAACATATCGGGTCGTAGGACATCTTGTTAGCTAGCATTCCTAGCCACATACACCGGACGAGCCATGCGCCAACCGCGCACACCCCCATCGCCCATCGCAGGGTAGGGGCTCCGTTGTCCGTTGCCGTTGCTATGTTGCTATCGAAGGGCGACGGTGCGACGGTCCCTCAGCACTATGGTTATACTTACACGTACACAACAATAGAACTCTAAACTCTGATCCTCCCTATGTGCAACATTTAGCCCAACATCAACGGAACGACAAGAAGCAGACGACCCCCAACTAACAGCGACAGAAGCCGACCCACCGCCTGACATCCGAATCAATACAGAGGGAGAATACTACCTTCGCCTTCGCCGTCACAACGACGACTGGTACGAGGTCGAATGATCATACCTAGGCGGAGAAGGGGGTGGGCGGAGCTCACCGAAAAACAGGTCAGTCCCGCACCTGTTTATGTCGCATTCGCGAATCGACACTCGTTAGGCTTCTCTTCGTCGTTCGGCATTTATCGTTATAATTCTCTGCTTTCTCTCGTTCTCGGTCAAAAGCTTCGCTTGGATGCATGGGATCGGGGTTTGTGGAGCGCCCTCTCTCTTTCTCTCGAAAGAGAAGTGAAGTTTCCCCACCTTTCTTCCTCCCAGGCGCCTCGCAAATAGGTTTAATTTGCTATCTTCCCTGCGCTTCTTTATCTGCTTCTGGGGGGGGCAATCAGGTTTAATTTACGACCTCTTCGTATCTCCCCCTTAGGCACATCGCACTTCTCTCGTCTTATTCGGTAGGTCTCTTGGAATCCTGCGTAGCAAGATTGCCTCTCGTTTCCGTTATGGTGCGATTCCCGTTCCAGACAAGATCGCCGACAGATCGCCCTTTGGTCGTCGTCCGTCGTTGTCTGATCGGAGTGTTTGGGTTTGATTTCAGTCGAGTTATGTGAGAAAGTCGTGGGGCGAGAGTCGGGGTGTTTTCCTGGGTGTCTCTGTCCGTCGTCCTGTCGTCAGTCGTCATCCGTCGTCGCTCTCGCTCTCGTCGCTCTCGCTCTCGTAACACTCAGACCCTACAACCTCGCCTCGCCTCACCAGTCCCTGCCATCACAGCCCTCCTCTCACTCACCCTCGCCTCTCGCCGCTCGTTCCATGTCGCTCTCGCCGCCGTCCTCGCCTTCGCTCAAGCCCGTCAGCACCTCTGAGGTGGCCTCCCTCGCCGCGCCTCCAGCCGGCCGCCGGCTTCGCCCCTTCCTCATTGCCCTCAGGCCCTATGGGCCATCACAATTCGTCAGTTTACAGGAGAAGTCGGGACTGAGGACGCCGCCAGCCCCGGTAGGCGTAGGAGGAAGGGGGGAACGGATCACCGGGGGGGGGGGGGGGGGGGGGCACCGGACCATATCTAAGCCCTTTACCCCTATCCCCCTAGTAGTGCACGGGGGGAGTCGCCTGATGGCGGGGGGGAAAGGGCCGGGGGAGTGGGAGTGGGGGTGTAGAAAGTTTTGCTGCGTGAGTAGAAAGTAGAGGGTAGAGGGTCCATAGCCGCGTAGCCGCGTGTGCGGTGAGACTATTAAGAAACTTATTTATTTATATCTATGTTGTCGTCCTCGTTTATTGCTGTAGCTCTAGTTAGGGCTTCCCCCGTTAGGAGGAAGGCCGTGAGGTCGGGTCATCAGTCCGTCAGACTCTATCCGTTCTTTCGTCTATCGTTCTCGTTCAATCTGGGCACAAGCACATGATTTTGAGCTTTTGAGGTGAACTTTCTAGACGCGCCTACCCCTCACGACAATCGAATTCCCTATCGGGCACAGGCGCATGCATGGCTTTCAGCTTTTATGTGAACTTTCTAGACGCGGTGGCGCCTCCCGCTTCATCGTTTGGATCCGCCGCGGGCTGACTCCTTGGTGGCGCTACGTCCACTCTTCCCGCTTACGGATCTCGTGCCGCTAGATCCCATCGAGAGTACCTTCTCTTTTTGTGCCTCAGGGTTGATTTCCGCTGCAGCAGTGCCTTGCTTTATCATCTCCACGACAACGTCAAGAACAGCACTTTGGGCGCTAAAAGAGCAAAGGGCACCTTCATCGATCGATACATCATCGCTTGCCTCGTTGGGGCCATCGCTGGATAGATTGTTGATCCGCCTCCGCATCAATTCAAAGATTTGGCTGCGGAGGGCCTTGAAGAGGACGGCTACGCGCGGTGAAATTTTGAGATCTATCCATTGGTCGATGAGTACGCGATGCTGAGAATGAAGCACCTGCGGGGCGCACGTAAGGATAGCAGATGGAGAGGCGGAGGGACGTCTATATAAGGCAAGCACCATGACGTGCGAGAGTCGGCAATGGCTCGAGTCAACCTTGATGGAAAGGATGAGGGGGTGCACGCAGTATTGCGGGGCGACCGATCTCCAAGGCCTCACCTGTGGCTCGCCAGTTAGGAGGAGCAGATCGAGCGCGGTGACAGAAGAGACATCGTGCACCACGATCTTGTTTGTTTTGACCTTCTCGTGGAACACAAGGTAGGATGTTTCGAATTTCATGACCATGTGATTGAAGCTGGACGGGTGGATGGATACGCTTTGCTTCTGCTGCGACAGGTTGGGCCGTCCGCGCCCCGGCGACACAAGTAGCACATTCGGAAATAACCCTGCAGCAAGGACCGCTTTAAGGAGTCGCGACGAGTCTGCGTGTATGTTGGCTCCGCACCGCGCAGCAAACTTTTCCTCTTCGTTGCGCATGCGGCGCAAATCGGGCAGGAGACCGAGATCGGCAAGGTTACCCCAGTATTGCTCTGCCGCCTCGCCCATACCCTGTAGCGTGCGCTCGGAGAGGAAGTGGCGTTCGCAGAAGCGCCTAGCGGCGGAGGCGTTCTCGGTCTTGCGAATGTGCATCCAACGATTGTACGCGTCGACGACTGCGAGATGGTCGCTCTCATCACGATTGAAGCATATCTGCGCAGCGCGCGCTTCATCGCGTCGTGCCAAAGGCTGCAGGAATGGCGAGCGATCAGACAGCGCGGCAGCGATGAGCAGGATAGGGTCAGCGCACTTGAAAAGGGCCCCATACAGCATGAGGCGGCCGATGCATATCTCGACGGGCAGCGCGGCCAAGTGGCGACCAAGCGGGGTCAGGGACTCTGATGCATCTAGGGCGTTGGAGCGCTGAAGGGCGACAATCGCCGACTCGACAGTCGACTCTTTCGGCGGGTCGAGGGCTTGAGCGAAGGCAGCTCGCAAGTCGTACTGCTCGAGCAGAGGCGCGAGCCGGAGTTGCAGGCACATTTCTTGAAGCGGCCCGCGAAGCATTTCCGGGAGGCGCGCGGGCTGCATTGCGGTAGTATAGCGATTTCGTGTATACAGGCGAAAGGCGTGGCCTGCGCGTACGCGCCCAGCTCGGCCACTCCGCTGCCGCGCCTCTGCCTGTGAGATCCATACATCGACCAGTCGGCGCATCTGTTTTCGTTCGTCGAACATCGACTGCTTGGCGCGGCCGGAGTCGATGACAAACACAGCGTCATCAATGGTGATTGAGGTCTCAGCAATATTGGTAGCAAGCACAACCTGATAGACGGGGTTGCTGAACATGTTGGCCGCCATGATCGAGACCATCCATGTTGCGACAGCGGTTGTCATTTGCCATCTCGCCCATCGCCGGCCAATGAGCCGGTGAGCTGTCGCCATCGCGTAGGGCACAATAGGCGATCACACATGGCTTTGCTTACCTTACGTACGCCCGGTGGCATACGGTCGAAGACGGCAGCTTGCTCCGCGGGTGACAGCGACGAATGCAATGGCAGCACGCGGAACTCGTTGCGGTCGCCAAAACGGTGTGACGCGGTTAGCGCGCCCATTAAATTGGAGATGTCTGCGATGCCGGGCAAGAACACGAGCACCGCGCCCTCCCCCAGGTTCTGCGGTCAAAGAAACCTTGTTGCGTGAGAAGTGCGATGGAATCGTGGTGCCGTCGGGGAGTCGCAGGGAACACGCAGTATGAGAATACGGTGAGCATTTACGCGCCTGGTCAATGTGATCAAGAAGCTCTATAATGAGGTCGTGGTTGATGACGGACTCGTTCATATACTTGAGTGCCATGTGGACGCATGGCGGGTAACCGATATAGCGGGACTCCTCGTAGTCAGGGTTGATCGCCGTGTTTGCATCTTGCCATTCCTGTGTCGCAGCTCCACCTCCGCCGCGATGAAGAGAAAAGGTCGCCTTATGCCATTGGGCATAGTCAGAGAGGCGGCAAGGGGAGTCGGGCGCGAGCACGTGTCCCGTCGCCGCAATTATGTCTTCCAGGTATGTGTCGGTGACAGGGAATGAGCGTCCAGAACAAGACAAGACGGGACAGTCGTTGAAATAGCGAGAGAAAAGTTCTGCTTGCACAGTCGCGGACATGCAGACCACGCGGAGATCGGGGCGAGAAGGCAATAGTTCGCGCAACAAAAGTAGCAAAAAGTCTGTTTGGGTGTCTCGCTCATGCACTTCATCCACCACCACGTGCGACACGCCCTCGAGAGGCCGCTCACACAACATCATTCGCAGTGCGATACCAGTTGTGCAGTAGAGAAGCTTGGTCGACTCGGTTCGCTTGGCCTCTAGGCGCACCTGCAGGAATGGGGCTGAAAACGTCATTGGTGTCGCTAGATAGTGCTAGCCTGCTCGAGAAGCAGACATAAGGATACAAGCCCACGACAGCAGTGCAGACTTAGTTGAGAGCGAGGAAAATGTGGGGCAAATGTAAGTCATACGTACCTGGTATCCTACCAAGGAGCCCCTTGTTCCGACAGCCTCTCCTCGTTCTGTGGCGACGCGCCTAGCAAGCGATGTCGCGGCGATGCGCCGAGGTTGCGTGCAAAGGATGAAGGTGTCACCACCCTTGCCGCTAGCGAGAGCAGTCTCAAGGAGCATTTGAGGTACCTGCGTAGATTTGCCGGACCCCGTCTCGCCGCATAGCACGCCCACTTGATGTTCGCCCATCGCGTCTCTTAGTGGTTCCACTAGCTTGGCGATCGGAAGTGAGGCACGTAACTCGGCTGAAGAGCGCCCAGCATCCGATTCAATCCATCGCTCGTGAGCGAGCTGCAAGCGCGCGCCATCTGCGATGGACTTTGCTGCACGCCGCTCCGCACGCTCACGTCGCGCCTCCTCCTCTGCCAGTGTAGCCAGCAGCGCCTCCTCCTCCTCTTCACGGGCGCGCTGACGCAATCGCGCAGCGCGCGCAAACTCCTCTTCGGTCACATCTCCGGCGTCCATCATCGGATCGTTAGAATGGTCGTATGAAGAATCCTCTGCGTCACGAGCGGCGGCAGATTCTCTGGCCTCGCGAAACTTATCGCGCCTGGAGCGCGATTGCTCCCAGGGCTCGAAGGGACGCTTCACTAGGCTTTGGACGAAGCGCTCCCTAGCCAGAAGGGCCGCCGCCGCCGAATCTGCTTCAAGCTGAAGGTCGAGACCAGGGCAAGGGGAGGAGCATGAGCTATGTGCGAGACATGCTCATAATATAAGCAAGTCGAGTTCGAATCCGCAAGCAGCTAGGGGAACGCGAACATACGCCCGCACCCACGCACCTGCGCGCTGGCCATCCTCTCATCATTTTCCCACTTGAGCCATAGAGCGCGATAGTCCGGCGGAAGCATCCTATAGAGCGGCTGCTTATTCTTGCCCGTTCCAAAGAGTTGGAAGAGCGCGGCCGTCGCGGCGGCTTGCTCTGCCGTCTCGCGCTTGTCGAACACCTCATCATCAGGAACTTCTATCTTGGTGTCATTCATGACCATCACGTGCGCGCGGAAACGACGGCCAACGGATTCAGTTTCGATCTTGGGCCGTTGTGCCTGCATCTTCTGGAACCACTCTAGCAACATAGTCTTCGGCGTCTTGCCAGACCAACGAGATAAGTCGTAGCTCCCGGCGCCTCCGGCGGATTCGGAACCTTGTTCGGTCGGATCTGCACCGCTGTTGCTGCCGTCTACTGATTGCAAGCCATCTCCGTCGCTGACTGCTGCCGCTTTCCGCGGAACTAGCGCAGTGGGCGTAGGCTCTTTCTCTTTTTCTCTCTCAACGGGCTTAGCAACAGAGGTGGTTTGGTACTTAGCCAGCATAGCGGCGCGCTGCGCCGCTGCATTTCCACCCCCGTTTCCTGGCTTCTTCTTGCCTGCAGCGCTTCCGCTCTTCTTCTTCTTCCCACCACCTTCCCCACCACCACCCGACTCAACTAGCTTCTTATTTGTAGCATCTTCAACATCGTTGACACGGCAATCATCCTTTCCATAATCTCCGCTCGACAATTTAGGTGCTGAGGAGGATGTAGCACCGCATGCAGCTTGAGCCGCCTCGCGCTCGGCCGCCTCGCGCTCGGCCGCCTCGCGCTCGGCCGCCTCACGCTCGGCCGCCTCGCGCTCGGCCGCCTCCCGCTCGGCCGCCTCCCGCTCGGCCGCCTCGCGCGCGGCCGCCTCGCGCGCGGCCGCCTCCCGCGCGGCCGCCTCCCGCTCGGCCGCCTCCCGCTCGGCCGCCGCCCGCTCGGCCGCCGCCCGCTCGGCCGCCGCCCGCTCCTCCCGCTCGGCCGCCTCCCGCTCGGCCACTTCCCGCTCGGCCGCCTCCCGCTCGGCCGCCTCCCGCTCGGCCGCCACCTTCGCCGTCTCCCGCTCGGCCGCCGCCTTCTCCGCCGCCGCCGCCCTTTCATCCTCGGCTTGCTCGGCTATTTGCCACTGCGCATCTGCCTCCATTGTGACAATATTCGTAGCACCAACTGCTTCTTTTGCCCGGCGCAAGATAGCCTTTCGATGCCCTTTCTTTACGACCTGGGGCCAGTCTCCGTCATCAATCTCAGTTAGAGCGAGAGTTGAATCGTAGCCATCAGCAGCGAGTGCCTTGGAATAGATTGTTGCGTCAGCCGTGCCTATTGCACAAGCTTTGCTCAGCCACGTCGCAAGCGCCTCCTCACCGATGACTTTGTTGGCGGAAGCAGCACCAACCGTCGTATCAGCAAGGGTGCTTTCGTACTCCCTCCCTCCACTGTGTGTCTCCTTCCTCTCCAAGCTCGCAATGTCGGCCTTATTGTTGAGCTCTGACTCATAGTCAGCATCACCATTGAAGTCGAGGCTGAATGTTTGCTCGTCTTCATCTATGGCGGAGGCTTTCTTGGCCTTCAGTGCCTCCTCCTCCTTTACACGCCGAGCGGCGCGTTTCGCTTGGATATGAGCGGCCTCCCCAATTCTCATGAGCCGTGTCTGGTACTTCGGGATCAGCCGCTGAAGGGCTGTCTCGATCTGGTCGGCATGCCTTCCCAGCCGCCGGGCAACGCGTGCTTGCTTCCCAGCGGCCACGAGGTCACCCGCCGCCTCGGACTCATCTGCTGCGCGCTCCGCCGCCACACGCGCTCCATCCTTCTCCTTGAGCAACTGCTCGAGGCGCTTATCACCGAGTTCATCAAGGTCAAGGATGCCAAACTGGTCTGCTAATTCCTCCTCTTCATCGTCACTCGATGACTCCGCCAGAGAAGCTGCATGGCGACGTTTCCATTCCGACGCTGCAGCCGTGGCCGCCGCGATGGCTGCCTTGCAGGCCGCCCGCCCAACCGCCTCCGTCTCATCTTTCTTTCCTTTGCTCACCTTGGCCGCCGCTTGCTTGGCGAACGCGGCAGCACGTTTGTTGGCGTCCAGAAACTTGCCCTCAGGCTTCGCCTTTTGCGAGGAGATTTTCTTCAGGACTGCTGCCCGCTCCTTCTCTTTCTCGTCCTCTTCTTCCACGTCTGCCGCCATCCGAAGGCTGGATGGCAGTGCCGAGTCGGGAAGATTCAAGCATGCCCAGTCGAGCGCGTCGTTGAGCGAGGCATCAACCCTAAGGTGTGGTAGGCACAGCTCAATCTCCTGGGTGTCAAAACCTGCCCGTGACATCTGACTGTACAACTGATGCAGTTTGCGCGGATCGCGTAGCAGCTTCCCTCCGATGCCCCTTCGCCGCTCCTCATCGATTTGCGCTTCGTGCGCTGTGCGTAGCACCTGCCTAAGGCGCTGCTCCTCCTCGGGCTCGAGCCAGATGGCGTAGTCTGTAGTGGCAGCCCTCGCTGCCGATGACTGCATCTGCTGCTTGTTCATGCGCAATTGCTGGTTCCCTTCGGACGAATTCGTGCGTGTGTCTATAGAAACTCTCCCACTGGTGCGCACCCAGACTCTGTCTCCTTGTAACCTCTCCGCCGGCTCACTCTCTCCGCGTCCCCTGCGCTCAGTCGCTCAGTACACCCCTCTGCTATGTGCACGCGTGCGAGTGCGCGCAAGCGTTCGTGTGCGCGTGAATGTGCGCCTCCTTCCTGCGAGCTCTCTCGCCTCTCGCAAGCTATCTCTCACTCACACGTCGCCTCACCTCCCTCACGGTCTGTCCCTCTCTCTTCTCCCCTCCCGGCCCTCTCCTTTCTCTCTGGCTGCCCCTCCCCACTCTTTCCCTATCTCACTCAGCAGCCCTCACAACACTCTCAGCCTCTTCGTCTATTTCAGCTGTGGCTGTCGAGGTGAGGCTGGCGGTGACCGAGGAAGGGGCACGCTATAGCCGAGTGGTGTTGCCGGTTTGGATCTCTCTCTCTCTCTCTCTCTCTCTCTCTCTCTCTCTCTCTCTCTCTCCCTCTCCCTCTCTCTCCCTCCCCCTCTCTCTCTCTCTCTCTCTTTCTCTCCCCTCTGTCTCGCCGCTCTCTCCTCTCTCTCTCCCGCCGGTCTCTCTCTCTCTCTCTCTCTCTCTCTCTCTCTCTCTCTCTCTCTCTCTCTCTCTCTCTCTCTCTCTCTTCTCTCCCCTCTGTCTCGCCGCTCTCTCTCTCTCTCTCTCTCTCTCTCTCTCTCTCTCTCTCCCTCCTTCTCTTCCTCCCTCTCCCTCCCTCCCTCCCTCTCCCTCTCTCTCCCTCTCTCCCTCTCTCCCCGCCGGGGGGGGGGAACGCGCGGCAGGCAAGGGCGGGGCCGCCGGGCGACGCTCCTCTCACTCCCTAAAGGGTTAGAACTTAGAGCATTGTAGAACAGGTCGCGTTCCGTTGAAAGTAGACCATCGACAGGAGTTTTATTGGTAGAGTAATGGTAAGACGGCCAGGGGCCAAGGCTGGAGTCCGTCGTCCGGATGGTCAAGGCGGGTGGTAAAGCCTGAAGTCTACAGTCTACAACCGTGCGTAGCCTACATGCACATACACGCACACGCGCTCTAAGTTTTCTTTGATAGCTCATGGGGAAAGCCTCTTGGCGGGGTCCCCACAACCACAACCCACAAAGCGGAAGCGGCGCCGCGGCGCCTCGAAACACGCCTCCCCCTAACTACAACCTATCGCCCTGTCACCATCGAGGTGACCAGGGCGGCCGAGAGAACCGGGTAAAAATCCTCTTACAATTCTCTCACACCACTATCAAACGTAGGGCGGTCAAACAATGTTTTTTTATAAGGGGTGAAAAAATGACCATCTCAAAATTGAGGAAATTTAAGGATTTTTTTCGGGAGAAAGTTCCCAATACACCCAACTAGCACATATCCGGGGCCCATTAGGACCCGGACCCCCCCCCTTGGGCCCCCATAACAAAACGTAATCAAAAACTGACAAAAGACGCTAAAATCGCAAAAGCTCAAAAAGCCCAACTTCGAACCGATGCCGGGCGCGCTGCGTGGCCGTTTTCGACGATCCATCCGGATGGCGGACCCCACCAGATACCATATACGCATATCCCACCCGGATGGTCACGCCAATCGGGCAGGCCGCGCGCCGAACCCTCGTCGAAATCACCACCCGCCGAGCCCATTGAACGTTGAGCCGTCGCCGAGGGAGGCCCGGAGAGACCAACTTCGAACCGATGCCGGGCGCGCTGCGTGGCCGTTTTCGACGATCCATCCGGATGGCGGACCCCACCAGATACCATATACGCATATCCCACCCGGATGGTCACGCCAATCGGGCAGGCCGCGCGCCGAACCCTCGTCGAAATCACCACCCGCCGAGCCCATTGAACGTTGAGCCGTCGCCGAGGGAGGCCCGGAGAGCCCAACTTCGAACCGATGCCGGGCGCGCTGCGTGGCCGTTTTCGACGATCCATCCGGATGGCGGACCCCACCAGATACCATATACGCATATCCCACCCGGATGGTCACGCCAATCGGGCAGGCCGCGCGCCGAACCCTCGTCGAAATCACCCACCCGCCGAGCCCATTGAACGTTGAGCCGTCGCCGAGGGAGGCCCGGAGAGACCAACTTCGAACCGATGCCGGGCGCGCTGCGTGGCCGTTTTCGACGATCCATCCGGATGGCGGACCCCACCAGATACCATATACGCATATCCCACCCGGATGGTCACGCCAATCGGGCAGGCCGCGCGCCGAACCCTCGTCGAAATCACCCACCCGCTGAGCCCATTGAACGTTGAGCCGTCGCCGAGGGAGGCCCGGAGAGCCCAACTTCGAACCGATGGCAGCCTGTGCTGTCGCGGCCATTTGCTCGGACGCATGCGCGAGCTGCGCGCGCAGTGCCTCCACCGTCGCCACCAGCTCCTGCGTCCGCCCGCGCTCAGCCTCGAGCATGGCTTGCAGCTGCCGCAGCTTTGCCGCGTCGTCGCCCATGTAGTCCGCCGCCGCCTCGAAGTCGGCCTCCAGTCGCCTCTTCTCCTCGCGCGCCTTCTCCAGGCAGCGCCGCAGCTGCTCAACACGTTCACAAGCACTGTCTGTGTCTGTCGTAATCATCCTGCGATCGAGTAAGTATTAGTTATTCAGCCTCTTTATTAACGTAATCTACCCTATCCTCTCTGTGGGACTTTCCTAGTGACCCCCAGCCGAGCCACGCGCTCATTCTTGCTCTGCAAGGGTTTTGTTTTAGCGCGTAGACCCCCCACACCCACCCAAATATCCACCAAGTATCCAGGGCACCCATGGAAATATCCAGAGATAGCTAGTCCTGCCAAAATTCGCCCAAATATCCAGTAGATATATCCGGATATTTCTGCCAAGGCCTAGATTTGCCCCAAGCTTGCCGTCACAAAGCCGCAGGAGTCGATACACAGGCTCCATGATTTGGATTGCTACCTTTATTGTGTCCATGATGTCATCAGAGCGAATGATTCGCTTGACGGCCTGCGCCTTGTCCCTCCTGTCGCGCGATTGCCCGTCGACCCATTGATTGTAGACTGGGTCGATCATCAGGCGCTCCAAGACAAAGTGCACGTTCTTGTACCTCATGAGCATCAGGAGAGTCGAGGCGAATCGAGTCTCGCAAGCTTTCAGCAATTCCATACCACCCACAAGTCTCTCGAACTCGGTCACAACCTGGCACAAAGCTCGGTAGCGTGCAAGGGTCTTCTGATGCGCCGTGATAAAACTAACCACCTCACGGACCTTGTGTGGGATGGAGTGGAGCTGTGGCTGTGTTGCATGTGGGGGCAAGAGGATTGATGTATGTAACATGTGAGGTACAGTCCAGAGACATGGGGCACGGGCCACCGGACACATGGGAGGCACGCATCGGAGGAGCTGAGGACGAGCGAGGGACCTCGACCGACATGCGGTCACGCGAGACGAGAACGAGGACGAAGGGCACACAGGGCGGAAGGCCACAGGAGCGCTCAAGCGATAGCGCTGAGCGTACAAAAGCTACCGGACCAAGAGAAGACACGCGGGGGGGGGAAGAAGAGAACGCGCGGGAAAAGAAAGAGACGACAGTGGGCGGAAGACACTCAGTGGGAACGGGGAGAGAGGGAAGGAGAGACGAGGCGGGAAATGGGAAAGAGGAAAGAGGGACGTGAGGGGACGATCCTATTGGGAGCGGGCGGGAAAGGTGAGCGTGATACGGAACTAGACAACGAAGGGGGGTCACGCGAGGAAACCTAATGGCGGGGAAGATGCGAAGAGGTATGAACAACCCCCCCTACCCGCAACACCCCCCCCCGATGCGAGAGTCGGTGTCCGGGCGACGATCGCAGCGCAGAAGGCGGGGAGGGACGGGGCAATGGAGCGAGGTGGTCAGGCGGACGCGTGAGCCCATGCGTTGGTGGCGTAGCGGACGCAGGCATCGAGCTTGCGCTTGGGTAGCCATTTGGTGAGGAAATCGGCGGCCATGTGCTCGGTGCCGACGTGACGTAGAGCGACTTCGCCGGACGCAACGCGTTGGAGAAGGACGTGATAGCGACGCATGAAGTGGCGGGCGCGGGAGGGAGCGGAGCGCAGGGAGCCGACACGCATGTTTGCAAGGTTGTCGGTGCCGACGAGGGTGGGCCCGTCGAGGTGGACGCCGATGGCGCGTAGGATTTCGCGGGCGTACGAGACACCTTCAGCAGCTTTGCAGGAGGCGATGCCACCAACGACTCCCGCCCTCTCTTCGACGCAACGACGCAACAGACAACGATACACTAGTACCAAGCCACACCTTAAAAATTACAACACAAAAACTAGACATCGAACACATCCTCATACAAGAAAACAACGAACAAGCGAGCGACCAGGGATAGCGCCCTGGCCACAAGGGAGGAGATCCTCAGGAGAGACTCCCAAACGACCCACCCATAGGGGGAAGCCGCAAGGCTGGGCCCCCACATAGAGACGCGACCCAAAGCGTCTCACAGCAACTGCGAGCCAAAAGGCCTGCCCCCCCCTCCCCCGACGCCAGACCCAAAGTAGTGCACATGGGTCGACCCCCCAAAACCGAATAAAAAGGACCGAGGGGGGGGGGCGAAAGGGGAGCGGGAGTGGGGCAAGGGCGATGTCAGGGGGTGTCCCCAGCGAGTGGGACGGGGGATAGCAGAACAGTAGGCACCTTCAAGAATATTTTTTTTATCTTCGCGAAGCGCTTCGCCGTGCCTGGGTGGGCGCCTACGGTTGCGGCACGGGTGGGAGTGGGAGGCAAGTCGCCTGTCGTCGCCGAAGAGGAGTGTGTAGATTCCGATGCGGGTGAGGAGTTGGAGACGCGCAGCCAATGTTCGGTGCGCACTGACGTCACCGCTGAGAGTGGAGAGTGGCGATGAGTCCGAACACGAACACGACGCAGACGATATGTGTGCATTGTGCATTGTGTGCGTCTTTGTCTTTCTTTGGTCTTTGGGTGAAGTGGGTGTGAGCTCGCGGGGAGCGTATCGTGTGTGTGTGTGTGTGTGGTAGTATCGCATAACATATAACATTTCACTTGGGCTATAATGCAGTTCCCACGCGAATTTCCACGGCTCGAGACTCGCACGAGCCCATTTTTCAAATCCACTTCGAAATCACCACATTTCGCATTTCGGAGTAGTTTGTAGTTTTCTTAATACGGCCGCCGGCTGCTCCAGCCGGCGGCCTGAAATTGGCGAATTTTCTTATTCAACATCGATCAGAAATACGTTATGTGAAAGGTTTGCAAAGACTGCTGCCCTTGACTTAGCACCCCGGCTCACCCCTGAGACTTGCATGCTTGCCTCAAAGGGACACAAAAAACACTCAAGACACACCACAACGAGCAACGAGCCGAAGTCTCTGCCAACACATAGGTCACATGCTTGCATGCGTCGCCCGCGCTCAAGACTCCTACCTCCATGGCAATCGCCTAGTACACAAATTTGGCTCCCTGGGGGGCTGTGGGACTCCAATTCTGCGGCCCGGTGCACAGATCTATGAAACAGCAGGTAGCACTCCGTGCAACCACTGCGCTCACCACCGACCACCACAAGAGGTGAACTTGTGGCCACTCCTTTGCGCACCTCGCCTGGTGGCCTGCCTAGTAGGTTCCTTCCCCCACCCCCCCCACCTCGGGCGCGCTCTTCTTCGGTATACCAGGGCCCAACCTGTGACGCTCGTCCTCCTCTACCATGCGAGAACTGCACACTTCATGCAGCTCAGCCTCTCGGTCAACAGGTCAACAGGGGCGTCAGGGACACCAGCGCCGCCAACCAGTGGCTCGAGAGGGAGGCCGCCCGCCTTGCTCAAGCCGCCTGGATCATACCCAACACAATACTCAGCGGCCAGGAGCCCCACTACCTGATCGACTGCGGGCGACGCCGCCCTCCCACCCGCCGATTTCCCGTGATACCGGGGGTGGGCCAGCTCATCCGCGGACCATTAAGATAATTAGTGGCCCCTTGTGCTCCTACTACTATAATCACCTGTGTATTACAGAATACTCGTTTCTTCTGTGGGGAAGCCTTGCCCCTCATCAGCTGGGTGCCCCGCTCTCTCTGCCTCCTCTGTTTTAAGTTTTCCCTGTCTCTCTCTCCCCTCCCCGCCCCACACCCATTCCGAGAGAGCGAGCAACACTGGGGGGGCGCCGCCAATGCTCTCGCTGCTCACGGCCGGAGCGCTCGCGGGCTGGAGCGGCGGGCTTTCCGCGCTGCGTCCAGCGGCGCGCTCCCACTCGCTCATCTCACTCTCCGAGAACGAGGCCGCGCGCGACGAGCGCCGCATCGGCGTCGGCATCATCGGCGCAGGGCGGATTGGGCTCGTCCACCTCGAGGCGCTCTCCTCATGCCCCGCTGCCAGGCCAATCATCATCTCGAACCCGACCATCTCGAAGGCAAAGGCCGCCGCGGCTACGTACCCTGGTATGGCGTGGACCGACTCGGACATGGACGTCATCAACCACCCCGACGTTGATGCGGTATGGATCTGCTCGCCCTCGCAGTTCCATGCGCAACAAATCACTGCGTGCGCCATGGCAGGCAAGGACATCTTCTGCGAGAAGCCGATAGGTGAGGTCGCAATCCGCTCCCGCGCTCTCCTCTCTCAGTCAAAAAGGCCTCGGCCGCGCGTGCCGGCCGCGACTCGCACGCACACCCCTCGCCGCTGCTGATCTAACTGTGCCGTTCTGCACAGCGACTGAGCTCTCGGAGACAATCAAGGCGGTCAACCTGTGCCGTGACAAGGGCGTGAAACTCATGACCGCCCTCCAGCGCCGCTTCGATCCCAACTTTGCCCGTGTGAAGCAGTCGCTCATTGATGGTGCGCTGTCTAGTCGCCTCTCAAGCTTTGGTCGTACTACGGTCAACGGATGCTGATGGACCAGTGGCGTGTTAGAGGACGTGAGAAGTTTGTGTGAGGCAGTGGGCGAAATATGCGAGCGATATGGGACAAAGCATCGGACGCGTCACCAGAGCTGGCATCGTTTCTTAGGCACCATTGGAGAGCCCATCGTCGTGAAGCTCTGCTCTCGCGATCCCGAGCCACCGCCGCTGAAGTACGTTAAGGGGGGCGGCGGGATCTTCAAGGACATGGCCATCCACGACCTAGATATGGCTAGATTCCTGATGGACTCAGAGCCCGTGGCCGTTCTGGCCAGTGGGTCCTGCCAGGTAAGTAGTAGTACGCGGAGTGGTGGGCAGGCGTTTACCTGTATGGCAGGGCTTCGCGCTCAGCTTTGCTGCCAGCCGAGAACCGATTCATCCGGGACGGCGAGGACAATCGCGCCACATGAGGCGGATGGATCTAATGGGCAAACCCCTGCCCCATTGTAGATCTCCCCCGAGATCAAGGACCTCGACGGTCCCGAAGCGTACGATACTGCCAACATCATGGTTCGCTTTGCAAATGGCAAGGATGCCATCATCGATGTCTGCCGCCAAGCCCCATATGGTGTGGCCATGAGCTGCTTGAGAGCGACGTTGAGCTGCTAGAGAGCGACGTTGTGAACCTTCTGCACCGCTTGTGGATATGGTTGCCCAGCCATGCACGGTGTCTCCATGTGATTTGGACCCGTTCGGCAACCTCTGCGTGACCCTTTGTCTGATCGACTTCTCATGGCTGGATTTTTTCCACTTACCTATCTTCTGCAGGCTACGACCAGCGTGCGGAGGTGCTGGGCACTAAGGGCATGCTGATGACAGACAACATGTTCCCGAACACCGCACGAATCATGTCTAACAAGTTTTGCGGCAATGCAGACATGCCCTTCGATTTCTTCATGAGCCGCTACAAGGAGGCGTACAAGCAGGAGACTATCGCTTTTGTCGAGGCACTCTTGGAGGACAAACCGGCGCCCTGCTCCGGTCGGGACGGCCTGGTCGCTCTCATTATGGCCATTGGTGCGGGCATTTCGGCTGAAGAGCAGAGGTGGGTCAAGTTTGAGGAGGTACTTGTACGCGAGGGTATCGGCGGTATGAAAATGAAGGGCGTGACAAATGGGGAAAACGTGGACCCTGGTACCGGATGGATCAGGTCGGCGTTGCTCGATGTATCTGCTAAAGACCCGCGCCGCATGGAAGACCTCCAAGAGATCTTCTACTTGTTTGACAGTGACGAGGATGGACAACTTACTGGAGACCAGGCACGCGCTGTGCGAGGATTCAACTCGGGCGGGAAGGGGGGGCGGGGGGGGGGGGGGCGTCTACTCGAAATTCCCATGGTAAAAGTGTACCCATCCAGAGAATCTGGCAAGCGTCCTGAGCAAGAGATGGCACCCTCCCGATGCTTTCAGGTGAATGAGACCATCAAACTCTTGTGCGAGGACGGTGCTTGTCCAGTCTACTCGGACGAGGAGGTCCGCACGATGGTGGCTTCGGTCGATAAGAATTGGGACGGCAAAATCTCGTTTTCTGAGTTCGCGCAGATGTGGCGCAAGGCAGGCAACGTCATCGAGGGGGAAGCGCCCCCCGAAGAACCATCCGGTGTGGCAAAACTTTTCGCCTTCTTCAAATGATGGAGCGAGAGAGCCTCGTCTCTTGGCGTTCTCAGTATACTCAGTTTACTTATTGTGGAGCTGCGCCGCAGCTGCCGCACAAGTATCACACAAGTTTAGCTCTGTTATGAGCGCGACGCATTCGAAGCACCAGTCGATTGATGACATGAGTCATTGGCTGGCCATCGATAAGCGGCTCTCCCACTTCGAGAACGGACTTTAAGGGTTAGCAAGAGCCGCTTGCCGTACACCCAGACTTGCATGCCACAGATGCGCGCATGCATCATTCCAACCTGTCGATGAAGATGAAGCAGGGTGATACGTGCGTCAGACGAAAGACGAGCATATCAATGCGGCAAGCCATCCCTGTGTGTCCGGGTCCCTTGGCTACTAGGCCTGGCACACAATTGGATCGCCATCCGTCCGCCATGATTGATGGGTGGTACGCGCGTGTTGTGTGTGTGCGGACACGCGCGTGGCCTCCCCTGTGTGTCGGGGTGCTTTCGCTATTGCGCCTTGCACACAGTCGAATGGATTCCCGTATCCGGTCTTTGCGATTACATATATCCGTACCTCACTGCTCACTGTTCCGGGTAGCGAAGAGAGGCCCACGCCAAGGCCCCAAGGGCCTTTGGTGTTTCGTCCCTAGGACTAGGAGAGCACTCTTTCCTTAACCCAACTATCAGTCAACTTATCGCGCTGGATGCCAGGAAGCAGCCAGGGCGGCAACAAAAAGCAGGAGGGTCATGACAGACAGTGAGAGAGACAGTGGTACAGGGGTGAGGGGGTCAGAACCTGGGGCACCTGGGGGCACTGGGGAACCCAAGATACCCCTGGGGCACGGTGATTCTACAACAATCGCGCAAACACAAACCCTTACATATACCCCACCACGGTTCTTTGGATAATACTCTGAGACAAACAGGAAGGCGTGCGAGGGAACAAAGAAGGAATCAAGGATTTAGGGAATCGGCGAGTATTGCCTTAGT
>CM030937.1:4061531-4077531 GCA_018136815.1 Isochrysis galbana
ATGAGCCGATGAAGCGTCGTGAGTGTTGATGAAGGTGAGATTCCTTAGGTGCACTAAGTCGACCTAGAGTGAGCTGAGATCCCCAAGATGAAGGCGAGGTCTAGAAGTCGATGTGCAAATGACTCGGGAACCCTAAGAACTCGATGTGCATCGACTGCAGATGATAATGTAGAGAAGAGTCCAGAAGGTGGTGCACATGATGAAAGAGGCTGATGACTTGATGAAAAGGAATCTGGCAGACAAAGTTATCGGTAAAGCCGATTCTATCGGTAAGGACCAATGGGTTGTGTTGGCAGATGACGGCACTCTGTGATACCCCCCCATAAGGCGAGCACGGAGGGTGAGGCTTAGATACAGAGGATAAAGGTAGAAGAATGGAGAATGCCTTGCATGACAGTCGTAATACTCGGAGTGGTATATGTCACTGGAGCTTTTCGTCAGAGGCAGTCGTTAGAGGCAGACGTCGTTCCTGCCGTAGCTTCTTCGGCGGAACTTGAATTTGAACTCGTCAGACTTTGTGCAATGATGGACGCGCAGTCGTTTAGAAGGGATAGGAGACGGCAGAAGGGAGCGGGCCCAAGGGGCTTGGTGAGGATGTCAGCAAGCATAAGGTTACCGGGGACATGTCGCATAGCGAGGGCGCGCTTTGCAACGAGATCGCGGAGGAAAGCGGCGGCGCGCATTATGTGCTTGGTCTTTTTGAAGGCAACGGGGTCGAGGGACATGTTGATGGCAGACTTGGAGCCGGAGCACAGAAGGGTAGGGCCATCCGGCGGGAGAGATAGGTCGACAAGCAAATCCCGGATGAAGAGGTTGTCGCGGGCAGCAAGCATGGCACCGAAGTACTCGGCCTCGGCGCTCGACAACGAGACGGGGCTGAGATGAGGGAGAGCGACGCCATCGCTCGCGCTCTCTCCTGAACAGAACCGGGTAGCAAGTTCTTCTTACAATCTCTCACACCACTATCGAACGCGCACTCACAGTAATACGTAGAAAACTAACATAAACAGGACGTGCGCGTGGAGAGTCTCGAGACTCGAGGTGGAACTCGAGTTTCCCCCGCGCGAACTCGCGGTGAGAACTCGAGTCTCGAGACTCGAGTTTCCCCCCGCGCGAACTCGGGGTGAGAACTCGAGTCTCGAGGTGGGGACCCAGGGCGTATGGGTTCACGTATACCCGGTGTTGACCCACTTTGCGTTAACACCTCCATTGGCTAGGTGTGGCACATGCGTTAACACCTCAATCTGCAAGTGTTGGTACCAGCAGCGGGTTAACACCACACTGCCGGTGCTGTGTACTACTGTGCACCCACGCACCCACGCACTCACGCACCCACTAAATGCTACGTGCCGCGCGTGCGCGCGCACGAGGAGCTGCACGGCCAAGTGGCAAGTGGGGAGTTGCTCTTCGGCACGGGCACCATGGCCAACTTGGAGCTTGCGCGGCTGCACCGCTGCATTTGCTGCTGCGCGCGCTGCGCTGCTGCCGCTACACGGGCGGCGCGATGGGACCGTGCTACTCCTTGTGCACGCGTGGGCCGCCTACTGCGTGGGGAGGCAGCGGCGGCGGTCGGAGGTGCGCCGGCGGTGCCCGCCACCGCCTTCGCGGCCGTGGACCGGCTGCTCGCCGCACTCGCTGCGCGCGACCGACCGGCCGACGCTCACGTTGAGAGGGTGCAACTCGAGGTTCCTTTTTTTTGTCACGCCCCTGTTGGGGTTGGGTTGCATGGCAGTGGCCAAGAGGGCAGAGAGAGCGAGAGAGCGGAGAGAGGGGGGCAGAGCGACGCGCTCGCGACTCGCGACTCGCGAGTCACAGAGAAGGGTGCCCCCCCGGTATCCTGGTACTGTTTTTGGTACTGTTTTTCTCTGTTTTTCTATGAATGCCAAGAACAGACTGTTTTTACTGTTTTTGGACGCCCCCCCACTGTTTTTCCCATCTAGGGAGCCCAGGCGGGAGAATCCGAATATGCACGCCTTGCGCGACCACGGCGAACATAGAAGACGGTATATTCAACTAAGTTTATACTTGGTTGACCCATGGGGGGGCACGAGCCCCCCCCTCTCTCCACTCCTCCCTTGCCATGGGGGAGGAACCACCCATCCTCCTGGCATGCCTGATGGCTTGCCAAGAGGCCACTGCCCTACTGACCCACTCCCTTCCCCACAGGCTCGCCCCATTCGCCCATCCTGGCCCCTCGTGACCAGCCCAATGCTCCAACCCCCCCTCCCCCCCTGTTCGACAGGCAGACAGGTGCAGAGTGGGGGCCCCTGAGACCCAGGAGCGCCAGCGAGGGAGAGGCAGGGGAGACCAGGGCCCAGCCCCAGCCTCCTCTGCCCCCTGAGCTGGCCTCCAGGAGCCTCCAGGGGTCGCCAGAGGCAGCTGCAGGCCTGTCGGCAGGCGCGCCATCGCGCGTGCCTGCAGGAGAGGGGAGAGAGAGCGCGGAGAAGGGGGTGGGCGCGAGCGAGAGCTCCGCCCACCGGAAAATCGGTAAGTCTCGCGCCTGTTTACGGGATAAGACGAGACAGAGTCGGCCGCCCACTCGGAGACACAGGAGGAAGGGGGGGGAAAGATCACCGGGGGGGGGCGCGGGCCACCGGACCATATCTAAGCCCTCCACCCCAATCCCCCTAGTAGTGTACGGGGGGAGCCGCCTGATGGCGGGGGGAGAAGGGCCGGGGAATGGGGGTGTAGAGAGTATGCTACGTGCTACTTGTAGTGGGTAGTGGTTCCATTCGCCGCGAGTGCGGTAAGACTACTAAAAGGTTTAGAAGACGGTATATAGCGAAGAAGGCTCGTACTCGTGCCGAAATATTCATGCCAAAAGGCCTGAATACAACACGAGCCCGACACGATGGGCGGGGGCTTCGCCTCGCCGGCCCCCTTTTTTCACGTGAAGCCTTTGAATTCACAGCAGTTTTATACTTAGAAAATTTGAAATTTAAGATATAAATTCAAAGCCCCCGCTCATGCGACGGAGTACGTTCCCTTCTCCCAAGTTCATATGTCATAAAGAAACTCCAACAGTGAGAGTGGGAAAAGACCAGTCAAGGACGCTCTTAGAGAAACAAGCTTGGTACTCCTACCACAACTCCTATTGTACAATACGGTATATGCACCCTCTGTTGTGGTGGTGACCCTTCTTCTCTTGCGCTGATAAGAGAATTTTCTTGTCGTAGGAGCGTATCAACCCCGATATTCACCGACTCGCGACCCCAAACGGAAGGACGCGCCCAAACCGTGAGAAAAACATGCCCTACATTCACGTGGTTTGCCGCATGGTCACAGATTGCGATAGGAGTACTCCTGCAGAGAGAGAAGAGAGAAGGAGGAGAGAGGGAAAATCTCGCCGGTCGCCGTCCAACTGCTCCTTGGTTGTTGTTCTCTCTCCTTCTCTCTGCACCCCAGCGGGGCTGTCGCAGGCGGTTACTAACTGCCCGAGGTACCAGAATTCTTCGATAGTGATACCAATAATAAGAGGCTCGCCACGAACGAGACCTCGCAACTCTCCTCTCGCCCTCTCTCTCTCTTCCCTCCCCGCGTCTCTCCTCCTCTCCCCCCCTCCCTTCCCCTTCTCTCCTCTCTCCTTATCTCTTTCTCCTCCTCTTTCGTCCTTCTCATCGCCGTCCCCGCCTCTCCCCGACTCTCTGTGGCAGTCAATGCTGTCGCTCTGCTCGCTCCTTGCGTGCGCGGCGAGCCCGCAGTGCGAGGCGGGTCTGTGCGGCGAGGGGGTGCGCACCAGTGCCTGCCCCCTTCCGGCGCACCACGCCTCCGACCCTGTGCTCGCCCTCGCGCCTTCCAACCTCTACCTGTTCAATGCAGCGCAACACAGTGTTGCTCTCCTTCGAGTATCTGAGGACTCCTCTGAGCAGCTGCTGACGATCCTGGCGCCCGGGATACGAAAAGAGCTCAGTGCTCTTTCCGGGGAGCTCTTCAGGGCGCGTGCTCACCGGCCCGGACACCCGACGGACCAGCAGCTTCTGCTCGAGCACCATGTGGACATCGTCAAGCTGAAGGACTGCCAGTGCGACTTGCAGCCAGAGTTTGTCGATGTACGTGGCGGCCAGCTGCCACTGCTCTGGAGCACGCACAGAATGATTTATCTTGCGCTGGATCGCTAGATGCTCTACCGTCAGCGATGGGGCGCGCTGATTGTTCGCGCTTTGGTCACTGCGCAGGGTGCCTCCGCTGACCCCCCCCCTCCACCTGTCTTGCAGTGCTCCATGGAGCCATTTGATGGTCCACGAGATGTGAAGAACGACCCAGTAACGTTCGAAAATGTCGCTGGGTATCCATTGGATCTGTACTACTGGAACGGAACTTGCGAGGAGAAGGTGTCTTGGGGTAAGGCTGAAGGCATGCAACCGTTTACAAGGATGGAGTTTGAGAGTACGCACGGCCACACTTTCCGTGCTCGGGGGGCTCAGTCCAAGAGGATGTTGATGCAGTACACTCTCAGCGACCTTGTCATCCGTCCTTGCGACAACACAGAGCAGCGCGCCGTGCATCCCTCGCCATCCCCTGGGGCAATATCACTGGAGCGCGCAGCCTTAAACCTAGCCAGCAGCAAAGAACGATTGAGGGCAATGCTCGAGGCCGAGCTGTCCCGGGCGAAGGCAAGGCTGGACTCGGCTAGATTCTCGACGAACGCGTCAATCTACTCAGCGCTACCTGATGGTCGTATTTCTCTTTTCGACTCGGTTCAACCTGCGGCAAGCAGGGTAGCCGGGGAAGGCTTCTCTTCCTACTAGAACTGATGATGCATGGCCGTCCTTGATTCGCCAAGAGTGTTGCACAAGCTCGCTCTAGGTTCCTGAGATTCGTGGCAAAGGTGTGACCATGGGGAAAACCACGTGAATGTATGGGCATGGCAATCGGGTGCCATTTGCACATTCTTGGCAATACTTGTAGTTCTCGACCTCCCGCTTCACCCGATAGATAGGCCACATTCCACTAGCCGGTTGTTGGTACACCAGCACCAGTCCATGTCGTATACCTATTTACTGACCCATTTGCAATTTGACGGACCACTTGAGACGCGCGGATTGTGTGAAAAAAACGTGTGAAGATTCCAGGCTAACACCTATGGGCGTCTAGGTACTCTCTACCTCAACTAACTTTATAGTTGGTTGCGATGGAGCGCGCCGCCGAGCCCCTCCTCTCCTTCGGGTCCCCCACCGAGGGCGGCCCCCCTGCCCCCACGGACCAGTCGCTGGCGAAGCGGCCGCGTCCACCCTCGGAGGCCAACAAGGTGCGTGCGACCCAGGTCGCGCCACACGGCCCGTGGCCCCGGCCACAACACCCTCCCTCAGCAGCCGTGCTGGCCTCCCACATGGGAAGCAGCAGCGCCTGCAGGCCACAGGGAAACAATCGCATGCGGACAAGACCGCCACTCCATTATTGGGCATGCCTTATGGCAGAGGCCCCTCTCACCCTGGCCTGGGTCGCGCCGCCTCGGCGGCGCGGCTCACGGCCGGGTGGCCCTCATGGGCACAACTCCTTGATTGACAGTCACCGCACCCCACAACCACAATACGCAATACTTATGTACACCACTCTGGCCACACAGAGCGAGACCGACACCCGACAGCTACGACACCAAGACAAAACACACATCCAACTTCCCTCCGACTCTTCAACCACCCTCTCTCAGCAACACTGACCTCCCCACTCCCCACCGCCCGCGCTCGACCCTCAGGAATCAGGAACCTGACTCAGAAGCTCGAAGGTAAGCTTGTACCTTTCTCGGGAATGGCAACGATTGGGAGAATCAGGGTTTCGCCTTTGGCGATAGGGGAGCGTCAGAGTTTTATTGTTGTGTTAGTATAACCTTAGTGCTGCGGGACCGTAGCCCTTCGACGGCAACGGAGCCCCTACCCCGCGATGGGGGTGTGCGCGGTTGGCGCATGGCTCGTCCGGTGTCCGGTGTATGTATGAATGTATGTGGCTAGGAATGCTAGCTAACAAAAAAAAACATCTGAAGATTCTGGGCTACACACCTACTAGTCTCGGGTCTTCCCGTTTCTAACTAACACCGCCCTTATATTCCCTCCCTCCACCTCTTCCCCTGCCCCCCTTCATTCCTTTTTTTTCGGTTTCCGGGGTCCGGCCTCGGTGCACTACCTGAGGCCTGGTTTGGAGTGTGGGTTTGGGCAGGCCTTTTGTTCCGAGTTGTTGTGTCTCGTGCCCACTTGGGTGCTTGTTGGGCTTATGGTCTGCATCGGTTGCGTGTGCGCCTCTTTTTTGTCTGTCTGTGTGACTTGTACGTTGCTCCATCGCCATTGTTGTGCTACTCCCTGGCCCCTTCGACAGCGTGTGCTATCCCCAGCTTGGTGGCCAGCTCAGCTAGCTCCTCGCTGGGTTTCGCAACTAAGTTTATACTTGGCAGACAGGTGCAGAGTGGGGGCCCCTGAGGCCCGGGAGCGCCAGCGAGGGAGAGGCAGGGGAGACCAGGGCCCAGCCCCAGCCTCCTCTGCCCCCTGAACTGGCCTCCAGGAGCCTCCAGGGGTCGCCAGAGGCAGCTGCAGGCCTGTCGCAGGCGCGCCATCGCGCGTGCCTGCAGGAGAGGGGAGAGAGAGCGCGGAGAAGGGGGTGGGCGGAGCGAGGGCTCCGCTCACCGGAAAATATGTAAGTCCCGCACCTGTTTACAGGAGAAGTCGGGACTGAGGACGACGCCAGCCCGGTAGGCATAGGAGGAAGAGGGGAACGGATCACCGGGGGGGGGCGCGGGCCACCGACCACCGACCATATCTAAGCCCTTTTCCCCTATCCCCCTAGTAGTGCACGGGGGGCAACTAAGTTTATACTTGGACGCGATGGAGCGCGCCGCCGCGACTCCCCTCTCCTTCGGGCCCCCCGCCGAGGGCGGCCCCCCTGCCCACATGGACCTGTCGCTGGCAAAGCGGCCGCGTCCGCCCTCAGAGGCCGAACAGGTGCGCGCGACCCCGGTCGCGCCACACGGCCCGTGGCCTCGGCCACACCTTGCGCAGCAGCCATGCTGGCCCCCCCCATGGGGGACAGCAGACTGCAGGACTCAGAGAGACAGCAACAGGCAGGAGGGACCTGCACTCCACAGGGCATGCCTTATGGCAGAGGCCACACCCATCCCGACGAGGGTCGCGCCGCCTCGGCGGCGCGGCCCGCGGCCGGGTGGCCCTTATGGGCACAACATTCTGACATTCTGTCTGACGCACAAAAGGATCATGTATCTCTGTCCACACAGGGAGAGGAAGCCAACACCCACTCCTACACCAAGACCCTCAAGACAACCTGAGCCGCTACACCTCCATGCACGACAGCCCGCGACACGACTGACCCCTGCTCCCCACGGGCCTGTCCCTCAGGACCCTGAATCAGAGAAAGAAGACCAGCAAGCAGACTCTGACGCCACCTACGAAATGTCCTTCACCCAAGCGGGCGACCTAGTGCTACTCGACACGACGGTCTATGCGGCCATTGTCGAACTCTTGCTCGAGCTTGAGGGTGTAGACCCCGAGCCGGACTTCTGGGCCCGCTCATCGAGGGGACCTTGGCACATCTCAGTCAACGAAGACTGCATGCAACAATTCCAAGCCCGCTACGGACTCCAAACCAACATCCGCGTCCATCAAACGGACGTAGCGGTCAAAGTCGAAATCGTGTCCATTGAGGACAAGCTGAACAGGAAGGGTGCCTCATCGCGCAAGGCGTTGTATGAGGCCCTTCAAGACGTAGCGGCCCACTTCGTGGTGGAAGCCGACGGCCTTGCACAAGCATCGAAAATCACTCTCAGCATCCTGGTGAAAGCTGTCGAAAAGGAAGGGCTCACCTTCCTAAAGGGAAACCGTGAGCGCATGAAAATCGAAGGTGAGTCGGGCACATTTGTGTCCAAAGTGGCTCACGCTCCACGCTGGCACTTGTACGTCGCAGCGACCCAAGGGTCGTTCCTTACGAGCAACTTCCCACGCAAGCTCCTTCTTAATATCGACAACTCGGTGGTCCCTCTGCCGGAGGGGAGAGCTGCCACTCCCCCCTCCCCTCCCTCTTCCCTTTTCCTCCTCTCTTCCCTGCGGCGGGGGCCCATGGCGCGCGCCTGCGGCCCCTCTTCAGGTCCCCAGGAGGCCAGCAGGGGCCTAGGAGCGCAGCTCAGGGGGCAGGTGAGGCTGGGGCATGGCCCTGGCCCCTCCTGCCTCTCCATCGCTGGCTCTCGAGCCCCTGCCAGTCGACTGGAGCTGGCTGGGGGGTCCTGATCAGGGGGGCCCAGGGGGAGGAGGGGCTGGTCAGAGGGATGGGCAGGCCACGACGGGCCAGGGCGGGCGAGTCAGGCGGGCCTGTGGGGAGAGGAATGGGTCAGCAGGGCTGTGTGCTCCTGGCAGGCCATCAGGCGTGCCAGGAGAGTGAGTGGTTCCTCCCCCATGGCGGGGGAGGAGTGGAGAGAGGGGGGGGCTCGTGCTCCGCCATGGGTGAACCAAGTATAAACTTAGTTCTGACGGCAGGGGAGGAGTGGAGAGAGAGGGGGGCTCGTGCCCCCCCCTGGGCGAACCAAGTATAAACTTAGTTCATGAGTTTACTCTTAAAATGATAGGCCGCCGAGGTCTCGGGGCCGCACGCCGTCCCGGCAGTGAAGGTGAGCAACCGACAACCGACGCTGTTGGTGAGCACCCTCCCTTGCGGCCATGGATGAGTGCCTTTGGGCGGGCCCCAGGCAGCCATGGTGACGAAATACCAAGTACCAAGGGGAAGGACTGGGGTGCTAGGAGTTGGCTACACACCGAGTACGGAGACTCGGAGGCACACCGCTCACTCATAGTGCGTGGCCCCACGAGAGCGAATGCGCTGGGGTGGTGCTGTGAGGCGTCCGTTGCTTTGTTGGCTTAGAGTACCATACGTACGGACTGACGGAGAAGAGGAGAAAGAGAGAGAGGGTGAACTCTCTCGGAAAGATCCCCCCCCCCCCCCCCCCCCCCCCCCTTCTGGGTAAAAGCGACTCGCTCGCGCTAACAACCCACCCGCCGGCAGTCCCCCTCCATCCTTTCTTGTGGAAAGCACGTATTCATACGTCTCTCCCCGTGCGTTGCCAGTATAAAGGGGCTGAGTAGTCCCGTGGACGAGGACTCTACGAGATCGATCGGCTCCCGGATGGCGCCGCTCTCCCTCGTAATGCTTGCTGCACCCGCCGCGATGGCATGGACGATGCCTGCTGTGCCGCGCGTGTCCGGGGCGATCCGGGCGGCGGAGCCCATCATGAAGGACTACCCCACGCCCAAGGGTATCTTCAAGACAGGAAACTACCTGGAAGGGCAGGCGCTCTCGCAGAAGCTCTCAGCATATGCCTGGCAGGGGGAGAAGAAGACGGTCGCCATCGTGGGCGGCGGCCTTTCAGGCTTGGCTTGCGCCAAGTACCTCGCGGATGCCGGACACAAACCCCTCGTCCTCGAGGCCCGTGATGTGAGTTTGGCACTTTTTGTTGGGGGCTTGCTCGCTGCACTACTGATCGATCAATGCATCCAATCAGCCCCAGCAGCAGCACATTGTGCTGACCTGATGTTCGAATGTGAACCTTAGGTCCTGGGCGGAAAGGTCTCCGCATGGCAAGACGAAGATGGAGACTGGATTGAGACGGGTCTGCATATTTTTTTCGGTGCCTGTGAGTGTTTGCCACAGCCCATGAGCTATCAACTTTCTACTAGGCCGTTCTTGCATTGCCTTGATCTTAACATGAGCACTCTCTCACAGTCGCGTGTGTCTTAATGTTGACCCACGGAATTGGCAGTGCGCCTGCTCGTGCTCAATCGCATTACTTACGGTACCGCGTGCCTGAGGCGAACCCGTCTCATGTCGTTAGAGCCATTGCCTCCAGGGCAATGATCTGATTTTGAGTCATTCCTCCTTCCTTTCAGACCCCAACATGTTGAACCTTTTTACAGAGCTTGGCATCCATGACCGTCTACAGTGGAAGGTCCACAAGATGATTTTTGCCATGCAGCAGGTGATTACTCGTGCTTACATTTTGGCTTCGCGATTCACAATGAAGTTGGTCCTACACAACAGCCGCATGTATGTGTTTTCATCCTTTTTCGATTCACTGGGCTTGTGGAACACGTTGCCAGGTTCTTGTGGCGCCTAGTTTCAGTCGGGGTGGCCGTCTGTATGTTGCCCTCACAACCCGCTGATTCTATTGTCTGTCGGTTAGTTGCCGGGTGAATTCACGACGTTTGACTTCATCCCAGGCATCCCTGCGCCCTTCAACTTTGGCCTCGCTATCCTCCTCAACCAGAAGATGCTCACTCTTGAGGAGAAGCTGCAAACTGCACCTCCCCTGCTACCCATGCTTGTGGAGGGACAAGACTTCATTGATGCACAGGACGAGCTCTCTGTGCTTGACTTCATGCGCAAGTAAATAATCATAGACATTACGCGGAGTTGGGCTAGAGCTCTTGCGTCGGAAGATGACTTGCGATTCAGTAGTCCAACAAGCTTGTTGGAAATGAAGGCAAAGCGTACCCCGCCTTGTCATGTTGTCCTGAGTGAATTGACACCTGATGGCACACGTGGCCTCGCTTGTGCTGTTGACAGGTACGGCATGCCTGAGCGTATCAACGAGGAAGTCTTCATTTCGATGGCAAAGGCGCTTGATTTCATTGACCCCGACAAGCTCTCGATGACAGTTGTTCTCACTGCCATGAACCGTTTCTTGAACGAGGTGTGCGATTTGAGGCAAGGAGGCAGATTGGCCTTGCTGCTTCCTGGCGAGCTCAGAGAGGCGGTGTCATCGGGCAAGACCATTGCCCGGTCGCCAAGGTCCTGGCGAGCTCAGAGAGGCGGTGTCATCGGGCAAGACCATTCCCGGGTCGCCACGGCCCCACCGTGTAGTTCAGGCGCACCATCTTTGGCCACCTAGACGGTAGCCCCGGGCCATCACGCTCCTTGCTCACTTGCTTCTACATGCACTTATTCTCTCAGGACGATGGCCTTCAGATGGCTTTTCTCGACGGAAACCAACCCGACCGTCTATGCGAGCCGATGAAAAAATACATTGAGTCCCGTGGCGGCGAAGTCCGCACCAACGCACCACTCGAGTCGATCCTCACCACGGAAGATGGCGCCATTGAGGTGCGGGAGGCATTCGATGCATGTGGTGTTCTTGGTAGGGTTATGAGGCTAGATTCACCGTATCAGCAATGCGAACAGATCTGACGGAGATGCCCGGAAGAGCCGCACCAGAACCGCGCATGTGGCTATCCAGCCCTGCTACTGCTACCCTCGATGATCCCTGAAACATGCCGCTCACCCCGACCTTCATTAACATGGCTTGTCTTCTATTCCACACATTGCAGGGCCTCAAAATGCGCGATGGCTCCGTTGTTACCGCGGATGAATACGTGTCTGCCCTCCCTGTTGACATCTTCAAGCGCATGCTTCCGCGCCCATGGTCTACCATGCCTTTCTTCCGCCAGGTGCGATGAGAATTCGGCTGCGATTGCGCTGGGGGTCACTAGCACGTGCTCTTGGAAATACTTTTTCGCTGATCTTCCGCCGACTGAGTGGCCATTTCGCGTCTGATGTTGTGACTCTGACATCTGATCCCTTTGTTCGTGCCTCCGACTACACCCCCCTCATACGACCCCTCTTTTGCGCCGATCATTTGTGCAGACGGATGAGCTCGAGGGAATCCCAGTTATTAACCTTCACATGTGGTTCGATCGCAAGCTCGATGGTGTTGACCACTTGTGCTTCTCGCGCTCGCCCCTCCTTTCGGTCTATGCTGACATGTCGACTACTTGCAAGGTTAGGAAAATTGCCGGCCGGCCTGCATCCTTGCTAATCTTAACTTCTATTCCCTATCTTTTACTACATCCGTGCGAGACGTCCCATGCGCGTGGCATGTAGATGACGAAAATCCTTGGCGGTTCCCGGGTCTCTTGGACTAACAACCGACGCTCTCTTGTTCAGGAATACTATGATGATAAGCAATCCATGTTGGAGCTCGTTTTTGCGCCATGCTCGAAGCTCGCGGGTGGCGACGTCAATTGGATGGGCAAGAGTGACGAGGAGATCATCGACGCAACCATGGGCGAGCTCGCGCGCCTATTCCCGACAGAGATCGCCAATGATCCTCGTTGGCCCGCCACCGGCAAACAGGCGAGTTCCTTTTGACCCCGTAATCCACGTCAGATGCCTTTCTGTTCGCGGCATTGGACCGTGCCCGTTGCGTCATGATGATCGTCGGTTGTGCGCTTCGCAGGGTCCTGCTGGCGAGGCTCGACTCCGAAAGTATGCTGTGGTCAAGACACCGCGCTCTGTTTACGCCGCTATTCCGGGCCGCAATAAGTACAGGCCTTCCCAGGAGACGCCAATCAAAGGATTCACTCTTGCTGGAGACTGGACGTCACAAAAGTTTCTCGGCTCTATGGAGGGGGCCGTCCTTGCGGGCAAGCTCGCCGCTGAGGTGCGCACACATACGCGGCTTCCTGTCTCGACATTCATCATCGAGCAAGCACCCCACCCCATCCCAGCCCTCGCACATCCCACTACCCACCTACCCGCTATTTGGTTTTGCTTTTGCTTTCCACCACCCCGTAGGTGATTGCCGATCGCGCTGCTGGCAAGCCGACCAAGGGCTTGAAGGACATTCGTCCGGAAATACTGAACCAAGTCTGGGAGGCCAAGGACCCCGTTGGCATTAAAGGCCAAGGCGCCATCGCCTTTGGTGGCGGCGCGGTGCTTTCCAAGGAAGGCATGAAGGTGCTCCGCGAGGCGGATGCTGCGCAGTTCGATGAGGGCCAAGATAGCGCTGCAAGCATGGACAACCTTGCGAGCGTCGCTTAAATCTGCTCGCGAGTAGGCCATCTCTTTGATCCCGTCGACTGTGCAGTACACTCTGCCTTGAGCTACCCAACAACACGACGAAGACTCGTGCTCTTTGTATGTTCTAGCATTTGCATTGCTTGCGATCGAAACTTGTTGGGGCCGTCCCCTCGGTAGTTATATGGTTGATGGATCACATGTGCTCAACTATGAAAATATGCAAAGGCGGCAGGCGGCTCGCGCACGCATGTGAAGGCACGTGCGCTCAGCGGTCAGCGCTGGTTTGCCTCTAATCCGCACCGAGCGGGCAAAAAAACCTGAAGCGATTCTGGGCTAACACCTACTGCACGGTCTAGGTTCCTCTACCTCCCTACCGACAACTAACTTTATAGTCAGTTACTATGGAGCGCGCCGGCGCGCCTCCCCTCTCCTTCGGGCCCCCCGCCGAGGGCGCCCCCTAGTCCCGATGGAACAGTCGAGCAGTCGCTGGCGAAGCGACCGCGTCCACCAGCAGAGGCCGAGTAGGTGTGTGCGACCCCGATCGCGATCGCGCCGCACGGCCCATTGCCCCGGCCACAAAAAAAATCTGAAGATTCTGGGCTACACACCTACTAGTCTCGGGTCTTCCCGCCGCTAACTAACACCGCCCTTATATTCCCTCCCTCCACCTCCACCTCTTTCCCTGCCCCCCGTCGTTCCTTTTTCTTCGGTTTCCGGGGTCCGGCCTTGGTGCACTACCTAAGGCCTAGTTCGGAGTGTGGGTTTGGGCAGGCCTTTTGATTCGTATTGTTGTGCCGCGTGCCCACTTGGGCGCGTGTTGGGCTTATGGTCTGCATCGGTTTCGCGGACGTTCCTCTTTCTGTCTGTCTGTGTGTCGTGTGCCATGGCGCGCGCGCGCGCGCAGGCATCACACGCACGGAGGCCCGCAGGAGAACGAAGTGAATGACGACAAATGAACGACAAAAAACGACACGGTACACGGTCTGGCCCGTCAAAAGGTAATTCCCACCCCCGTTTGCGATGTGTGATAAATTAAATTAAAATTTTAATGTTATTTATAAACTATAGGGTGGTCAAACAATGATTTTTATAAGGGGTGAGGGGTGAAAAAATGACCCTCTCAGAATTGAGGAAATTTGAGGATTTTTTACGGTAGAAAACTCCCAATACACCCAACTAGCACATATCCGGGGCCCATTAGGACCCGGACCCCCAGGGAATTGGTCTTCCCACACGCGAATCTTTGGGCTAACGACAATGAGCTTAGACTTGATTGAGTAGGAGTAGGTAAACGACATGGGCCGGGCTTTGTTCCGATGGGCCCATGTGCAGCCCGAGTTTCCCTTTGTCAGCCAGATGGCAGATGGCACCTTGTGGCTTATCAGGGACGATGGCGGGCGTACGGCACGGATGAGGGTGGATGTCCCGTAGGGAGATCCGGGGTGCCCGTCGCCTCTTCTCACGTGAAGAGAAAGAGAAGCCCCATTGGACTTAGAAAGTAAAAAGAGGACAGGAGGGAGGAGGGAGGCAAGAGGCCATCCGCCATCCGTGATAGCTAGCGGCAGTAGCCTGAATCTTCAGATGTTCTTTTGCTCTTGTCTGTGGGCTTGTCTGGCCTGTCTAGTCGGGTGTGGTGTCTGGTGTGGTGGTGTGTTGTGTTCTCTCCGTGCGGCTTTCAGGGAGCGGGTCGAGCCGTGGCTCGCGAGTACCTGGATGGTGGTGTCTCTGGCTGGTGGGCGCTGCGTCTGCGCCGCGTCGGCCATCACTTGGTCGGCAGGTGCGGCGGGGTGGGCGGAGGGAGGAGGGGAGGGGAGCGGGGCGCGCTTTATGACCCTATCAATATAATTGTAACGATAGTTTGTGGGCCAGGGCGCGAACAAGCCAGAGGCGTGCTTGTCAGGGAGGGGCTGGGTCAGCAGTGCAGTCTAGCCCTGCATACCAAGTGTGGCATGGCAGGTGGATGGCTGGTTCCTCCCCCCCCCATGCAGCGAAGGAGTGGAGAGGGAGGGGGCTCGTGCCCCGCCATGGGCAAACTAAGTAGTAGTAGTATGAACTTAGTTCAGGAAGGAAGCGAAGAAGGCTTCTCCTCTAAAACACATGTAAACGACACAAAAGAAGGCGAAAGAAAGGGAAGGGAGAAGCAAGGGATCGGCGGGGCAGGGGTGAAGATCCCGTTGGAGGGAAGAGAGCTAGACGAAAGACGGCCGGGACCTGAATTTGGCACATGTTGGGGGAGAGAAGAAGAGGGGAGATGGCAAGATGGGAGGACATGCGCCATCGACTTGAAAACAGACATGAGAAGGTGAAGAGCCCCCCCTCCCCCTCCCCCACCCGCAACAAGTTTATCGCCTGCAACAAGTACATCGAAGTAACTGAAGGGCGCGTCCTTGCGATACGTAGAAGCACAACGCGTTGTGAAGCAAATAAATCCTGAACCTCCCCAATGGATAAGTGCGATGTTGTATGCTAAACTGCGAGGCCCCGCCCTGCGCCCTCGCTCCACGAAGGGTAGTTGTTGGCAATCGATACCGACGGAGCGCGAGCACATGGCATGGTATAAAAGAGAAGCAGATGTGAGATTGAGATTATAGCGTGGGAGAGCGGGAGAGCCCTGAGTCGCCGACTCCTAGAGCACACCAATAATTGCGCGTTTAAGCTGAAGAATCAACTTTTTCCCTGCCGCGGTGTCGGCTTCACAGATGAGGTGGCGAGCGTCGCCGTGATCTCACTATCACTGGAGTCATTGGGACTCGTTCTCTTGACGTTACGTAGTTCCAGTTTACTAGCAGGAATGAGGTCGAAGAGGTTATCGTCCGCCGGGAGCGGAGTCGGCACGTCGGCATCCAGAGCTGGCAACACCTCCACAAGAAACGCGATGATCATGGCGCGAGCCATCTTCTCACCGATGCACCGCTTGGCTCCATAACCAAAAGTGACGAGCTCGAATTCAGTCGACATCCTTTCTAGCTCGCCCGATTTTAGAAAACGCATTGGGCAAAATGTCGAGGGCTGCTCAAAATAGTTGGCGTCTTGGTGAACAGCATTCGGATACAGCCACAAAATGGAACCGCGCGGTATGTGTACGCCGTCAAAGTCAACGTTCCTCAGTGCTCGACGGATGACAGTATTCCCTGGCAGCATTGTGTGCAACCGGACGCTTTCGTCGATGCATGAATTCAAGAAACTGAGACCTATGGAGACAAAGGTGTGGGACGGA
>CM030937.1:4077631-4172637 GCA_018136815.1 Isochrysis galbana
ACACCCGCTCAGACCAGCTCCGTCTGGCCGCTCTCTTTACTCGCATTCGTGACTGCCTGTCATGCACACCGTCTTCCTGGCCAGCTTATGCCGCGCGGCGATAGTGAGTCGCAGCCCGCCCGTGCAAACTTACAAGGGCGGTGTGACGAGGAACGCGCGATCAATACGGAGCTTCGCTGTCAAGTAAAGCCGAAGAAAATGCACGAGATTGTGCGATTAAGCGACGCTTCAGACCGGGTCGGACGTGCGGCTAGCTGTGACACCGCTGTGGACGTCGGCTCTGGGCTGGGCTACTTCTCCCGTACACTTGCCTTTGAGCGATCTTGGGACACAATTGGCATCGAGGCAGTTGCCTCCAATGTGCATGCTGCACGTGAGATCGACAAGCGAGTGCGGTCCAAGATGCTACACAAACTTGCGCATAACTGGACCCCCGGCCTCTTGCGACACATCATTGCTTATGTTCCAACAACAATGAGCTCGGACGCGTTTCTCTCGTTGGTTCAGCCATTGATGGAACCAGCCATTGCTACTCCGGAAAGGCTGCCGTCTCAGGCTAGCAGCTGTACTGGTGAGGGTTACCCTGGGAGAGTGCTGGACACATGCTTTGGCCACAAAGAGTGCCCCGTCAAACAGAGGCGCATCGCCCTTCTTGGCCTGCATACATGTGGAGATCTTGCTTGTACATTGCTGCGCATCTTCGACTCCGCGGGTGATTCGGTCGGATGTATTGTCAACGTTGGTTGCTGCTACATGCATATCACTGAGGCGGGATGTGTTGCTCCAACGGCTGCGCCTAGACAGCTCTCGCAGGCCGAATGGGAGCGTAATAACCCTTGCGCAGTTGTGCTTACGACGACTGCGCCAAGCACAGAGTCTGCAGAGCTCGTTGAGGAAGATGATGCATATTCGGAATGTGCGTGTTGCGAGTCATACCCCAATGGGAATGTACTGCCACCTTCATCTCCATGTTGCACCGCTCGTTCTCCAGCGACTGAATGCCACGTGGTTCAGGACACCGAGGTTGCACTTGGATTCCCAATGAGCAAATACGTCCGCTCGCGCGGCATTCGATTGGGCTATCACATACGCGAAATGGCATGTCACTCAAGCTCCTCGTATGCTGCTAGGCTGCGCGAGACGACACAATGCGGCGAGGCGGGTGAGAGGGCGCTCCAATTGCACGCACGGCGGGCAGTGCTCGAAATTCTCTTGCAGCGGCGGGCCGGATACGATCAGCTCAAGCGTGCCAAGTGTGGTACCATCAAAGGAGCAGCGAACTTGTCTTTTGAGGAGTATTGTGACAAATGCTTCGAAAAAGTCGGCCTGCCCTTGCTCTCGCAAACCGAACGCTCTGAGGTCGTGAGAGAATTAGCTCCCCTCCTGGCTCGGTGGCGGCAAGTCGTTGTCTATTTTGTACTTCGTCAGATGCTCGCGCCACTATGGGAAGCTCTCATACTACTTGATCGTCTTGTATATCTTGGAGAGAGAGGTCACCATGCCGCTTTATTCCCTATTTTCGATCCTATGCTTTCACCTCGTAACTTCGCCCTCGTTGGAGCGAGGCCCAGTGCAGAAACGACCGCGGATAGATTTGCTGAGGCACTTCCTTCAGAGGCACTCGTCGTGCTACAATGAGCGAATGAACCTAATTGCAAGGGACATACAGCTCTTGAAGACGCCACTCATGCTACTAGTCTACTACCCAATACCGGGAAACGCCAACCGCGCCCTTATTCCCCACCCACTCCCTTTTCCGCATCCCCTCATCTTTCCTTCATCTTTGTTTTCAGGGGGTGTGGTCCATGTGGACTACGTTGGGCCTTGAGTGAGGGGAGGGCTGGGACAGGCCTTTCGTGGTGATGATGTTTGGAGTCGTGGCCGGTGTGGCCCGACATTGTGGGTGGGGCCCCAGCCCGAAGGCTTTCCCCATGGGATAGAGATTCACACACACACACACACACACACACACACACACACACACACACACACACACACACACACACACACACACACACACACACACACACACACACACACACACACACACACACACACACACACACACACACACACACACACACACACACACACACACACACACACACACACACACACACACACACACACACACAGAGAGAGAGAGAGAGAGAGAGAGAGAGAGACAGACAGACAGAGACAGAGAGAGCGAGAGAGAGAGAGAGTGGGGGGCCACCGCACTCCTTCGCACGCGACTGGCTCCCATCGTACAGAAGCCCCCCCCCCTCCATCTCTGAGCCACAACTAGAAAAATTATCATTAAAGCGATAGGGTCATGGAGCGCGCGCCGACGAAGCGGCCGCGCGCAGGAAACCACACCACTCAAGTGCACGCGAACCCCGGCCCATGCCACCACCCAGAGGCGGAGCCAAACCAGAATAACTAGAAAGCTCCCCTTCTCCTTCTCCTATAATTCATTCTCCATTCAAGAGAGGCCAAACCCCTCTGGGGCTCTAGCCCCAAGCGCCAGAGGCACTCACCCATAGGGAGGGAATGACGAGAGTTCACGTTCCGTCGAATATGGGACAAAGGGCATGCTGCCTTTTGATCAGCGTGTCCGTGAAGATCATGTACCGGTGCAGCGCATCTGCATCGGTCGAGCATAGGCCCATACCCATACCTGCGCGATGCGCGAGCAGCGTTTCAAGCGCTGAGTGAGGTCCTGTTTCTGTTTCTGTAGCTTGATTGAGTGCGCGTTTGGAGTGCGCGGGCAGGGTGCTCAAGGTGCTAGCCGGGAGTGCATTGCTATTATCTTGTCTGCTCTCCGTGTAGGCCCGTGTAGGAAGGCGGAAGGCCATTCTTTGTCACCTCGCACCTCGGCCTGGGTCACATTGGGCGCTGCGGTGGGGCGTGGGGCTGGCGGCCATGCTGCGTGGGCAGGTGAAGCGTGAAGCAAGAAACACCCGAGTGCGATGGCATGAAGCACCGGTGAGACCGCCGACCGGCGACCGGTGTCCCCTGACCATTTAGTCCGGCGAACACCAGCGACAAGGGGGGGCTGACCACCGCCGTGCTCTTGCTGGAGCGCGGCGAAGGTCGAAGGTCGGCCTGCCAAGGTGGGACGGTCTGGGTCGGTCGCCATTGCTCCGCTCCCACTTCGGATTGCGAGATTGCGAGGGGGGAAAAGGCGGGGGGGGATCTTCGCCCCCTCTCGTGAAAAAGTATTCTGACCCTCAGATGTACCGCCTTTTTTTTCAACCCAATATCCCCCACCTCTACTTTTAATTTCCTCTTTCTCTGAGAATTTCTCTTTCTCTTTCTATCTCTGTCTCTATCTCTCTCTCTCTGTCATCTATCTGCTATCTGTCACTGACATGTGTCATGACCCCTCTGCTTTTTGCTGCCGCCCTGGCTGCCACCTGGCAGCCAGCGCGATACTCCTGTAAGCTCCAACCGTCTATTCGCTACTAGCACTACGTGGAAATCCGAATTCGGCTCGTCGACTTTGATACCTAAAAATAGTCTTGCTATTAGCAGCATCACCTGTAGCTGCAGGAGTAGTGTAGGTAAAATAGTAAACCTTCGGTTGGCGCGAACACCCCTCCCGCGCTCCCCCCTTTCCCCTATCCCCCTCCCCTTCCACCCCGCCCCGCACACACATCCCACACGCTCGTGCACACACACACACGACAGGCTTGCAATTGCCACAAACTTCTACCCGACCTCGGCCCGCTCCTGAAAGCCTGATCTGCTATCTCCCTTCTCGTCCTCTTGACTGCTTTTGTTGTGGTCCCTGCTCCATGGAGGAGATGCGGACGACTCTGTGTGCACATGCGTGCGTCACGGCCCTCCAAGAGATGGGTGATGGCAGCTCAGTTCATCAGGTCATCGAGGCTGACACTGACGAGCTGTTTTGCCGCCCCGAGGCAAGACGGGCCCTTTACCAGCTGGGCAGTGCGGTAGACACCAAGCGGTTCATGGAGCCATCACGTCGTGTAAGTATGAGCGTTCGGATAGAACTTTCAGGTGCACACATTAATACTGTCGACCTCCCACCAATTAATGACGTTGCTTCTGAGGTGGGGACTTCATCACCGCTTCGTTGCGCCATCATTTGCACGAGTCATCCTCAATCTCCTCGTGCAGCTGGAGTGACAGCTGGGCCTGCAATGTCTCCTGATGTTCTCGCTCGTACGGGTGATTCAACCCCTTTCACACCATGTACGCCATGTCAAAGCAACGACTCGGTCTCGTCTACACGCACGCGCCGGCCCTCAAAGCGAATCGGCGCAATGTCTGCTTCAGCAACGCGTCAGGTGCTTCCTAAGAAGCGCAGTCGACGTGCAAGTGCAGAAGAGTCTAGTGCATTTGATCGCATAGTGCCTAGTGACTTCACCACATCGCCACAAGTACCCCTACCCTTGAGGAGCACTCCCAAGCGATTAGCCACACAAGTCCTGCGCCCACTTTGACGCATCAGAACCGTGAGAACAACCTACAGTAATCACAAGGGTGGCCTCATCTACAGCGTTTGTCGAATAGGTGCGCACGGCATGATGCACTATGCTCAATCGCTGATAATGCTGAGCCCTTACAAAGCCGGCAAGTCGGTGCTCTCAATGCTGCTGAGCTGTGTAGACGAATACTCAAAATGTTGCTTAATAAAATTTTCAACTCAGTTTATACTTAGTTCAGCATGGGGGGGGGCGCCTCGCGTCCCCCCTCAGGCACCAATTCCCCTCCGGGGGGCCCGTCGGTCAACCCCATGCTCTGCCTTCTTGCATGAGCAGGACATTCAACACAACCACCCAGACCCCCAGTGGGCGCGGGTCGCGAGCCGCACTCCCAGGCCCGCTTGGGCCTGCTCTTGTACTGACTCCCCCCCCCCCCATCCTTGGTCGCCAGGCAGACAAGGGCCTCTGGGCGGCACCCAGGAGCCCAGCGAGGCGAGCGAGGGAGAGGCAGGGGGGGCCAGGGGCTGAGCCCCAGCCTCCACTGCCCCCTGAGCTGCCCTTGCTGGCCCTCCGGGTGCCCCCAAAGGACCTCTGAGAGCAGGTCGTGGCGCGCTGCATCGCATCTGGCGAGATCTCGACAGAGGATGCGCACCTCTGCACGCCGTACGCATGTGATTGCCACTCATCATGCGCACGGCGTGCGCCTGCAGAAACCCTTCATGCGCATCCGTGATGAAACTCCAGGGTCCTCCTCCCAGCCTTCTCCACCACCACCTATCACAGAGTGCCGTCATCTGCCAACACAATCCATCGGTCCTTGCCGCTTACCGATAGAATCGTCTTTACCGGCTTACGGCTTACCGATAGAATCGTCTTTACCGATAACTTTGTCTGCCAGATTCCCCTTCATCAAGTCATCAGCCTCCTTCATCATGTGGACCACCTTCCGGACTCTTCTCTACATAATCATTTGCAGTTGATGCACATCGAGTTCTAAAGTTCCCGAGTCATTTGCACATCGACTTCTAGACCTCGAATTCATCTTGGGGATCTCAGCTCACTCTAGATCGACTTAGTGCATCTAAGGAATCTCACCTTCATCAACACCCATGACGCTTCATCGGCTCATACTAAGACAATACCCGCCGATTCCCTATATTCTCGATTCCTTCTCTGCTTCTCTCTTCCCTCGCGCGCCTTCCTGTTTCCTGTTTGTCTCAAAGTATTATCCAAAGAACCGCGGTGGGGTATATGTAAGGCTTTGTGCTCACTGTGATTGTTGTTGAGACACCGTGGCCCAAAGGTATCCTCGTGAGATCTGCAGTGCCGCCTGGGAGGTTCTAGACTCCACCCCTCTAGCACTGTCTCACTCACTGTCTGTCATGACCTTACTGCTTTTTGTTGCCGCCCTGGCTGCTCCCTGGCAGCCAGCGCGATACCACCACACCCCGCTTCACTCTCCTCTTCCTCCAACAGCCTCCTCGCTCCTTCGCCATGGGCCAGTACTTTGTCTTCCTCGCCAAGCAACTCGGTCACCGCACCTACGAGGAGATCCGGAGCCCAGAGCCCAGCCCTCAAGTTCTGCGAACACATGGAGGAGGGAGGAGGGCATGAGCGGTGCCATCCTGGCGATGCTGCTCGTCACCGCCTCCGGCATGGGCCGTGGATGTGGAGACTTCCGCGTGGATTTGGCCAAGGAACGCTACCCGTCGATGTGGGCACTCATCGAGCCATACATGAGCCGTTGGTGCAAGGCAAAACTCATGCTCGTCGGCGACTATTCCGACGAGTACGAAAAGATCCCAAAGACCAACTACATCGGAGACGAGGCCGCCGTCGCGTACCTCTGCATGGAATACATCACGGCGGTCGCGTATGGTGAAACGAGTCCCATGGTGCAAGTGCGCCGAGTAGCTGGCAAACTCTAAACTCTGGATGGAGGACCAGAAGGCCGTCCTCGCACGCATCACGGACCTCGCCACCCAGGATCAGCCAAGCGACCTGGTTGCCTGCCAGCAGAACGACATCGACAACAGGATCGAGGACGAGGGATGTGAGAAAAAGACGAAGAAGATGAAAACTTGGGGTGTGTGCTTAGCGTTTTCGTACATAACGTTAGGCTGATTAGCTGCAGGTGTTCCGTGTCGTGGGTCGTGGGGTACCGAGGGAGGGAAAATTTGCTATGCGCACGCGCCGCGTCCTTGCGCCTGTACTAACATAACGTGAAGACAAAACTATCACCTGGCCCTCTTTTGACGGAACGCGACGTGAGGGAGAGGGAGAGGGGGGGATTTTCGATTTGCACCCCCCCCCGGTGGAGTGTGGTGAGAAACGAGACCCGTTTGGGTTATTAATTTCTTAATAGTCTCACCGCACACGCGGCCGTGCATCCTCTACTTTCTACTCACGTAGGAAACTTTCTACACCCCCACTCCCCCGGCCCTTTCCCCCCCGCCATCAGGCGACTCCGCGACTCCCCCCGTGCACTACTAGGGGGATAGGGGAAAAGGGCTTAGATATGGTCGGTGGCCCGCGCCCCCCCCTGGTGATCCGTTCCCCCCTTCCTCCTATGCCTACCGGGCTGTCGGCGGCGAAGGCGGCGACGTCTGGCTCGATGCCCGCCAAGTTGGTGAGAGGCTCCCACGTGTCGCCCTTCTCGTCGTAGCCCTTCCACCTGATGAGGTAGTGGGCGAGACCATCGACGAGCTTGCGCGCGACGATGAAGTCCACCTCATATGTCTCTGTCTCTGTCTCATCTTGTGCCGCCGCCGCTCTCCCTTTGCGCTTGCCCATGCCCGGCTGTCCCCTTCCGCGCCGCTGCGCCGCTCGCCGCTCCCCCCCCCCCCCCCCCGCGCGCGCTTCCCTCCCGCCTCGCGTACTCCGTACTCCCCTCCCCCCTTTTTATCTATTTTTGGCCCGCTCTAGCGGTAAGGTGTTAACGTGTTAACAGTGTTAACATGTTAACACCTATCGCGCTGGATGCCAGGAAGCAGCCAGGGCGGCAACAAAAAGCAGGAGGGTCATGACAGACAGTGAGAGAGACAGTGGTACAGGGGTAAGGGGGTCAGAACCTGGGACACCTGGGGGCACTGGGGAACTCAAGATACCCCTGGGGCACGGTGATTCTACAACAATCACGCACGCACAAACCCTTACATATACCCCACCACGGTTCTTTGGATAATACTCTGAGACAAACAGGAAGGCGTGCGAGGGAACAAAGAAGGAATCAAGGATTTAGGGAATCGGCGAGTGTTGCCTTAGTATGAGCCGATGAAGCGTCGTGAGTGTTGATGAAGGTGAGATTCCTTAGGTGCACTAAGTCGATCTAGAGTGAGCTGAGATCCCCAAGATGAAGGCGAGGTCTAGAAGTCGATGTGCAAGACTCGGGGAACCCTAAGAACTCGATGTGCATCGACTGCAGATGATAATGTAGAGAAGAGTCCAGAAGGTGGTGCACATGATGAAAGAGGCTGATGACTTGATGAAAAGGAATCTGGCAGACAAAGTTATCGGTAAATCCGATTCTATCGGTAAGGACCAATGGGTTGTGTTGGCAGATGACGGCACTCTGTGATAACACCCACCACTTTCGCCACTAACACTACCAGTCTATGTAGCTATGGTCCACTAACACTACCAGTCTATGTAGCTGTGGGCCACTACCAGGTTGAAACACGTTTGGTATGGCCGGTGGGTGTTCACAGCCTTAGTGGGGAGAGGGATGGGTCAGCAGGGTAGTATGCTCCTGGCAAGCCATCAAACATGCCAGGAGAATGGGTGGCTCCTCCCCCATGGCAGGGGAGGAGTGGAGAGGGGGGGGGCTCGTGGGCTCGTGCCCCTCCAACGGCGAACTAAGTATAATAAATTTAGTTGCTAACGGTATCGAACAAAAGAGAGGACACAACACATTGATAGTATGAGCTGGCGACGCGTGGACGATAGTGGACGAGGGACGAGATTGGGTAGACTCAAATAACGACGAGATTGGGTAGACTCAAATAACTCTCCACGGGACTACAAACGATAGTATACTATAAAACTATTAGTAGTAAACGCATTCACAGGATCACAGGATCAGGGTTCAGAACTCAGAACTTCAGAACACCACTTTAGTCAAGGAGAGTTACAAATAAATGTGAATGAGCACATCCAAGGTATCGCACCCATGGTGCAGAGCTGGACTCCGCTCGCCCGCAGAGATGCGGACTATTCGTCCACGCTGAGGATGCACAGGGCGTGCAGTAGCACTAGCCTCCTGCGCCAGACATCGACTTTTACAGAGGACGCGTCGTCTCTAGTGGACAGGTGGCCAACGTGCGTTGCAGCTGCAGTGGTGCTGCTTTTCACCAGCTGTGGTGCTATTGTTGCCAAAGTGATGATGGGATTGACATGGATCGAGGCGATCTATTTCTGCGTCACGACGGTGACAACTGTGGGCTATGGCGACATCAACCCTGTGCTACACGGTCCCAAGCACAAGCACGGGTTGCAAGCTGCATTCATGATTTTTCATTCTTTTTTCATTGTGATTGGCGTAGCCGCACTGGGTGCTGCGGTCGCCCTTGTACTGTACTCGCACACCGATGTTGTTGATAAATTGAAGAGAACCGCTTTCAGAACAGGCATTGCATTCGTTCTTCTGGCGGCCATCGGTGCTCTGGGCGCCTCTTTCATCGAAGGGTGGGATTGGATGCATGGGACATACTGGGCGGTGGTGACCCTCTCTACTGTTGGATATGGTCACCTTGTGCCTCAGTCAGATGCTGGCCGCGTGTTCGCTTCGGTTCTCATGCTCGCAGGTGCATGGTGTCAGGCAACATTGTTCACGGCCACGGCGTTACTTCCTGCAGCATTGCGTCGGCGTCGGCTCGAACGGCTTGCACTCGAGCGGCTTGCAGGTGATGGGCTTACAGATGACGAGATGTTTGAGCTGGCAGCCGGAGAACAGATGAAGAAATGGGGTCTCTCCAACAGTGACCAGTATGTCTCGCGGAATGAATTTTGTCTGGCCATGCTTCTCCGATTCGAAAAGATTTCAGGCGAAGATCTCGCCATTGTGCAAGAGACATTCGATAAGCTCGATACTAAACGAACAGGGCGTCTTGAGCTTGAGCATAATCACGTGATGGGTTGCATCGATGGGGATTCGAGATATTGAACGTTGCGGACAAATTAACGTGCTGATCAGGGAGAGTTGCGGGATAGGGGAAGAGCCTCGTTGTTTGTCTGTGTCTACCAATAGAGACTTGTGTTTCTCCAATAAAGAGCCCAAATAATAGAGGCCGACGCGAAGCAAACTTAAAATTGAAAATTAGGGCCAACTATCAGTAAGCCGATAGGGTCATGGAGCGCGCGCCGCCCCCCTCCCTCGCTGCCGCGGCCCTCGCCGCGATGGACGACGCATCCATGGACACGCCCCTGTCGCCAAAGCGACCGAGCCAGAACGACCCGCCCGACCAGGTGGGCGCAAGAGCCAGGGGGCCATGCCCGCGCACCGCCGAGGCAACAGCGAGACCAAAGCCAGCATGCTGGCAGCAGCCAGCATGCAGCACACCCACATCACCCCCCCGCAGCCACACCAGCCACACTGCACAAGAGGGACGATCTACTAGGGAAGGCCTCCGGGCCGGGACCCTACACAGCCGCGGTACCGCCCTCGTGCTCCGGCATGAGGGGCTGGCCCGGCACCTCTTCAGACACAACCCCCATGAGAGGGTGCAACCTCAGGTTTGGTTGTTTTCTCGGCAACTACTCCCATGTGGACGGTATAAGTTCTACTTGCAGGACCCCCTCGTTAAAGTAGAAAAGTGCAGGTTTCAGGTGGTAATCTGACGAGCCAGCACCGCATGTATGTGCGCAGCAGTTGAAAGATAAATAAATAAAATAATTAATGTTATATCCTAGCCAACCCCACTAGCTAATCGGACACAACTTTTCCGTCCCGGAATCTCGCCATGCCTGACGAGCCAGGTGTCCGAGTGCTACCGGGGGGAGGGGGCACTGCCCCCTCCCCTCGATATTTGTCCTCCCCCCAGTGCACGCACCGACCCCGCGCCTCTCGCCCAGTAGTAAGTATGCTGTTATTACGAGTATATATGTGCGAGAAAAGTGCCGGAATCATGGCAAACACGCCAAGACCGAATGCCACAAGCAGTGCGATTAAGCTGTGCACTGGGGGGAGGACGAATATCGGGGGGAGGGGGCGGTGCCCCCTCCCCCCGGTAGCACTCGGACACCTGGCTCGTCAGGCATGGCGGGATTCCGGGACGGAAAAGTTGTGTCCAATTAGCTAGTGGGGTTGGCTAGGATATAACATTAATTATTTTATTTATTTAGCAGTGCGATTAAGCTGATGGGCACGGCAATATCACAAGGAGGCCGCGGCGCGGCCCCCTGTGGCTTGAGGATGAGACCGCGGCGCGCCGCGCCGCGCATCCTGTTACTTCATGACAAGTTAAAAGATACCAAAGGGGGCCACTAAACGCACAGGGCACACTAACAGTATCGCTCACAAATCAAACGCACACACGGCGCCTCCGCGGCTCGTTTCCGAAGAGGAAACGAGCTTCGCTCCGACAAACTACTAGAGACCGCTGAGTCTATTCGCGTCCACAACGCACGCGTCCATAGTATAGATATGGAGTGGAAGTCACTTCATGAGAGACAGCGTAAGTAAGTAAGGCGGATAGTTTGGCGCGTCAAAAGGAAAAAGTCTACAGGAAGCTCGCTGCCAACTCACGACCTCCCTCCCCGAATAGGACCCACGCGAAAAGACAGCGTTACAAGCGCATGACAACTCGCCAAGGACGAGGCAACCACGTCCATAAGACAGTCCTAACGGGCCACCCGGAGGCACAGGAGGAAGGCGAGAACAGACCACCGGGGGCCGGTGCACCCCGCCCAACCCGGCCCCCCCCGCGACCCGGGCCCCTAAGTAGAGCACAAGGGGAGTTGCCGCAAGGCGGGAAGTGAGGGAGAGGCAGGGAGATGGGCGTGGCTACAGTAGTGAACCGCATGGCCACGCGCGAGGCGATAATGTTAAAAGGTTTTTTTTTCCTCTCGCCTCCCACAAAACTTTTCCAGCCAGGAGGCGTGCGGGATCACCACCGAGTGTTGGTCGTCCGCTCGCTCCCCACGGTTGACGGTTGGTCGTCCGCTCGCTCCTGGAGATTCTTACAAGATCTTTCTCGTTCCCACCTATGCATTCGCACAACACCGCAGATGCACGAGAGTGAGTGATGCGGGGCTTCCCCCTCACATTCACGTATCTTCCCCCCACTCGAACGGGGAAACACGGAGAATGGAAAACAAGGAAGAGAAAGCCGAAAGGAGAGCGACGATGCGGAGGGAGGGGAGCGACGACACGACGGGGAAGCCGATGCGATCGACAGTTACAAAGGGGGAGGGTTAGTAGAAGTAAGGAGGGAATCTACAACTACAACACTTCCCGTGCACTAACTAATGAAAACAAGGGCGAGGAAGTAGGCTAACCGCTGGGGGGAAACCCCGACGGCGACACGGAGAATGGAAAACAAGGAAGAGAAAGCCGAAAGGAGAGCGACGATGCGGAGGGAGGGGAGCGACGACACGACGGGGAAGCCGATGCGATCGACAGTTACAAAGGGGGAGGGTTAGTAGAAGTAAGGAGGGAATCTACAACTACAACACTTCCCGTGCACTAACTAATGAAAACAAGGGCGAGGAAGTAGGCTAACCGCTGGGGGGAAACCCCGACGGCGAACACCTGCGACGAGAACGGGGACGAGCGCGGGGGAGAACGAGGGCAAGGAGGGACCCAGGCGATCGCAAAACACAAGGACCAGGCCTGGGAGGGAGTCAGGATGCACAGGCTACAAAGAGGCGCAACCAGGCAAGGAGTGAGTAACGAATTACGAGTAACGAGTAACGAGCCGAACGACTAACGAGTAAAGTCAAAGGGCGCGGACGAGGTCGATCGCGAATGCGACAATTTCGCACGAGCGCGAAAACGCGTTTTTGGGTCTGTGTGTTGAATGGCGTCGAAAATGTGCATATTTCTCATTAGATTCTGCCTAATATTCCCATTTCCAGTAGCATATCCTGAGATCTCGTGATAAAACCTCAATCTTGACTTAGTGAATTTTCACCCTAAGAAGTTAAAAGCCCTGTTTGACCGCCCTATATGTTACTATGTCACAATGATGATACGAGCGTGGAGCGTGGCGGGAATGAGGGTGCCAGGCAGACAGCACTTTTCGCGCGCATCTCGCGCGCAGATGGGGGGGGGAGGCGAATCACTAGCGTTCGCGGGCGAGGGGGGGGGGGCGAAACACACTGCACACTGCACACCACGAGCGACCACCCCGAAACACGGAAGGCACCCCCCAAAAAAACGACCACGACTATTTTTTGTTTGAGTAACTTGTATGGCTTTGAGGCTATCAGGCGTCGGTGAGTTCGGGAGTATGCGAATAGTCTGTCTTTGATATTTTGCGCCGTCAATCTGTTTTTTGTTGGTGTGTACCCGGTCAATCTCACTCCACAGTGCACGGGGCATCGTGGCTGAGTGGCTCGACCAGCAGTGGGCCTCCCGTCGCCCACGACCAACCGTTGCGGGGGGAGAGGGGGTCGTCAGGGGGAGGGAGGGGGGAGGCGTTTCCCCGTCGCCTCGGAGGCGCGGGGGAGGTGCCGCCCGTCTTGTTCTTCGAGAGAAGAAGTCTTCCTTCATAAGAGTACATACAAGAAGTCGTGCGCGCGCCAACACGGCCACTTCCCCCCGCCGCCACCGCCGCGCCCTCCCCCCCTCCCCCCGCGCGCGATGGGTGGTGGTCCGGTGCGGTCGGGCGCCCCACGCCCTTCCAGAGATTGTGGGCGGGGGGGGGGGGGGGGGGGAGGAAGCTTGCTGAGGACAAGGCGGTGAGAGAGTGGAGTGAGTCCCAACTGGCGACGAGCGACAGTATATCATTCGTGTACTCTAGAGCGAGTAGGAAGAAATCGCAACGCGCTCTACTCGCCCAACCGATCGGAGGAGGAGAGAAGGAGACGAGCGAGGAGAGAGTAGAAAACCGCCTGACACCACGAGATTGGCGACGAACAACGGCATCGCTGCTAGACAATACTACTCCTACGGGCAGGCCAGTTGGTTGAACCCCCTCGGCTCCCTTCCCCCCTCCCTTCCGCCCCCCTCCCCCCCCGCCCCCAAACCACCCACAGCAACATGGGCCGCGCCGCCGCCGCCGCCGCCGTCCTCGCGGCGACGGTCGCGTACGCGCAGAATTGTCCGACTGGTTCCAACCCCCGCGGAATCTGGTTCAACTTCGCCGAATCGATCGAGATCTACAACAACCTTGGTGGCATCGCAGGCGGTTCCGGCCTCATTTGCTCGCAGTCGCCCGGCACTGGAGGACCAGACACTTCTTGTGGCGAGGGATGCGGTTGCACCAACCCGGACGACGTCGCACCTCCAGGCACACCGCATGAGCTACGCTTCGGAAATGCCGGACGGGTGCGCTGTCGCAGCATGGACATCTGAGTAGAGGCGTCCGAGCAGGGAGCATTTGTGGGTGAGCTGCCAAGGCTGCCGGCTCACCTTTTGCGCGCCCAACGCCGTCGCAGGCCTACGATGGCACCGGGAGTGGAGGGGAGGTCTTCGATCTTGTCATCACCAACCTGACGGCTTACACACCTTGGGAGTCCGACAAGAACGGCATCCAGGCGGGTGACTTGGGAGGCGTCAGTATGGCTGCCTCCACGGACACTCTCTTCCAAGTCGCTTTCTATGAAGCTGGATCAAACATCCCGTACGTGATGTCCGAGGGTGCGCAAGGCCCATCCCGTCCTCATATTTCACAGTCCATACGTGCGTCACTAGAGTCTATCGTTGCAACTTGACACTCACAGTATGCCCCTTGGCTCTGGGCTAGATTTCGTCTTATGCTTCTACGACATGGACGCCGGTGTGCCAATCCCAGCTGCCAATGTCGTGACGTATTCAAATTACTTAACCGAGGTGCTGACGGTGTGCAACTTCACCGAGTATGTCCACCAGGTGCGCCTGTTGAGGCAGCATCCCTCATGCCAAGCGACTGGGGTCGAAGGGCTGCTAGTGCGCAACTGTTGCTTTGCTCTTGAGTGCTCCGTCCTTCATCATCAACCTTGCTGTCGCAGGGTCGAACTACGCTTTCCGGCACGCCGAGTGTTGCCTCACAGACGCTGCTAGACGCCATGTGCAACAACATTGACGTCACTCCATACATGCAAATAACGGAATATCCTAACCCAGATGATCCTTCGACGACCTGCCTGGATGTTGTTGGCCTGCAACCCGGAAAGGGAAGCGACAACCCTATCTTTCAGGATTCGCCTCTCTTCAGCAACACTGCTGACTGCAATCTGTACGACATTTGCCCCGCTGATGGTGAATCTGGCGGTGACCGAGGTAATATCGGGACCGACTTGATCACTTGCACCCCTGGGGACGTTGTGGCCGGAGCCGGTGAATACCCCGCTGATGCTGACGTGGGCCTTGCAAACAATCCTTACCGGTGGACAATGCCAAAATTCATCTGCATAGATTACCCATCGGGACTGAGCAGCATTACGCTAAGGTAAAACGCTGCCGCGGAACCAAGGCCGGCTTGCCGGTTCCAAGCTCATGTCCACGCCCGCTGCAGCCCATCGTACACCATGTTGATCACAACTGCTCTTGCCATTGCTGACACCATTGCAGGTATAGCATCAGCGAATCGGCTGATGGGAGGTATGGCCGCAACTTTTTGATCGGTGGCGCCGGCGCGGGCCAATGCATCTCAGTCCCTACTCCTCCTCCGCCGTCGTCACCGCCGCCTTCCGTGCCACCGCCGTCCATCCCACCTCCGTCTCCTCCACCGCCGTCACGCCCCCCTCCTTCTACACCGCCGTCGCCTCCACCCCCATCACCGGGGCCTCCCTTCCCAGGTGCTCCGCCGCCGTCACCGTCTCCATTTCCGGAACCATCGCCCCCGCTACCCACGCCGCCGCCGCCATCGACCCCTCCGCCTTCACCGTCGCCGTCTCCCTTTCCGGAACCATCGCCCCCCCCACCCACGCCGCCGCCGCCATCTCCCCCTCCGCCTTCACCGCCGCCGCCTTCACCTCCGCCGCCTTCGTCACCCCCACCGTCGCCATCGCCCGGTTCGCCTCCTGGTGGTGTGGACCAATGCTGCATGTGGAAATGGGCAGGCGAGACTGGACCGGCGTCTGGCATTTTCACTCTCGAACGGCCCATTCATCCCGCCCGCGCCTTTCCGCCTGGCCACCCAACCCTCTCCATTCCTTCGAATTCGTTTCTCTCTGCTGGCTCCTCGATTCCAGCTGATGACTCCACTGTTAATTCACAGTTTTGGACCAACGAGCAGCTGTCTAGTGGCGCCTGGGGGTATCCAGGCGACTTCCAAATTAGACCCACGTTTGGCGCCGTCGCCTTCTATGCATACAACTACCCGTACATGCTCTCGGCCAACCCATTTGGTGACCTCAACGACCAGGGGCAGTGGAATATGGTGAGTCTATTTACTATTCGTGACTCGATGAACCAGCTGTATGCATTTTGGATCAACGACATGCCTTGGGATGGTTCGGCAGGCAGCATCGACGTGAAGGTGCGTGGCACAGGCGCCCTAGCTCAGCCTGCTTTCAACGAAGACACTCTTCTCCTCATGCAGAACGACGCTTTCGGCAAGGATGACTATCAATTCTACCGCGGCAACGGCATATTCAAGTGGAAGTGGCTCGCATGCTGCACTACGGGAGTCGTCATGGGACCCCTGCCTTCTGACACCATTGATAACTTCTCTATCAATTGGCAGATGCTCTGCAAGCAAGCCGGGGGCGACGCCAATAACCCAAACAGTGGGCTCGTCCAAGGCGTTCGCATTTACCAGTGGGCTAACCCGACGGGCCTGGTCGCGAACATGCGCCTCGTGCATTATGACGTCCCGCTGCCGTTTGCATGCGATGCCAAATACGACGCCACCATGTGGGTGATCACTCAAGTCATCGTCTTGGATGGCTCCATCACCTGTGACGATATCGGTATCGACGAACGTGCTACGTTTGCGGAGCGGGTTGCCGCGTGGACAAATGTCGACATCACTTCCGCCAATGTGGCCGTCTGGTTTGATTGCGAAACGGCGCCAATCACCGTGCACATCCGCATCTCGCAGCGCATGGATGTTCTCACCCTCGACGTCAATAGTATCGCTGACTTGCTGCGCACGTATACAACATCAAACAACAACCTGGACCTCGCGATATCCCAGGTTGGCGACGTTTTCGTCAACTTGCCGGGATACGATGGGATTCCCTGCGACAACACTCTGGTCGGCCGGCGTATGGATGTGATCTCAGAGATCCCGTTCCCGAGAGCACCTTACGGGGGCGTCACACTCGACTGTGAGGCTTGCGCTGACCACTGCGCCCAATGGACGAACTGCGGCGAGTGTGCCGCCGATTCACAGTGCGGATGGGTCGAGGGTATGGACCCGTCAACGGGCAGTTGCGTGAGCGTGTTCAGCGTGCAAGCTTACGACACAAGCTATGCCGGCCCGTCCAGGTGCTGCAGCGCGTGCTCTCGCCACTCTTACGAGCACTCGTGCCTGGGCGAGCCTGGCTGCGGCTGGGCACCGCTCGATGGCGCGCGTGGGCTGTGTGTCTCAGGCGTTCCGGATTTTCCCTGTCAAGACGATCTGATCAACGTCATTTGGGAGCCGCCGACACATGATGTTGAGCTACACCGCGAGATTCACAAGACCTGGGTGAAATATAACACAGCTCCGCCCCCGACGGTAAGCAGCGAATGCTTCGACTTTCACGACCTTTCGTTTGACGTTGTCAAACGCTTTGAGCCGATGTTGTCATATCCTGAAGGCCATCCGAAGCACACAGTCGCCGTCAATCAAGCCCTGTGGGGCAACAACTGGTACGACGCCTCTTTCGGCATTCCTCACGAGGACACTTGGTGCAAGAATGGTGATGGCCCGGATGGGGCAAATGGATGGCGGGCCTCGTGCGTCGAACACCTCTATGGCGCCGAGGCGTATTACGCCTATGGCTTTCCCGATGCTTGGTCGACGAATAGTGGCGCGTCACGGCATGAGTCGATTGTTGTTATGCAGGTTGTCGACACCCTCGGCGAGTCCTTCGTTCTCCTCTTGGTTGACAAGGCGCACGACGGTTCCGGTGGGTCGCTAGATTTATGCATCACCATGAAAGGTGTTTCCACAGTTTCCTTCTCCGCCGTATTTCAACGATGGATCACTTTTACTGAGGGCCAGGAGCAGATTTTCAAACAAAACGTGCTTGCTTGGGCGAACAGCAAAGTCAATGCCACCTCCGAAGAGGTCTCAAGTGTCAAAGTCGTCCGGCGCCACCATCCTCATTACCCAGGCCTGTTCTACATTCAGGCGCGTATTGCATGCTTTTCGGCCGTGCAGGCTGATGCAATCTACGATGAGCTCGCTCTTCTTGACCGCGTTTCTGCATCGTATGCGTTCGGTATCTTCATGACGGACCCTATGAGCGGCAACCCGATGCCTGGCGTCCTCATGTTGGAGTTGCCCACCACCGACCCAGTCGTTTTCTTCGACGACAAATACAACGAGCGCCTCCAGAACTTTTACAACTACACGGAGTCGACCGACTCTGATTACATCCTGCGCGGGCAAATAAATGCCCATTGGGAATGGGACGCCTGCTGTTCCGATGGGCTCATACTTGGTCCGACACCTGCGACCTCATGGTCGGTTAACATTGCTGTGCTGTCTTACACCAACCTCGACTTTTTCAAGATTGGCACGTACAATGCGGAGAAGGAGGGTCTGGGCTTCTATACCCTTCCTATTCACTTTGCCAATGCTACATACGGTGGCGTGCTCATTGAAGGTGGGACTCTGACTGAGTATTGCCAGACCATGTACTCAACGACGCTCTATCCCGGCGCTATTGATTTCTCGAATGTCCTGACGAGCTACACGCAAAGTCAGTGTAATGCTTGCATGGATGACGTGTCATGCGTGTTCGCGCCACTCAATGGTGGGTGTGTCTCTGTTCGCTCCTACCAAGAGAGCTATGGCTGTCCCCGCCAGCGCTTGTCGCCGCAGATCTCTCTATTCTCCCGCAGTGGAGAGAAGGCCGACGGCGTCTTCCAGAACTCTACGAGGGTCGTGCAGGCCTCCATCCCCGGCTTTCTCACCACAACGTGCCCGTGTAACATGGAATATCGGTTGCTCTTGGTAGTCTTCGATCTCCACACCTATCAGCAAGTTTACCTGAAGCAGGACGTGGCGCCGCGTCTGGATCATAAGTACACTTTCATCGACGTCCCTTGCCTCGAGCCGGGTAGGACTTACGTTTTCTACCTCTACAATTGCTTTCACCAACGGGACGTTGGTCCATTCGACGATTGTAGTCAGCCAGCTATCGTGATCGACCGTGTTCCCTTCTCGCCACCCTCGCCTCCTCCTTTCGATCCTCCTTCCCCGACGCCGCCATTACCGCCCCCATTCGTTCCGCCGCCGTCACCGCCGCCGTCGCCGCCGTCTCCCCCTCCTCGTCCACCATTGCCGCCTGCTCCACCGTCCCCACCCCCGTTTCCTCCCCCGCCACCAAAACCGCCACCAAAACCGCCACCAAAACCACCGAGTCCGCCGCCACCAAAACCGCCGCCGTCACCGCCGCCATTGCCGCCACCTGCTCAAAGACTGAGTGGCCTCAACTTCCTCGGGCGGAGAAAAGCGAGTGAAACGAGCCCGTTGTACCTGTAAGTTCAGATATTGCAATGAGATGCTTGGACTAGTCTCTTGACGCACATTGGATGAGTGTTCCAAGGTCATCAGGAATTGTCAGCACCAATACCAATCTCTACATGCGTATTACCACCACACCAAGCACTACATGTTGCAGAATACAGCGAAACGAGGGGAAAGCACGCGGTAGTGATTTGAGGTGAATATGTGTGAGTGTCATCCCCATGACCAGAAAAACACATCTAGAGATTTGGGGCTATCACCTACTACGGAGAACTAAGTTTATCCTTGGTTCAACTATCTTTAAAAAGATAGGGTCATGGAGCGCGCGTCGCTCCCCTCCTCCGCCTGCCGTCACCCCCGCCGCGCCGGCCGATCGGGCCGCGACCAACGCCGCGCCGCCCAGGCGGCCGCGAGCTGCGCCCAAGACTGACCAGGTGTGCACGAGCCACGGCCCGTGCCGCCCCCGGCGAGCCACACAGCCACAAGGCCACCATGGCGCCAGCATGCCCACACAATTCCCTCCACCTCTCCAGCCGAATATGGACAGCCCCAAAGAGGGCCAGGGCGTCAAAGAGATGCCTCCCATAGGGAAAGCCTCCGGGCTGGGCCCCTACACCCTCGAGGCACTGGCCTCGTGCGTGAGCACGAGGTACAGCCCCGACCAACCAACACCAACCCCCTCAACAGGGGATTGAATGCGCAATCCAGCCAAGGATCTGCAGCAAACAGTCCCCTGGGCACGAGGACACAACCAACAGGACGAACCACACCGTACGAGCCCTCACAGCCTCTCACCACCCGCCCCCTTTGTGGGAGAGGTTCCACCCGCACCCACGAGCCGGCCGGGCCCCCAACAACAAGCAATCTCTCACGACTCAGACAAACAAGGCTAAAGGCCCCAACTCAAACAAAACATGGAATGCATCGTACACACTCGCCTACCCGGGCGGAGAGCACGGCAGCCCCCTGAAGGGCCCTAGTCTTCCACCCTCTCCAAACCCTCCCCCCCACATTGAGGGGCCCATCGCGAAAGACACGGCACCAAAGTCTCATCGAACGCCCTCCACTATGTCTCAGATCAACAATGAAATGGACACCATCCAAGAAACGGAGCCGCTAGAATTCGACATCATGGACAAAATCATCATCGTGTTCGAGCCATCGGACCGCAGCGTCAAGGTGAAAGATGAAGAAGCTCTCGGCGCCATAGTGGCCCGCCTCAACAGGCTCGAGTAGGGCTGTCGAGTCGAGCGCTACCGGAGGGCTCTGAGCCACTCCGTCGCGAGCGGCACCGGCGGTTAGCGCGGCGCTCTGGCCCTCCCCCCCGCCGGGAGTCGGGTGAATGAAATTCTGGATGGGGTCGGGCATCCCCTTTTGGGTGTCTGGACTGGGAACGAACGGCGAACGAAGGGCTGTGGGGCGGCGAGGCGCTCCTAGCGGCCCTAGAGTGTTGGATTGTAAGAGATGGTTAGACCTACAAAGAACTCTTCCCTCAGGGAGGGAGCCTAGGCTGCTTGAGTGCAGCGACGCAGCGAACAACGACGGACAACGAACCTGAGAACAACAGGATACACCGACTCACGAACACACCGGAATCATTCACCCAAACCAAGCAAATTATCAAGCAACCGAGACCCCAAATCGGGATTCCGGGACGGAAAAGTTGTGTCCAATTAGCTAGTGGGGTTGGCTAGGATATAACATTAATTATTTTGTTGAGGGGACTCTCGGGTCCCCCCAGATGGCCAGCTGGGCCAGCTCAGGGGGCAGTGGAGGCTGTGTCGCATTCGCGATGTCTCAGAGGCAAAAAGAAATAACACTAAAGAGAAAAACAGTAAACAGTAAAAAGAAACAGAGGAAGAAAGAAGAAAAAGAGTGAAAGAAAGAAGAAAAAAACCTAGAGTATATAGGGTGGTTCTCAGCCCTTCCCATCGGCCCTATGGCTACGTAAAGATTCGCGTGGCATAGTGGTTCAACCCACCGCCTCCACCAACCTTTTGCTCTGGGTCGCGAGTTCGAGTCCGGACGGAGCGCTCTGCAGTTCGAGCTCCTTCTCCTCTCCGCTCTTCTTCTACAGTTAAGTTCCGCGCTCTTCTTCTACAGTTAAGTTCCGCGCTCTCCTTCTACAGTTAAGTTCCGCGCTCTCCTTCTACAGTTAAGTTCCGCGCTCTTCTTCTACAGTTAAGTTCCACGCTCTTCTTCTACCAGTAAATTCCACGCCCTAAAAATTCCTGCCTCTTCCTACTGTAAAAAATCCTGCCTTCCTACTATTAAATATCCTGCCTTCCTACTGTAAAAATAAATCCTGCCTCCGTCGCCTTGCCAAGACATTTCCTCTGCCTTCCTGCCGGCTTCCTTGCCGGCTCTTTCCGCCCCGGTTTCCCGCTTGTCTCGAAATCTCCGCCCCGGTTTCACCGCATTACGACCAAGCTTAGTGGGGAAACTCCTCGTCCTCGTCCAGTTCCAGTTCCGTTACCCGAAAATCTCGTTCATCTCGTCGGGCCCTCGGGCCATCTCGTTCATCTCGTCGGGCCATCAAGGCCATCTCGTCGTCGGCCCATCAGGCCATCTCGTTACATCTCGTTCATCTCGTTACAATCCAAGCTGCGGCTTTGATTTAATCGTTGAATGCCACAGGCTGCAGGCTGGGGCTGGGCCCCTGGCCTCCTCTGCCTCTCCCACGCTGGCCTCGCTGGCCCTGGGTGCCTTCCTGGCGGTTCAGGTGGTCTGTGGCTCAGTGGTGGGTGGGGGGTCAGTACGATGTGGGGCCAGTTCAGGCGGATGCATGCGGCGCGCGTCGCGCGCTCGGCGGTAGAATGGGCAGGAGTGGTGTCAGCTCAGCCCCTGCCAAGCGTTGTGTGTGCAGGCCCACCCAGAGGGTGTCTGCGATGGAGGAGGGAGGAGGGGGGGAACGCGGCCCCCATGACCCTATCAGTTTTACTGATAGTTTGACACTCTAAGGGTAGAGCGTGCGGCGTGGTGCGGCTCCCTTTATCCACGACAGGGTCAACACCGGGTAAACGTGAACCCATACACCCTGGACAAGATACAAGATAAGAGCGGAGGAAGAGGGAGGGGAGGGGGGAGTGGCAGCTCCCCCCTCCGGCGATAACGTGTCTTCTCGCCATGTTTAGGTAAGAGAAGACGGGGGCGCCAGAGTCAGGAGGGAAGGGCCGCGGCTCGCCGCGGCCACTCGCTCCGACGACTGACGAGTAGGGGTAGGCCAAAATATCCACAATTTTTCACCCAAATATCCATTGGAAATATCTCCCATATATCCAGAAAATCGGCCCAAATATCCAAGAAATATCCGGAGATATCCATATATCCGCATCGCCATACGCCATACGCGCATGCACGCCGTTGCGTAAAAAAAAGCTCTTCTGGCTCTGTGCTCTTTGCTCACAGCTCTCCTGCTTATCCTTATTCCTAACCTACTAGCAATACAATACATGTCTTGATCTTGAGATGTGATGAGGCAATATAATATTTGACTACAAACACAATCACATTGACGTGCGGCTACGCTGGTTGCTATTGAATCGCAACATGATGGAGGCCTCAATCTGATCTGCCAAAGATTTAGCACGCAGGTGCGCTTCTGCTTCTTCTCGTTCCTCGAGAAGTACTCCATCTCCACCTTGTTCTTGCCGTGCAAACTCCCCTCGCCCATCTTGGTGATCACGCCCTTGCCGAACGTCTCGTGGAGGACTCTGACTCCCACCTTCAATGGGATGGTGGGAATCGGAGTCGAGACGTCGGCCGTCATCTCCTCGATCTCCTCGTTGCCCACGGTTCCGTGGCCGCGCTCCTCCTCGTCCACAATGGTCTCGCCGCGCCGCGACTCGTCCGAGTCGCTCGGGTCGCTAAGCGCGCGCGTCGGCTGATCGCCGACGTCTCTGTCCGCGACCCTGCGTTGAGCGGAGCGGCTTGAGCGAGACGAGCGGCGTAATCCTGAGCGAGGGCGGTGGGAATGGAGTGAGCCGCGCATTCGCGAGGGGGGAGAGGGAAGTGCCCCTGCTCTGCGCCTTGGGCATTGGGCATTGGCGCGATGCGCGATGGCGGCTGGCGGGAAGGCGCGCAATGATGTGAGAAGGAGCGGGGAGCGAGCGCGGGAGCGAGCGGAGAGGGAGGGGGAGCGGGAGGAGACGGCAGAGGGGGGCTGCGAGCGCGCCAGAGGGAGGGGGAGGGGGGAGGGGGAGGGGGGAGGGGGACGCCCAGGCCCAGGGCAGGGGCAGGGGGACTGCCACACCTCTCATGACAGACCAGGCAAGGCTCCGTTCGGGATGAGATAGACGTCTTTATTATAGGAACAGCTCATTTTATTACGTATCTATCGGTATCACCTCTTATCGTCTGTTTGCCGCCCCCCAGCCCCCGAGCCCCCCCCCTCCTTCCGCTCCCTCCCCGTCCCCCCCGCGCCTCGCGGCGCCCACAAAGTGTTTTGTTTTTGGGGTTGGGGCGCAGACCATGCCCAAATATCCACCAAATATCCAAATGCCAAAAAATCCGCCCAAATATCCAAGAGATATATCCGGATATCTTGGCCTACCCCTACTGACGAGGGAGATCAGCGATCAGCGCTTCTGGGCTTCCTCTTCCTATTTCACGAGTGCCCCCCCCCCCATGCGTTCCTGCGTTGTTTTTAACCCGAAAGGGGTTTTCCCCCGGCGTGGACTCGAAGAGAGGACGCGCTGGGGTGCGCGGGGTCGGTGCGTGCACTGGGGGAAGGACAAATATCGAGGGGAGGGGCAGTGCCCCCTCCCCCCTCCCCCCTCCCCCGGTAGCCTGTAGCACTCGGACACCTGGCTCTTCAGGCATGGGCATGGCGGGATTCCGGGACTGAAAAGTTGTGTCCAATGAGCTAGTGGGGTTGGCTAGGATATAACATCAATTATTTTATTTTTTGTTTTGATGGCTCAACTTGCGTCTGTCCCATATTCGACGGAACGTGACCTATATGCGTAGGGTCTAACAGTAGTGATGAACACCTGTAAAAAACAACTACCCGAGGAAACTGACAACGCTTTTTGAGTGCGTTCAGCCGGCGCTCTCTCGGTCGGCCGGCTCACCTTGGATCCCTCCCTCCCTGCCTTTCGCCCGACCGCGCGCGCTCGCTCGGTCTCCTTGGCCACTTCTGTTGCTGGCTCGCCCACCCTCGCTCGCGTCGCGCCTCTGACGATGGACCTCTCAGTCGCACCGGGGTGGCGCGCGCCCTCACCCTGCGGGCGAGACGATATGCTGCTCGCCAGGATCACTGAGGCCGAGAGCAAGCTACGCCAGACCATTGCAGCGAGGCTGAGGCTGGGAAACGATAGACCTCGAGCCCCGCCCGAGCCGCGGTGCGAGACGCACGAGGCGCCTGCGTCCACCGCCAACGACATCTCGAGGGATATTGCTGCGAGAGCTGCAGAGGCGATGGCAGCGGCCAGGCATGCGGCTGTGGCGACAGATACTGCTGCTAACGTTACCAACATCCAAGGCGTGTCTGACGAGCGCCAATCGTCACAGACAGGCGCACGCCTCGCGGCCTCTCTTGTTGCCTCGCCGACTCTACGTTACATCCGCGACGAGGAGCAGCCGCAGTATTCTGCAGGAGCTGTGTCTGCACCAATAGCACATAGCCACGAGCAGAGGGTTGATGCATCCATATCACCAGTGCTTTCGGCATGTATTTCACGAGGCAAACCGTCCCCAGTCCCACCCATGACTCGTTCCTCACCGTATAGTCGCTTTCGTGAGGATCCGATGACAACGCCTAAACGAAAAGGCGCATTGCGATGCGGGGCAGGGGAAGAAAGTGCGATCGCCACACGCGACACGCTATCATCCATGAGGTTGACTGAGTGTGATGACCCGGAGGCCTTTACGGCCTCATACCGGGCACCGTTCGTCAAAGGCGATGTGTTGCTTCGAATGAGTGTCGATATTGGAGATGGTCGGGCCGGTGAGATCATTGCCCGAGCTGGAGACAGACCATCTGACCTTGCACGTGCTTTTTGTCGTCATCATGGTCTCGGGTCACCTGCTCAAGAATCGTTAACGCAGCACATATCACGCAACCTACTCGATGTAGTGCTATCGAATCGTCAACCTCTAAGTCGCGCTGATCGTCCATTGGATGGACACAACACCGAGGACGGGGGCACTTTGTCAGACAGTGGGCTTTTACGTCGTGCAAACGCTCGCACTCGTGATGCTGTGTGCGGTAATGACAACAACCCTTCAGCAGTAGCAACACCCCACCCACGCTACAAGTCGGGTTCTGAATGGTATAGCGCACCGCGCACGAGGTCAGACTTCTTTCATGACGATTGCGCAATTCATGAAGAGTGGGCTCAGAGCCTTCGAGGCCGTCGCCGTCCCCTCCGAGTTCATGCTGCTACCGCAGAGCGACGCGCACATGACCGGGGTCAGCCGTACATATCCGAACGGAGCAGAAGGATGGCTGCACGCCGCCGCGCACCAGGTGAATCGGTGCATGTGCGGCTATACAACGATGCGGTGGTCACGGCACAGCGAAGAGATCTTCGAAGACAGATGGAAGAACGCGCTGAGATGGAGGCTCTCGCAATGTCCTCGGCCTCCGCTAAGTCTCCTAGTGCGCGAGTTGGCGCAAGGCACAATGCTAATAATGGCGGATCGCGAGCCTTGGAGGCTGGCAAGGCGATCACAGATCGTCTCTATGAAGAGGGGTGCCAGGCGATGCAACGCCGGCAAGAGATGTTTGAAGCTGCGAAACGCGCAGCGGATGCGGACCCGAATCTCACCTTTCATCCGGAAGTGTCTGAGGCAACCCGAGAGATCGCAGCCAGAATATCCATAACTCGTAGCGGACCCGACTTGTGGACGGTTCAGCACGACGAAGCGCGCCGCCGTCAGCTAGCGCTCGCCCACCTTACTATGCTCTACGACCAAGAAAGGCAGCGAGACGAAACGTTCGCTCCGCGCCTATCACAGGCTAGCCAACGGCTCGCACAAACTGCACGTCGAGCCGTGTCGGCTCCACGGGAGCGCCCAGCGCCCGGCCGGCGTGTGAGCGATCGCGACTATCTTGCACCGCGCCTTGATCGCCCAATTCACCAGTCTCTCTATGATGATGCCAAGTTCAAGGAGAAAAGACGCCGCGACAACGAGGAGCGGCTGGAGCGTGAGGCTCGGGAGCTCTCACGCAAGTGTGAGGCTGTGAGCGTGAACCGCGATACCATCGAGCGGATGCACCAAGCGGGTGAGGCGCGCGAACACGATTTGGCTATGTTACGTGAGTATCTCCATCGTCCCATTGACCCGAACGATGGGCGTGCGCTCTTCGAACCTCGTGTGGGACGCGGGCCTATCGATCCCGAAACCCGGCGTGCCACCGGCGGAGGGCGCGATGAGCACGTTGGTATTGCTTTGTATGAGGCGGCTCGCGAAGGGCGACTGCGAGGCTGGGGCGCTAATCGCGACGAGATCCAAAGAGAGGCCAAAAGGCAAGCAGCCGAGGCGTCCGCATCGGTGGCTGCAGGAATGTACACCTCGACCATCTCTGCTGTCATGGTTGCTCAATCGCGGCGCCATCGGCTGGAAGAGTTGTTCAAAATACTAGCAAATGAGCGCGAGGTCGTGCACATCGACACCCTCCTCCACGCAATGCACCTGATCCCTCAAGATGTGGCGGCCGTGATCGAGCCTGCTTTGCGCAAAAGCGGGCGCCACATGTTTGCGCTTCCGGAATTTTTAGACGTCATCGAGCGGTTCTTCGATGCTGTGCCGCCTGATGGTGCGTGCCGCTTGCACGTCTTGGGAGCATCAACCCCCCCCTCCCCTCCCACCACCACCACCCGGCCCGCCGCACGATCCCACGGCTTGAATGGCCCTTCTCTGCACGAGCATCATTCTTCTACGATCCACTCCGCGCAGGTCCGCGGGACTTCTTGAGAGTACCTGCACGTGCGCAATATGATTCAGCTGACCTAATCGCGCAAAAAACAGCTGAGGCGTTGGAGTGCACATTCGCCCCGCGTGTCGAGCCAAAGTCCATTGCTCTCGCCCAGCGCATTCGAACTGGTGCACCTATTCACGAAGAACTTTATGCTCGCCAAGCTGAGCATGATCAGGTATGCAACAACGCATGATTGCCCAATGAATTACTTCCCTACACTCCGTCTTCTACGCAAAGTTTCATGCACCGCTCGGTGCCTGGTTTCTACTCTCACACGGATCCTGTCCTCAAGGCAATCTTGGCAATCTCGCCAATTCCTAGGAGCGAGCTCTTGCCCGCATGCTGCTTGCCAACCGATGTGTAGAGCCGTGGCTCATGCCGTCTCTTGTTCCGCGTTTTGTCCGCAGCGGAGAATCGACATGCTGAAGACAGCTGCGGCGTATGAGGATGCGGAGTGCACATTCCGACCCGCGCTCACGGATCTTGGACATTCCGCCATTGGCCGCTACACCTCCCCGTCGGCAATGCCTACAGTGCGCCTGAAAGAATTGCGCTCGAGTGAAGATATTGAGCTCGCTGAGCACTGCACCTTTCAACCAATGACGAAGCAAGACCAACCAGTGAAGTGGGTTGGCCAATCGCAGCGAAATACGGGCAACTCGACCACAACTCTGGGCAAGGCTTCCCAGACCAGCGAGCCAACCGCCCCTTCACAACGTTCGGCAAGCGTCAGCCGTCGATCCCAATTCTCTGAAAAATCGATCGATATCGCTGGCACTAAAAAACCACGCCGTGCAATGAGTTTCGATCGGGTGCCCAGAAGCTCAGGTGCTCGAACAATGGTTCAACGATCGAGCAGCTTTCGCAAGATGGCTGCTTCCACCGCGCGAGCGAAGAATCCTCTGTCATCGTCGGCTTTGCCCGGCGAACCCAAACGTCTCTCCGACCGACCTGGACGTACGTCCGGGTGGAGCTCCACGTATGCGCGCGTAGATCCGCGTCCGCCAAAGGCTGTCCTCAACGCCGAGGACGACCCTAAAAGGGACGTTAAGCCTTCAATAGATCCGTCTTGTTCTCCTCCTACGCAATTGACCGAGCGGGAAACCAACTGGCGCGTTGCAAGGAATGCCAGAGATGACATAGCAGCCATTCTCTCCTGCCAAGCATCGTCTACGGCTTCTTCCCAATCTCACCCATCTATGAGCCCCTCCTGCATCGCGCAACCAACGAGACGGGAGCTAGAGGAACACGTGCTATGTCTAGGAAATATACCCTCACAAATGAATGGTGCACAAATCACAGCCCGCGACAGTTTGCTAGATGCCGCATATGATAATGCAGGAGAGTACGACGAAGGAGACGTGACATTCCTCTAGACCAATTCCTCTAGACCAAATGCATCGGGCATCGGATGAAGGCATGATCCGCACATTGCGTAAGCATCAATGTAAGGGGAAAGAGAAAAATCTGCAAAATGGAAAGCAACTACCGCTATGTGCCATCTTGGGTGGGTGGTTGTCGTGTTTTCAACAACCCCTTCCTCACATGTGAGGCCCTGGCCATGGAAACCTTACGAGCAAGTCGCAGCACACACATTCCCGCACGCTGCGTGAGAGGGAGCGGGGGGGCAGCGGCATTCGCGCGAGAGAACGCTCCCGGCCCAGCGTTTTCGTGGCAACGTTCTCACGCGCTTCTAAGGCAAGCATTGTTGACGAATTGATTCCTAGTACTTCTGAACTCTGAACCTACTTTTATGTGTGGGGGTCAATGGGGGCCTCGCGCCCACCTTACTCCAGCGCTTGCGGACACCCCCCGGGGTGGGCCCGTACAATGCCAGCGCCCCAGCCCCTGCTCTGGCAGGGGCAGGGGCTGGGCACTCATCAATCTGGCCCAAACAACAACAAGACTGATAGGGTCATGGTTGGGGGCCTCGTTCCCCCCTTCCTCCATCGCAGACACCCCCGGGTGGGCTTGCACACTCAACCTCAGCCCCTGCCTGCTGGCAGGGGCTGAGCTGACATCACTTCTGACCAGACCCTCGCACAAAGGAATGAAGGGGGGAAGGGGAGGAGGTGGAGGAAAGGGAAGTTAAGGGCGATGTCAGTAGGGATCGGGAAGTACCCTAGTCTAGTAGGTGTGTAGCCCAGAATCTTCTGATGTTTTTTTTTCTGACCAGACCCTCGCCGAGCGCTCGCCGCTCGCCGTACGCACTCGCCTGAATTGGCCCCAAGACCAGCTACATTGGAGAGCAAGTCGCCGTCGCGTACCTCTGCATGGAATACATCACGGCGGTCGCGTACGCTGAAGCGGATCCCATGGTGCAAGTGCGCCGAGCAGCTGGCAAACTCTACATGCAGGACAAGAAGGCCGTCCTCGCACGCATCACGGATCTCGCCACCCAAGATCAGCCAAGCGATATCGTCGCCTGCCAGCAGAACGACGAGGAAGAGGGATGTGAGAAAAAGACGAATAAGAAGATGAAAACTCAGCCCGCGTAGCTGGGGGTTGGGAGTGGGGGAGCTAGAGCTTTGTAATAATAATGAACTGTAATAATAATAGCCTAAAAAGAAAACTAGCCTGGCCCTCTTTTGTTTGACGGAACGCGACTTCGGATGCAGAAGACAAAGGATAAATTGTTCGCATACCCCGGTGCAAACACACCAGAAAGCCTACAAGCGATGTACGTGATAGCATGGAAATACATACTAAGAGACTTCTATAGAGTCGACTTCGAGTCGCACGAATACCACTACATACCGATCTTAGAATCTACGCTAACGAGGTTTGTCACCTTGGTTAGGACCAAAGCGCCGCCAGCGCGCTCGGTGCCGGCTCAAAGTTGGGCACTCGCGCGTATCACGGCACCGGGACGGTAGCATTGAAGCCGGGGGCGTGGCCGATTTCGGCGTGGTGCACGCGGCCGGCTGCGGCGATTGGCGTGGCTGCAAGGGCGGCATTTGTGAATATGGTGCTTGGTGTGCCACCCAGTGCAACTGGATCAACACCAAAGCGCCGCCAGCGCGCTCGGTGCCGGCTCAAAGTTGGGCACTCGCGCGTATCACGGCATCGGGATGGTAGCGTTGAAGCCGGGGGCGTGGCCGATTTCGGCGTGGTGCACGCGGCCGGCTGCGGCGATTGGCGTAGCTGCAAGGGCGGCATTTGTGAATATGGTGCTTGGTGTGCCACCCAGTGCAACTGGATCAACACCAAAGCGCCGCCAGCGCGCTCGGTACCGGCTCAAAGTTGGGCACTCGCGCGTATCACGGCACCGGGACGGTAGCATTGAAGCCGGGGGCGTGGCCGATTTCGGCGTGGTGCACGCGGCCGGCTGCGGCGATTAGCGTAGCTGCAAGGGCGGCATTTGTGAATATGGTGCCTGGTGTGCCACCCAGTGCAACTGGATCAACACCAAAGCGCCGCCAGCGCGCTCGGTGCCGGCTCAAAGTTGGGCACTCGCGCGTATCACGGCATCGGGACGGTAGCGTTGAAGCCGGGGGCGTGGCCGATTTCGGCGTGGTGCACGCGGCCGGCTGCGGCGATTAGCGTAGCTGCAAGGGCGGCATTTGTGAATATGGTGCCTGGTGTGCCACCCAGTGCAACTGGATCAACACCAAAGCGCCGCCAGCGCGCTCGGTACCGGCTCAAAGTTGGGCACTCGAGCGTATCACGGCACCGGGACGGTAGCATTGAAGCCGGGGGCGTGGCCGATTTCGGCGTGGTGCACGCGGCCGGCTGCGTTGATTGGCGTAGCTGCAAGGGCGGCATTTGTGAATATGGTGCTTGGTGTGCCACCCAGTGCAACTGGATCAACACCAAAGCGCCGCCAGCGCGCTCGGTGCCGGCTCAAAGTTGGGCACTCGCGCGTATCACGGCACCGGGACGGTAGCGTTGAAGCCGGGGGCGTGGCCGATTTCGGCGCGGTGCACGGGCCGGCTGCGACGATTGGCGTGGCTGCAAGGGTGGCATTTGTGAATATGGTGCTTGGTGTGCCACCCAGTGCAACTGGATCAACACCAAAACGCCGGCAGCCCGCCCAGTTTTGGTGCAAAGTTGGGGCTTCTCGTCTCAACAATTGTAGCGTTTCGTGAACGGCTGTTAGTAGTGATACTCATGTACATATCGATGTCAATCGCAATCTGTGTCGATGATCATATAATGTGTAGAGAAGCACATTTCGTGGAGGGTATGGGTATGAGCTGGTAGAGCTTATGGCTCCGTCACTAGTTGTGCATGCCTTGCATGAAGGGCATCAGTAAAAATATACCGGAGGGGGGCCCGAATACTTTTTAGCGCTTGGTCTTCGGAGGCTTAAAATTGGCCATTTTTCGAAAATTTTGCCGGCGGACCCCCCATTTTTTTTGCTGATCTCTCATACTAGAACCTATAGAAAGCTTATTTAGGCCTCCATTTGCCCATTACCGATTTCGCCCTCCGCACCCCCCTAGTGAGTGACCGGGCTATTATCCGCAGTTGTTTGGTAGGATAGAGTTTTCTAGTCCGAGGGGTGACGTCATCGGTAGCGAACCTACGTCGTTGGCTTGTCGCTTGTCGCGCGAGCTTAGCCCTCAATGGTAACTCCTTTCTATGTTGCTCTTCTCACAGTCACTGGGCCCCATCTAGGTTGGGCCAAACACTACAAGTATCCTTCACTGGGCCCTCCTGGGTAAGGGCCAAACAACTAGTCCTTGTGAACGACTTGTAGAGTGAGGACGAGATTTCCCGCCTTGGTGCTGCGGGCGGCACGGGTCGGCGCTCGCCGTTCGCCGTCGGGCAATGTCAGAACAGGCCATCAGCGCAATGGAGTACGCTGGGCCCTCGCATCCTCACCTCGATCGCCAGCTGCAAGAGCTGACCAATTTCCGCGACGAGATGCAATTCCTGTACCAGTCCACGTACAATCAGCTGCAGGCTGCGCGCGCTGAAGCCGCGCGTGAAAGACGTAAGCGCTTCGCACTTGCGGCAGAGAATGCGAGCTTACGCTCATGGAACAGCCAGCTCGCGGAAGAGCTGTCCGAGCTCAACTCCAAGCTCACCTCCACGCTCAAAGCGGATCCTCCTGCAGAAGGTGACTTGATACCAGCTCTTCGATGTGTTCAGCCAGGCGTTCATTTATTGAATTCACAAGGGGACTTCACCTTGCCTAGTCCACTGAATCCTATCATTCGTGCAATAGCTCATGCTGTTGAGCTATGTGATGGCCTCGACGAGGCGGAGCAGCGGATTGTGCAGCGTCTTATTGAAGGGTTGGCTCTCGCCACAGCCACACCTGATCTACATCTCAATCAAGGACACCCAGACGACATGGATGAGAGCAGATCAAATCATGTTGACGACGCTGCTGTGGATGCAACGTATAAGCTAGATGGGCAGGTCGATTGCGCTGAGTTACAGCAGCTACAACTCTCGTGTCAACGATTGCAGCTCAAAGTTGCAAGACTCTCAATTGATCACACACAATGCTTGCTCGCCTTGTGTGCAGCGCGGAAGCAATCACTTAGGGATACTGAATGCATTTCAGTGTTGACACAAAATGCGCAAGAAATGCTGAGAGATCTTAGTGACGCAACGAGTCGAATTGCAAGCTTCGAAGCGCACATAAGTTCACAGGCAAACTTAGGGGCGGAATTGCGGGAGGCTCGCAGGCAACACGCTGCTCTTTCACACGACCTTGAGAAGACTCAATCACAAATGCAAAATGCTTTCGATGCGATTGTGCCGGAGCAGGAGCGAGCTAAAGCATTTGAGGCGCGACTCGACGGCGCTCGCCGGGCGTTCCGTCGAAATGGGGAGCGCTCTGCACAGCTGGTAGCTGCCGTTCACGCTCTATCGGAGGATTCAAGGACCCTACAAGAGGAAAATGTTCGTTTACAGTGGCTTGCTCGAAAGCTTGGCGCGACGGATATCGATTTGCGACGGCCCAGGCACCTAGAGAACGCATCGCTGCTACTCGCTGAAGGTACACATGCGCTGACCGAGGCGACAAACGTGACGCGCCGGACACAAGCAGTGTTTGAGGCAAATGTTGACAGCGCAAGAAGCAAGAATAGTTGCATTTCAGATTCGATCGAAAATCGCCTCATTCCCGTGAATCACCCGCAGCCTTCACGTAATCATGAAGCTACCATGAGTTCAGAGCCTGTCGGCACTTGCGCTGTGACTGACAAGTGCGAAGATGGTGAGCCAATGTTTGCATTACGGACGTTGCACGAGCGCTTGACGACAATACGTTGTAGCTTTGCGGAAGCGAAGAGAGTTGCAATGGCGCAGGGAACTTTAAGATAACGAAGCCACGCTTTCCTTCATGTGACGAGGGTTCGAACATGATTCTGCTGCTGCAATACTATATCTCCACCACAGTTTCTATGTATTGGACTCTCGTACTCTCCTGCATGATGAGGTAGTCAAGGCGCAGCATGTGCATGTGGTGTTCTACTAGTGTTCTAGCCACAATGAAAGTGGCATTCAGCAAATCAAAATCACCTCAAACATCAAATTGTTTACCGAGCCCCCCCCCCCCCCCTCGCGAGCTGCCGACAAGTTGGGGGGCTGCGGCGGGAATTTGAAAATGGCCACTGAGTTCTCTAGGTGTCCACATATCACTCCAGGACCCCTCAAACAGGTTTGCATTTGCAAACTCCCCGGCGCCCTTCACGTTCTCCCGGGTGCCCCGCGGGTTTAGTTGATTTGCGATCTCTTGTCGTCTCTCCTTACTTAGGCACCTCGCAACTATCAGTAAAACTGATATGGTCATGGGGGCCTCGTTCCCCCCTTCCTCCATCGCAAATACCCCCTGGGTGGGCCTGCACACTCATCCTCGGCCCCTGCCTGCTGGCAGGGGCTGAGCTGACATCACTCCTGTCCAGACTCTCACCAAGCGCGCGCCGCGCGCCGCACGTATTCGCCTGCGCTGGTTCCCCTTCGCCCTTCGTACTGACCACCCCCGACACCAACGACAAAGGTTGAGGGGGGGAAGGCGAGGATGCGGAACGACGGGAGGAAAGGGCGATGGCAGGCGTGCAGTAGAGTATACTGAGGTATCGTTCCGTCAATTATAGGACATCAATCGAATGGAGCCATCAAATGTCCATAGTCATTTATACAACAATGTTCACGGACCCTATTGCTGACTTATAACTTAATATCTACGGTGAACACATCGCGCCGCGCGCTTTCAGAACGCAATTTTCATTCAACCCGCCAGGCCGCCAGGCAGGTAAGGCAGCCTTAAATCTTCATCTTCTTCGTCTTTCTCTCCTTCTCCTCATCCTCGATCCTGTTCAACTATCAGTAAAACTGATAGGGTCATGGGGGCCGCGTTCCCCCCTTCCTCCATCGCAGACACCCTCTGGGTGGGCCTGCACACTCACTCTCAGCCCCTGCCCGCTGGCAGGGGCTGAGCTGACATCAATCCTGCCCAGACTCTCACCCAGCGCGCGCCGCGCGCCTCACGCATTCGCCTGAACCGGACCCCCATCGTACTGACCCCCCCTCCACCACTGAGACACAGACACTGCGAGTCGCCAGGCGGGCACCCAGGGCCAGCGAGGCCAGCGTGGGAGAGGCAGGGGAGGCCAGGGGCCCAGCCCCGGCCTCCACTGCCCGAAGAGCAGCGGTTCTTTCGACAATCCCCGCGAACAGACTTACCGACGGAATAGCGGGCAAAAGCAAACTCCCTGCGTTCTGGAAACAGGCGCTAAACAACATCCGAGAACTAGATCTCACGTCCCTGAAAGTGAGCAGGGAAGGAGCACTCTCACAACCCATGTGGGGTAGCCCGACGCACCCGGGCCCCAAGCTGAACCCCACGTGGGCAAAGCTATGGAACAAGCTGGAATGCAACGCCTTACACAACGTCTTCAAAGACCACGAAGCGAGCATACCCTATAGTAGCGAAGAATGCGCGCAATACCTCAGAAACAACGATACGTATATACAATTTCAGGGAGAATATATCCCAAGGGTCAAATTCTTGGAAACATGGGACACACTAGTTAGACACGCCACGGAGACATTGACGACGGCAGAAAGCGCGTCCGAAACGGAAAGCGCACATCCATGGCGCGATATAACCGGCAACCATCACGACCCGGAGGAACCACAGCCCGAAATACGAATTACGATAGACGGGGAATACTACGCGAACCTCAAGGGAACGTGGTATGAGACGGAGCTCTCATACCTAGGCACACCTATAATCGGGAATAGACTACTCGCCGCACCCACAAACCTAGACATATCCCCACCGGCGAGATGGGGGGAAGGATACAAAACCAACAAAAGACTAGAATACCCGCTAGCGGATGAATACACGCTAGACGGCAAAACGCCGCTAGACGGCACCGGGGTAGAACATCTAGCCGAGGCACTTCAGCGTAAAGACCGCAAACGCAAACGCCTCACGGGGCCGGCCAAATGGGAGGAAAAACTCCAAATACCAGGGGATACATGGGCGCACCTGGCGCGAATATACACCACGCCAATGATAACGGCGAGGGACATGCATCTACACTTCAAACATATTACACACAGGCGAGTGGGCACGTACAACCGCTTCCCAGACAGAGCCGACACGTGCCGCATTTGTGGGGAAACGGATGAGTCCTCGACACACCTAGGCGAATGCCCCGGGATAACCAACATCCTAGGCGAACTGAATAAAATTGCACGGTTCACACCAGGATTAGAAAGGAGCAGGGAAGAAACCATTGTAGACAACCTATTCATCTACCCAAAAGGAGACGCCCCGAAAGCGATATACGTACTATACCTATTAGCGTGGAGATATATACTCACAGACTTCTATAGGATACACTACGACGGCATCAAATTCTCGGAAGAATCCATACTAATAAGAATAATAGAGAGATACACCACACTAAGTAAAGCACTCCTCTTCGCACAAGAAACCGACTCGGCGAGAACCGCCCAAGCGGGCATGGGAAGACAGCCTAAAAAAAGGATAGACATGAACGACTTGAGACCCGTTTTCAACAGGAACGACAAAGGCGGTCTTAAGCCCAACGCGGAGCTAGTGGAACTAGCATCCAAGCTGGGGATCGCACACGCTGTCGAGGGGACCACAGAACAAGGGAACAAAGGAAATTGAAACATAGATACACCTACCAAAGTCGCTGATAGAGACAATGGAACTTGGATATAAACCAAGCAAACAAAAAGCGACCAGACGGTCACACTCGACAACAAAGACAATTCCAGAAGGCCTGCCCGGACCCCACACTCCGAACCAGGCCTCAGGTAGCGCACCGAGGCCGGACCCCGGAAACCGAAGAAAAAGGAAAGAAGGGGGGCAGGGGAAGAGGTGGAGGGAGGGATGATAAGGGCGGTGTAGATAGCGAAGGGAAGTCCCATAGATAGTAGGTGTGTAGCCCTGAATCTTCAGAAGTTTTTTTTTTTGTAAGAGAATGAAGAGAACGACGAGAAAAGCACGACAAAAAAATCGACACGATCTGACCCCAAGAAAGGTAAGACTCAAGCCTGTTTACAGTAGGTTTACAGGTCGACACCCGACGCGACAAGCGGACACCGCGAAAGCGCGGCGCCAGACGAGAACGACCCAAGAGGCGGGGGCCGCAGAACAAAAAAGTCAGAATAAGGTAAGCGACGCGCGCGTTTACGTTTGTCCGCAGAGTTAGAACTGACAGGCCTGCCCCAGCCGGCCCCCCACCCGCCTGGCCCGTCGTAGTGCACGCGGGCCCACCCCCCGTAGGGGGGGTAGCGGAAGCGGGGGTGAGAGTGAGGGGTATAGGCGATGGCGAGTGAGATACCGGAGGGGTGTGAGTCAGTAGCAGCATAGCGGGCACCTTCAAGAATATTTTTTTTTCATCCTCGATCCTGTGGATGGTGTCAATGTCGTTCTGCTGGCAGGCGACCAGGTCCCTTGGCTGATCTTGGGTGACGAGGTCCGTGATGCGTGAGAGGACGGCCTGTTTTGGTCCTGCGGTCCTGCATCCAGAGTTTGAAACTAACTTTATAGTCAGACGCGATGGAGCGCGCCGGCGCGACTCCCCTCTCCTCCGGGCCCCCCGCCGAGGGCGGCCCCCCTGCCCTCACGGACTAGTCGCTGGCGAAGCGGCCGCGCCCACCCTCAGAGGCCGAGCAGGTGCGTGCGATCCGGGTCGCACCACACGGCCCGTGGCCCCGGCCACACCACCCACAGCAGCCATGCTGGCCTCCCCCATGGGAGCCAGCAGACTGCAGGCCACAGAGTGACAGCATCATGCGGACATGACCGACACTCCACTGGGCATGCCTTATGGCAGAGGCCCCTCTCACCCTGGCTAGGGCTAGGGCCGCGCCGCCTCGGCGGCGCGGCACACGGCTGGGTGGCCCTCATGGGCACAACACATTGACAAACACCAACAACTCGTATGCGCATACACTACCCTGGCCACACAGAGAGAGACTGATAGACACGACGCCCAGACGGCACACACGAACAGCACCTTCTCCAACTCCTCATCACCCCCTACCGAGGACAAAAAATCATAACCGAACAAAAACTACTTGGCACCCGACATACGCACACACCCTAAACACCCGGGTACTCGCTTGACCTTGACCCGGGAGAAATGTGAAATGTCAACACCGGGACCAATAGTAGACTCGCCTAGACCACCTAGAAAATCGACAAACTGACTAATCTTATGATTGGTCGCCATGGAGGGGGGCCTCGCGCCCCCCCCACTCTCTCGACTCCCCTCAAATCTTATGATTGGTCGCCATGGAGGGGGGCCTCGCGCCCCCCCCACTCTCTCGACTCCCCTCATGGGGGACGAGAACCATCCACCCCCCTGCGCTGCCTCTTGGCATGTAGGGGGGACTCACTCAGACTGCCCAGACTCTCCCTGAGAGTCGGGCACAGATCGCACGCCCTGGCCCTCGTTGGCCTGCTTCTCGCTCTGACCAACCCCTCCTCCACCTGGGCCCCCCTAATCAGGAGCCCCCAGCCAGCTCCATGTCGCATTCGCGATGTCTCAGAGGCAAAAAGAAATAACAGTAAAAGAGAAACAGTAAAACAGTAAAAAAAGAACAGAGGAAGAAAGAAGAAGAAAAGTGAAGAAGAAGAGAAAAAAAAAACCCAGAGTATATAGGGCGGTTCTCAGCCCTTCCCCTCGGCCCTATGGCTACGTAAACTCTCACGTGGCATAGTGGTTCAACCCACCGCCTCCACCAACCTTTTGCTCTGGGTCGCGAGTTCGAGTACGGACGGAGCGCTCTGCAGTTCGAGCCCCGCTCCTTCTCCTCTCCGCTCTTCTCCTACCGTTAAAAAATCCTGCTTTCCTACCGTTAAATATCCTGCCTTCCTACCGTTAGAAATCCTGCACTCCGTCTACCGTTGAAATCCTGCCTCCGTCGCCTTGCCAAGACATTTCCTCTGCCTTCCTGCCGGCTTCCTTGCCAGTTCCTTCCGCCCCGGTTTCCCGCTTGTCTCTAAATCGGTTTCACCGCATTACGACCAAGCTTAGTGGGGAAACTCCTCGTCCAATTCCGTTACCCGAAAATCTCGTTCATCTCGTCGGGCCCCAAGGCCATCTCGTTCATCTCGTCGGGCCATCAAGGCCATCTCGTTCATCTCGTCGTCGGGCCATCAGGCCATCTCGTTACATCTCGTTCACCTCGTTACAATCCAAGCTACGGCTTTGATTTCCACAATTTAGAGACATAAGGATTTCGCTTGCAGAAGGCTCGCGAGGACGCTCGTGATTAAGTCGGGGGGTGTCGCATTCGCGATGTCTCAGAGGCAAAAAGAAATAACAGTAAAAGAGAAACAGTAAAACAGTAAAAAAAGAACAGAGGAAGAAAGAAGAAGAAAAGTGAAGAAGAAGAGAAAAAAAAAACCCAGAGTATATAGGGCGGTTCTCAGCCCTTCCCCTCGGCCCTATGGCTACGTAAACTCTCACGTGGCATAGTGGTTCAACCCACCGCCTCCACCAACCTTTTGCTCTGGGTCGCGAGTTCGAGTACGGACGGAGCGCTCTGCAGTTCGAGCCCCGCTCCTTCTCCTCTCCGCTCTTCTCCTACCGTTAAAAAATCCTGCTTTCCTACCGTTAGAAATCCTGCCTCTTCCTACCGTTAGAAATCCTGCCTTCCTACTGTTAGAAATCCTGCCTTCCTACCGTTAAATATCCTGCCTTCCTACCGTTAAAATTCTGCACTCCGTCTACCGTTGAAATCCTGCCTCCGTCGCCTTGCCAAGACATTTCCTCTGCCTTCCTGCCGGCTTCCTTGCCAGTTCCTTCCGCCCCGGTTTCCCGCTTGTCTCTAAATCGGTTTCACCGCATTACGACCAAGCTTAGTGGGGAAACTCCTCGTCCAATTCCGTTACCCGAAAATCTCGTTCATCTCGTCGGGCCCCAAGGCCATCTCGTTCATCTCGTCGGGCCATCAAGGCCATCTCGTTCATCTCGTCGTCGGGCCATCAGGCCATCTCGTTACATCTCGTTCACCTCGTTACAATCCAAGCTACGGCTTTGATTTCCACACTCCAGTCGACCGGCAGGGGCTCGAGAGCCAGCGAGGGAGAGGCAGGAGGGGCCAGGGCCATGCCCCAGCCTCACCTGCCCCCTGAGCTGTGCTCCCAGGCCCCTGCAGGCCTCCTGGGGACCTGAAGAGGGGCCGCAGGCGCGCGCCATGGGCCAGAGCCGCAGGGAAGAGAGGAGGAAGAGGGAAGAGGGAGGGGAGGGGGGAGTGGCAGCTCTCCCCTCCGGCGTTTACGTGTCTTCTCGCCCCGTTTGGGTAAGAGAAGACGGGGGCACTAGAACCAGGAGGGAAGGGCCGCGGCTCGCCGCGGCCACTCGCCCCGGCGAGAGAGATTAGCGCTTCTGGGCTCCCATTCACGAGTGCCCCCCCCCCTTGCGTTGTTTTTACCCGAAAGGGGTTTTCCCCCAGCGTGGACTCGAGGAGAGGACGTGCTGGGGTGCGCGGGGTCGGTGCGTGCACTGGGGGGAGGACAAATATCGAGGGGAGGGGGCAGTGCCCCCTCTCCCCGGTAGCACTCGGACACCTGGCTCGTCAGGCATGGCGGGATTCCGGGACGGAAAAGTTGTGTCCAATTAGCTAGTGGGGTTGACTAGGATATAACATTAATTATTTTATTTTTAGAAAATCGACAAACTGACACCAAAAAGCCTGCCCAAAACCCACGATCCAAACCGGGCCTATGGTAGTGTACCTGGGCCGCACCCCGGCGAATGAAGGAATGAAGGGGCCTTGAAGGGGAGAAGGGGAAGGGGAGGAGGTGGAGCGAAGGGAAATTAAGGGCAGTGGCGGCGAAACGGTAGTAGGTGGCAGGCGTCTAGTAGGTGTGTAGCCCAGAACCTTCATATTCCCCCCCCCCCCTATCAGCCCATCGCATAGTGCGTCAGCATCGTTGGCGGGTACTATGAGCTACGAGAGTGGACGAGTGGACGGACGGCACAAAATAATAGCAACGAACGAGCCGACAATAAGAGCACCAAGCGCGCAAGTAAGAGATAGAAACTCACTCTCCTCACACTCATACCGAGTTAGAAACTAGAAGGAGAAACAAAGAGAGACAAACAGAGAGACAAACAGAGAGACAAACAGAGAAGCGTTGATAGGAGGTGCGATGCAGATTGCATGGCATCTCGGACGCGACGATGCAAAGGCCCGAGGTAGAGAGGAGCGTTCTCGAGGATTTCCCTCTGCGCCATCGGTTCCTAGAAGCTCAAGGCTTACAGCACAATTGACGGTTTAGAAACCGCTCTGCAGGTCCAGCGGCATAGATCCGGTAGTATGAGGCATGCACACATTGATATCATAAATCGCAAAAGATGGACTGCCGAAATTTTTCGTCCCGGCAGCAGACCTAGGTGGATGGGGCTTCCTCGATGACTTGATCAAGACCCCCCCTGTTAGTAGGTAGATGTGGAGGCAGTAGCAGGTGCACCACAGGAAGGCACTGTTACTGGTTGCGATTCGTTGTCAGTCGGCGAATCGAATGTCATGGTCATCGAATCGTTACTCCCCTTACCGAGAGGAATGCTATTTGCTGTCACTCTCGCTGTTGAAAGATTCTGCGTGGCACCGTCGCGATCGGTTTTCTCTGCTAGGACCTGCGATGTCCAACCGTCACATTGGCCAGGTACTGTTGCAGCAGGTGTGTCGCTCGCCTTGAACCCCTCGCTTGATATACGCACGGGATCTGACGGTGTTGAGGGCACGCTCTCATCAGCACGATGACGTTTCGAGTCGGGTGGATTTATCAAGGGCTTCTGATGTACCCAGTTGGGCTTTTCCGCGAGAAGCGTTCCCTTCGACAGCCACAATCTTATGTACCCGGGTTTGCCGGGCTCGGCGTAGCACCACTCTTGGGGCATTGACGTCAACATAGGCAGGTCTGGCGGGTCCGCATCGAAAATGACCAGCCGGGGCCCCGTACAATGACGAGTTTGATTGATCAAGCGAAAGCGAGGAATTTTTCTATCAGACGAGTCGGTCCAGAAACCCTCCTTGTGAGAGTTTGTAAAGTTGCTGGAGCTGTCCGGTAAGATGGCTCGAATTCGATCTTGCAAGACCAGAACGCCATCTACCCGGCATCGAGGGCAGAATTTATCCACGAGATGGACCCCGACGCCTCGGAAAGACTCGTCACACTCGTTCCCCCCGTTGAGCTCATAACCCCAACATCGGTCCCCTAGTTTATGGCGCATACCGCCGGGTTTCGGCCCAACGGGCAGCTGCTGCACGTGTTGTTGAGCCAACGGTGCGAAGAGAACTTGACCGCCTCTGCCATTTGTCGGATACATGGGGGGAGGTCCAGCAATCATGACACTGGGAGAAGTGAAATATCCTGGCTGCGTCGGCATGTAGAGTGGTCTCAACGCCATCCCCGCCAATGGCATGGTGGGTGAGATAGCTTGGTGTGCATTGCCCACGGCAAGACTAGGATGAGCGACCATGTGCGGGGAAGCGTTGGCAGGACTGTGAACTGGGAACATGAACTGGCCAGTTGCCGGAGATACAGGAAGCAAATATTGCCCAGGCGGACTAGCCTGGTATTGTAGACCGTTGCCGACAACCGTACCTGGGGTCGGTGAGAAACCCGAACTGGGTGTAGCAGCTTGCAACCGAGCCATCATCGGGGTAAGCTGAGTAGAGCCGGATGTGCTATGAGAGCTTTGGCAAAGAGCCTCACCAACGCAGCGTTCTCCGTGGTCTTCACCGGCGAGCATCGCGTTGGCAGAGGGTAGCGTTGGGACAAACATTGATGGTGGCAAGGATGCCCTTCCGTGGTCGTGATTGCGCCCAGGCTCGTCGATCAGTTCGCCAGCGACAGTTACCGGTGCTAACGTGCAGGTTGGGCCCATAAAGTTCACAGCCGAATGCGAGTTGAGTGAGTGCGCAGCTGCTTGAGGAACTAGTGTTGCTGACGAGCATGCTAGTCTCATCGTCGGGGCCTCCATAACCCCCTCCATCAATGGACCGGCCATCGAGGCGAGCTGCTGCCGCATTCCGACCTGGAAATAGGGTACGTCCATCGTGGCTCCTCCCATATGGTCTACAGCATAGCCAGGCGCAGCTGAGTGCTGGACAGGCAGCGTGCTGCCAGGCATGGAGGCGATGCACGCCGCTTGCGGGTAGCACAACGAGTCATTCGGCAGCGAGGCACAGGCAGGTGTGTTCGACACAGCCTGCTGCCCACCCGGGCGTTTGTCCATCCCCCCCACTCTCAATGAGAGGGGGGGCAGCGACGGAGGGCGGCGGGGGGGGGGGGGGGGCGAGGCGGAGGCGTAGCGATGGGGGGAAGGGGGGGGGGGGGGGGGGGGAGGGGGCAGGGGGCAGGGAGCGGGAGTGAGGAGAGAGAGAGGTCTTGAAGGCCTGAGGGCGAGAGACCGCGCCCCCTCCCCCGCCCCCCCCGCACCCCCCTCCGCCTGCCCCCCTACGCGCCGGGTCCCCCCCCCCCCCCCCCTTTCCTCCCACGGCACCTCGCCTCCCCCTCCGCCCGCCCCGCCCCTCTCCCCCCCCCCTCGCCGCGCCCTGTCCCACCCTGACTGCAGACCCCTCTCCACCGCCCCTCGCCCCCTCGCCCCCTCGCCGCCCGTGCTTCCTCTCTCATTGCCTCGAGAGAGGAGAGAGGGCGCGCGACCTGGCCAAACAGATGGGATGCCACGCCATCACGAGGGGAAATGGGGCTCATGAGTCCCGGGACGTCTCGAGCTAGTCCGACCGAGAGATCCGGCAGCACCGCGCCGAGGTTTCCAGCGTAGAGGGCGATGGCGCTCGGAGCCGCCGTGCGGAGGGTGCGTAACGATGGGACGATGGCACGGCACCGACCGAGACGTTTCGTTAATCGCTCCTTCCGGAGAGCGCGCAGCACTCACTCCCGCGATGCGTGCGGAATACACAAAGTGCAAACTGAAGCGATTTTTATTTTAGACTACGCCCGCGAGCCTAGATGTGAAACATGGCAGGGTGCGGGGCTCCAAACACAGCAAAACCCTACAGGTGAAAGACAGTCAGTTGAGGTTTGAAAGACAGTATTATACATATGTCTTCGGCCCTCGTAGAAAGACAGCCCAAAGACAGTGGGAAAGACAGATGCATATATATACCGGGGGGGGCGGGAGGCGGGAGCGGGAGAGCGGGACTTAGACTTAAGCCACCGACCACAGACCACAGACCACCGACCTTCGAGCCCGCGAGCCAGCGACCGGCGCCACCCTTGTCCTAGCACAACCCGTCCCGTGTCTGCTTCAGCAGCCGAGCGCAATTGCAATTGGTCCATCTACGGTCAGATCCACAACGAGAACCGGGCGCGCATGAATCATCAAACCGCAACTAAGTTTATTCTTGGTTGACCCATGGGGGGAGGCACGAGCCCCCTCCCCCTCTCCACTCCTCCCCTGCCATGGGGAAGGAACCACCCATTCTCCTGGCATGCCTGATGGCTTGCTAGGAGCAGACTGCCCTACTGACCCACTCTCTCACTCTCACTCTCAGGCTCGCCCCATTCGCCATTCGCCCGTCCTGGCCAGTCGGGGCCAGCCCACTGCTCCAGCACCCGCCCTCCCCCCCTGGTCGACTGGCAGATAGGTGCAGCGTGGGGGCCCCAGAGGCTCAGGAGCGCCAGCGAGGGAGAGGCAGGGGAGGCCAGGGCCCAGCCCCAGCCTCCTCTGCCCCCTGAGCTGGCCTCCAGGAGCCTCCAGGGCAAGGCTAGGGCTGGGTTAAGCCCGTTCACAAGTTAATACCATTAATACCCAGTAATGGGCAACATCTGACCCGTTACTGTTAACACCCAGACACCCAGCCCAAAACTAAACCTGTTAATGTGCTGAGTCAACTAAGTTTATACTTGGTTGACCCATGGGGGGGCACGAGCCCCCCTCTCTCTCCACTCCTCCCCTGCCGTTGGGGAGGAACCACCCATCCTCCTGGCATGCCTGATGGCTTGCCAGGAGGCCACTGCCCTGCTGACCCACTTTCCCACGGACAGGCTCGCCTGATTCGCTCGTCCTGGCCTGTCGTGGCCAGCCCATCGCTCCAACCCCCCCTCCCCCCCTGTTCGACAGGCAGACAGGTGCAGATTGGGGGCCCCTGAGGCTCAGGAGCGCCAGCGAGGGAGAGGCAGGGGAGACCAGGGCCCAGCCCCAGCCTCCTCTGCCCCCTGAGCTGGCCTCCAGGAGCCTCCAGGGGTCGCCAGCAGGCAGCTGCTGGCCTGTCGCAGGCACGCCATCGCGCGTGCCGCAGGAGAGAGGAGAGAGAGCGCGGAGAAGGGGGTGGGCGGAGCGAGAGCTCCGCCCACCGAAAAATAGGTAAGTCCCGCACCTGTTTACAGGATAAGTCGGGACTGAGGACGCCCCCAGCCCGGTAGGCGTAGGAGGAAGGAGAGAACGGATCACCGGGGGGGGCGCGGGCCACCGGACCATATCTAAGCCCTTTTCCCCTATCCCCCTAGTAGTGCACGGGGGGAGTCGCCTGATGGCGGGGGGGAAAGGGCCGGGGGAGTGGGGGTGTAGAAAGTTTTGCTGCGTGAGTAGAAAGTAGAGGGTCCACGGCCGCGTGTGCGGTGAGACTATTAAGAAGTTTATTTATTTGTTAATGTGCTGAGTTTGGGCCCTCTGAAAAACTCAAAATTGCCCGTTATTGTACCATTAAAGGGCACTTGTGGGAGGGGCTCCGAGCACCAGTAAGGCGTGGAATATCATAGCGACAACTATGTCCATAGTTGTCTATTTGCCCCCCTTTTTGTGCTATCTGTATTGAAGATCATTGGGGTGGCACACTATTTGTATTGAAGATCATTAGGATTTGGCCAAAGACAACTAATAAGTAGATATTAGCATGCGCACGCGCCGTGTTCCGCAGTGTGCAACGTTGCACGTTGCATACGCCGCGCGCTGCGCGCGCCGGGCCTGAGTGAGTACGAGGCCACACATTATTCTTTCTTGTCTCCTATAAAATTGTCTCCTGCACTTAGACTTAGACTTCTAAAGTCTAAAGGCTTAATTAATAGTGCAAGTACAAGTACGGATCAGTCGCACGACTGCACCCTAACTGAACCTGGCACACAGCAGCTCCCTTTGCATAGAAATCACAATCACAATCAATCAGTCGGTGTTGGCCGCTGCAAGCAAAGCATGCTCAAGGCTCTCATCCGCTTGAGACGATTTCAGATCGTCATGCAGCTTGCCCGCTTTTGAAAACATACGTTCCACGCCAGCTGAGCTTGCAGGACGACCAAGATACTGCCGGGCCATCTTAGCCAGATGCGGCATGCCCGCTGCCCGCAGGGCGCCCAGCCACCGGATCGGCTTTGTTATTGTGGTCGCGGGCACACCACCACGTCCACGTCAAGACGTTGATCTCTAAGTTCTTTTCCGCCGGCAAGCTCAGATACAGCTCGAGCTCGTCAATAGGACATGCGGCGCCGTCATCATCGTGGGGACCGAGAAAATCCCCCGAGAGCTATTGGGAGATTTTACGTCCCCCGGGGAACTATCGCGTTTTAAGGTCGGCCCCCACAATAGCTATCGGGGGCGAAAGGCGGCCCCCGATAGCTATTGGGGGGGGAACGACGGGCGCCAATAGCTATTAGGGGAAAACGACGGGCGCCGATAGCTATCGGGGGGCTGTCCTCGAGCTTCGAGCCCCCAGGCGCTATTCCCCCCCGTAAGCTGTCAGCTGTCAGGGTGACGGTCCCATTTCGCTAGCAGTCACCTCGTACTCTGTCTCTGTTCATACCTTAATCTTACGGTGCTGTTACGATGAATCTTATGGTCGTTCTTATGGCGGTGCCTTGCGACTTTTCGACACTACAACGAAATTCTCGTCGGTGAGACAGGGGTGTTTATGGAGGAAAACGCTGGCACGAGCCGCAAGGCGAGTGAGAGGGAGTGTTAAGGGACGCGGGCGCGGCTGCTAGGTAGTTCTGCTGGGTCGCACGCGCGGCGAGAATATTAAAACTCTTTTTTTTGTTTCTTTCATGATTGGTTGGCGGCGGAGGCGGGAGAGGGGAGGGCGGGAGAGGGTAGGCGGAGCGGGAGAGGACCGCGCATGCCGCGCGGGGGGGGGGGGCAAGGCGGGGCGCGGAACCCCCCCCCCCCCCCCCCCTCCTGCGCGCCGAAACGCCCTCGTTCGCACCGGAAGGCGACCACCCCGAAACACAGTATTCGCCCTCGCCCGACCGCCGCGAAACATGCACAAAGCTTGACCCAGAAACGACCGCCCGACTATTTTTTAAAAGAGCAACTTGTAAACGCGGCGCTCAACCAAGCGAAACCACGAAAATCACCCCGCGGCTGCGCCGCGGACACACCCAACTCACGGCGCGCGACAATGAACACCCGTCAACTACATACTCACCCCCGCTGAAAAAGTCAACACGCGTATTTTTTTACCACCTACTTTACTTGTACTCTAAGATTGTACTCCTAGCTCTGGTGTGATTGTCCAGTAAGAATTTCTGCATCATCTCGAATGCGCACCGCCCGAGTCGCTGTTTGTGGCGCCGGCTGGTGGTCGCAGGGCTGGCACTTGCCGCACCTGGCGCGCAACCCGCGCTCAAAGGTGGCCGCTATCGTTGAGCCCAACCCGCGCCCGCTCTCAGCCATCTCCACACTCGAGGACGTCGTGCAGCTGGGCGAGCGCTATCAGGTGCCAACGTTCTCTTCTGTGGAAGAAATGCTCTCTTCGCCCACAGGGAAGGAGATTGACGGTGTTCTTGTGTGCACCCCGCACAGAACGCACGCACACATTGCTCATGCCGCTCTCGCAGCAGGTGCTCATGTGCTGATGGAGAAGCCGATGACGACAAATGTGAGTGAGGCGTACAACCTTCTACGCGCGGTTGACTCTGCAGCGCCACTGGCTTTCATGGTCAACAACACTGCGAATTGGCGTCCTCAGGCACGCATCGCAAGCGATGCGCTTGCCAAAGGCAAGCTTGGTTCTGTCGAACATATCATGTGTTGCATGCATTCGCCCCTCATCTGGCTGTTTGACGACCCTGTCAATGAGGGTTGGACAAGACCAACGGCGGGAATGTTGGGCAATGGTTTTGGGTGGGGTCAGCTATCTCATCTACTTGCTTGGGTGTTCGGAGTAACTCCTCTCAAACCAATCGAGGTGTTTGCCTCAATGAGCCATTCTGCGGCCTCTGGAGCGGATATGACAGATGCCGCAATCATCAAATGTGCCAATGCAGATGGGACGCCGGTGTCAATCTCGCTCTCAGGCTCAGCATCCGTGCCAGGAAACGCCCATGCGCACGACGACGCTCATTCTGTCGGAAAGCGCGTGGAAGTACGCATATTTGGCACAAACGGGATGCTTGCATATGGTGGCGATGACCAAAATCCGAAATCAGGCTGTCTAGAACTCCGCACCCGCTCTGGTGAGGTGAGCATCTTGCACCCCGAATTTGCATTTGAGAACTATGAGGCTGAGGGAACCGGCCCAGAGTCGTTGCAGTCATTTATCAGCGCTTGCGTCGGCGAGCCTTACTATAACGCAGCTGACGCATGGGTAGGGCTTCAAACGGTTCGTGTGTTGGAGGCCATGTACAAGAGTGCAAGTTCAGGTCGAGTGGAGCGGGTTGCCTGAGGTAAGAAGGTGCAACTTGAGGTTCCCTTTTTCTTCGCCCCCCCCCCCTACTTCGATGGAGGTGGAAAATTAGATCTGCCCCGCAACTTTGCCGGTCAGAGGGGTAGCAGCCACCTGCTGCCATTTTTGCCACCATCGCGCGCTCTCCCACCTCATAGAGTGAGTGACAGATGAGTAGAAACGGTTATTTGATGCTTGTTTTGAATATTGAATAGGCTGTGTGCGTGCTCCGTCACTATGTATGCGTGCTCCGATACCACAGTTTGGATTGATTGTGCGTGCGCGCGGCTGTAGATGCAACCGTCAACTATGAGCAAACTAATAGGGTCATGGAGCGAGCGCCGCCTCCCTCCCCCGCTGCCGCCGCCCCTCGCCGCGCTCGACGAAGTACGAAGTACTAATGGACACGCCCATGTCGCCGAAGCGACCGCGCCAAGACGAACCCCCCAGGCAGGTGGGCACCAGACCCACCGCGCCACGCCCCTGCAACGCTGCGAACAGCGAGACGAAAGCCTGCATGCTGACAGCCATGCTGCAACACAGGCTCCACATCATCCTCCACCCCTATGGGAAGAAAAAAAAATCTGAAGATTCTGGGCTACACACCTACTACTGACTGGGTATCCCCTCTCTACTTACACCGCCCTTAAATTCCCTCCCTCCACCTCTTTCCCTGCCCCCCTTCATTCCTTTGTCTTCGGTTTCCGGGGTCCGGCCTTGGTCTCGGCCCTGGTGGCCTCCCCTGCCTCTCCCTCGTTGGCGCTCCTGAGCGTCAATCAGGGCCCCCCACTCTACACCTGTCTGCCTGTCGACCGGGGGGGGAGGGGGGGTTGGAGCAATCGGCTGGCCACGACAGGCCAGGACGCGCGAGGCATGCGAGCCTGCCAGTGAGAGAGTGGGTCAACAGGGCAGTCTGCTCCTGGCAAGCCATCACGCATGCCATGAGCATGGGTGGTTCCTCCCCCATGGCAGGGGAGGAGTGGAGGGGGGGGGGGGGTCTCGTGCCCCCTCCCCCTGGGCGAACTAAGTATAAACTTAGTTCGGCGCGCGATCGCTTAAGCAGCGGCACTGTTCGGGATTGGGCCGAGGGGGCCGCCCTTGGCAGTCAAGCCCGGAGAGGAGGGAGGCGCAACGGCACGCTCCATCGCAACCAAGTATGAAGTTGCGCTTGGAGAGTAGGAGTCGCAGTAGGTAGGTAGGTACGTGAATGAAGGAATACAAGTCTTCCCATTATGATCTCAAGCTTAACAAGCTATAGGGCACTTCATCCAGTGCGTCCCATGATTTCAATGCACGTGTCCATGTGACGGCCACGTCCCACCACTTGACGACCGTCGCTTGCGAGTAGCTGCGTGCGATTCAAAAACCCCAGTGCATCCACAGCACGCCAATAGCAAGCGGCCGCCACAAAAGGACTAGACGGTTGTCCTACAATGTGCTCTGCTTGTGAGCAGACGAGTTGTTGCACTACGTCATATGCTAGTGTTCTCGCCCCAGAGGCATCCGAGATTTCGACAAGGTCCCAGTGAGGAAAGAAGTCTGAGACACGAACAGCTCCGGGTAAGACACTGAGCACAGTCATCGGCATCTCGAATAGCGAGGGAACGTGTTGGGTAGCAAACGTAAGTAGCGCGTCGTCGTCGATGCCATCTTCACCGACGAGCAGGACCGGATAGTGCGGGTGGCGCTTGGTGTCGTCGAATAGAGCTCCTGCTGCTTGTCGCAAGAGGGTGGCATTCGCCCATTGTCTCCTCCGTACGTGCAGGCAGTCGAACGAACCAGAAGAGCCTCGACGGCCTACGCGTTGGCGTTTGCTGATGGGTACGCTGCGTCGTAAAGCACTAGATGTTGTCCACTCGCGCGCGCCTCCGCTACGCACTCGCTTCAATAGCTGCTCTCTGAGCATGTTGACCACGTGTCGTGCGATCGATCGCAGTTGAGGGGCGGGTTGGAACGTCTCAAACTCTTGAGCGACATACTGGCTGCTGCCGCCGGACATGACATTGGTGGCAAAGTCAATTGCCGTGGTGTAGATCGTGTGCTCATGTAGCGGACCCAAGTACATCCATTTGGAGTAGCGTGAAGCGGCAATGAGCTCTGTCACCCCCCCAAAAGAAAGAGGCGGGTCGGTGACAGGGTATTTTTCGGCATCTTGGAGCGTCAAAGCGCGCTTAAGGAAGGCATGCTCCTTATGCGCCGGCATTCCGCGAGCAAAAGAAGTGTAATCGAAGAGGTATGCCAATGTTCGTGAGGCCCCAGGGGGTACGTCCACTATGAGTACACCGTCCCGTCTCTACAAGTTTCGAATGGATCCAACGCGCGCGGAAGGGGAAGGGAAGGGAGTGCATGAGCTCGCGTGGCATTGAAGGTTGCACGCGAGGCTGTTAGGAATCTTTTGATGCATCTGCATGATCTTGTCCCGAACTTACAAGCCATTAGAGGATGGACAAGGCGGCATACAAGGAAAGCCAAGCAGCTTACCTGCCATCGAAGACAACAATGAAACCTAGGTAGAACAAGTGTGCGATTTGTCAATTTCGCGAAAGCGACGGCAACACGGAGTGCGCGAAGCTGTCCACCAGCAGAGAGGGCGTCCTCGCCTTGCCCGATTGAATAGACCAGGAATCGTTCAGATAACAAGGGAGAAGCCCCAAGGCTATGGCGAGCGCCTTCACGATGCAAATTGCGGTCTAAGGCATCTCCGATATGACGACCTTTGTCTGCGCTACTGGCGATGCTTGAAGCAGGCGATGCTCTGATCGTCCCGAAATACTCTTGCGAATTCTCGTCGTCAGAATCGGCAGCCATCCACAATCCGGCTTCTCGAAGGAGGTAGCGCTTCGCGGAAATGCCGCCGATCCAATTACAGTGGACTAGTACTGGCTGAGGGGCGGGTTCTGCGGATGGGAGTGGTGGACGGCGAAAGAAGACAAAGCCGTTCGGGAAGAGAGCAGGCGGCAATGGTGCCCAACGCAAAGCGGAAAGCGCCAGCATCCTGTTCAAGCAATCTTGCTCGTTGCGAACGCCAAGATCCTATGGGGCAGCAACAAGTGGGAGATCCAACCTGAACAATCCGAGGCAACCATCTAGTCTATGTGTTACTGCACATGCCCTTACGAAAATCTCCTGATGCACACTGGCCGTGCGATGGACTATTGTCCTAATCCCGCAACAAATTTGCGTGTGCTGGGCAAGCTAGCACCTGCGCTGCGACAGTCCATGCGTCCTCGAAGAGTCTAGCTACCGCTGCAGTTCCTCGCGCAAAAAAGACTCCGCCATTTACGTAGATGATTCCACTAACATGGGCCCTGCCCAAGCGTGGGTGCTCTCCATCTTTGTCGATGCTTTGTGCAGGCCCGGGGCTAACCTCGCCCGTATTCAGATAGCCAATCCCCTTGCTATGCCCCTGAAATCCGCGTGCTGTTCCACCGGTTCGCTCGCCTACGCTTCGAAACGAAGTGCTGCTGCCGCTTCCGATACCTCTTTTGTTTTTGACCAATGTACCGTCAACCAATGCATCACCCGTGTATGTCAACCCAAGCCTCTCACCGATCAGATAAGGCGAATATTCCATCATAGAATGGGCGTCACGCGCGTCTGACTGGAGAAGGAGTTCGAAGGGGGAGCTCTCTACGAAATGCAGCGGATCGCGCAACACGGCGGTGTCGAGGTCAACGGCAAATACATTCACTCCTGCGCGGAGCAGTTGCACTAGAACCGAGTACCTCGCTGCATTGATGGTGAAGAAGTCATGTGAGGCGAATTGATCGGAGCCACCATCGCTGCTCAGGCCAGTGACACGCTCGAGATGCACACATTCGCCGCGCGCGCGCAGCCTGGCTGCTTGAACCGAGTCGAATGATACGAGCAAGAAGTGAGATAAATTGATGGCATGAAGATGAGCAAGGAAGTGATGGCTCATCTCGTCATATAATGAAGTGACGAAGCTTAGGAGCAGCCCACCAGTCGGTGAGATCCGCTCTCGTGCAAGCTGAACGAGAGAACCATCACAAGATCGCCCACCAAGCGTCGGTTGCAACGCGGCTGACCAGGTAGGAGCATCTTTGCGACGTGGAATGTTGCCGCCTTGGTCGCCGTCTCCCTGCATAGAGCCCCCGACGACCTGAGCCCCATCATCTACTGTTGCAGTGTCAGCGACATGTGCCCTAGCACCTTGTCTTGACAGTGCGGGAGGTGGCAAGAAGTGACGTTCAATAGCCTTGGCTGCTTTGCCAAGGCCAACACGGTGAAGGAAGCGCTCATCTGGATCGTCTATCTCAATAAGCACACCTTCTGTAGTCTGGGCCGCGTATTCCTTGAAGGAACGAGCGACCCAAGAGGAATGAACGAGATATGCAGATGGCCAATGCCGACGAAGATGCACCAGTAGCTGATCGGACTGCAAATTCAATCGAGCCAGCCAAGGTGGCAGCGTGCTATTGCTGCCGACTTGATATTTTGACATGGAGAGATTATATTGGGTTGCGCCGTCTATGGTCAACTCGGCTTGGGAAACTTTTTTGACAACTATGTCTGCCGACTTGAGACGACGATGCTCTGCTCCGACTTCGTCAGTTCTCGCATCATCATACATGCCCGCGAGCCTGATCTTCTCAGCGCCATAGTGTACGATGACACTGTCGTAGCGGAAACGGCAACGCAAGCGCCGACGAATCGATTCAGCAGCGTGGGACGAGGCAACTAAATGAAGCGCGAGGTCGTACGGCCACTCCCGCAAAGTTCCTGCACGCGCAGAGGCCAGGAGCCGGAGAAAGCCTGGCTCGCCGATCGCATACCTGAATGGGCAGGGAGCGGGAAGAGGGAGCTGGGCGCTGAACACTCCTTGCCAAGCCTGCACTTGTGCAAGCTACTCATGAGTGACGTGGAAGCATCACTGGGCTTGTCCTCGGAAGGTTGTTGCATCCGTTCGAAAGCAACAGAAATTCCAATTTCGAAATTCCCGCTGAGTCACACAAATAGCCGTAACTGAGATTTGTCCAGTCCGGCACCACCAACCAATACTTCCTCTCCAAGCTGTCTTTCAAGCCATGGTAGAACGCAAGACGGGGTTCACTCACATCGCGTTGCCATTGATGTGGAATTTGATGTCATCGCCGAGCACCGCACACCGCCCGGTGTGCGAATCTCGCGTGCATGGCGCCAAGAGCGGGGATCCGATAACCCAGCTAGAATCGTCTTGAGTGAGTGAACTCAGTTCGTCAAGCCAATATGAGCGAATGGGCACCACGTCCAGCTCGAGTTGCATCATGAACGAGTAGCTCTTTGCAACGGCCGTTGCCACTGCGAAGTCAAAGAGGCGATTTGGTCCAACAGTCCAATTCGCATACAATCGGCGCTTATCGTACACGTCCTCGCTCTCCGAAAGCTTTGCGGACATCACAGACACATTGTCAAAGCATGCACTGAGCACCGGAGCGGTCAGCAGCTGCTTCAGTTTCTTCCGCAGCGAAGCGTGGTGCTCTTTGGTAAGATCGCCATTGAAGACGTACATCAAATCTGGTCGGCGGCCTGAGCGCTTTGCTCGATCGCACGGCCACACGTGTGACCAGAGGCGCAAGCTTATCTCGATGGACTCCACCTCTCCTGCAGTGAAGGGGATCTCAACTAATAGAGACTTGTCGGCGCGCTCGTAGCGGGCGTGAGGAGAAGGGCGGCCGTGATGACGCGAGGGGACCGCATGCCAAAAGAGGATGGGGAGCGCCGAGAGCACGGCGAGCAGCAGGACGGACGCCGCCAGCCCAACGGTGGTTCGCCCCATCACTCTCTGCCATTGCGTAAGAGTACTCCTAGAGGCTAGAGCTTCTCATTCAACAACGTTTTTCATAAACCACTATAAAACAGAGCTGGAAGGTGCTAAGGGGCTCATAGAGGCATCAGGGGCATGGTCCACACACACCCTACGCCGAGCAAAAGAGAAATTGCCAATTCTTGACCACCCGCAAGAGCCGTGCTCAAATCGCACGCACACGCCTCACGGCAGCGAGCTCCTCTCCCAGCACACTCACTCCGAGACATCGAGGACACCGGACTCCACCTCTCCCCCTCTTCCGCGGCCTCTTGTGCGTGCTGAGCGTTAGAGCCCGCCTCACATTCATAGACACTGCCCCTGCGAGCCGCCACACACTCCCTAACCTTGCACAACCCGCGCTTCGGTCCACACTTCGGACAACGCTTCCATGCCGACCATGGGCACGGGACAACGCCGCAGTTGCACGCGAACTCACACGTCGAAAATGCGGCCGCGCGAGCCCGGGCGCGCTCTGTATCGTCGTGAGCACGTTCCACTCTGGCCTTCTTGTTCTGTTGCACCAAGGCCGCAGCCTCCAGCTCTTCCTTATCCCTCTTCTCCTTCTCAGCCTGCAAGTCGCGCTTAGTGACAGAGCCCGATAGCTCGAAGAGACGTGCGCGCTTCCGCGGCCCGACAGCATCTCCTGCACCTGCGAGTGGTGATCCCACGCAGCCTTGTCGCTGGAAGGGTCGCGGGACAGCGCCTGACGCACCTTACCCTCAGTGGCTAGAGGGAACTTGCAAGAGCGTATCGCTCGGCGCGCGCTCTCGCCCGCCGCGCCACAATGTTCCACTGCTTTGCGGACGTCTTCGAGCGTCGCGAGCCGTTGCTCCACTAGGGCATCATGGGCAGCCTTGGTGTAGGGTCCCTTGCCCCCTCTGGGCGGCTCCACAGGCACCCTGGCGGCCGCCGGAGCCATCGGCGCCGGCGTGTGCTGGCTGCGAAGCGCTGTTGGCTGCGAAGCCCTAGCCTCTACAATACTTCCGAGGAGTTTGCAGTTTTCCGTCGAGTACAATTGAGCTATTTTTAGTTTTCACTAAAACGGAAAGTAGTACTCGAGGGATTTTGCAGAGCTGAAACTCTGCTTGAAAGATGGTTGGAAGAGCGCACGGAGTTTCAACAATGGCGCCAACGCGAGAAAAACCCGTTGGTTTGGTTCGACTCCCCTGCAGTGAAAAAAACTCCGCACGGTGGTTTACGAGATGGCCGCTGCGACGGTACGCGAGCGTGGCACTTCCCTCTCCCCCCCCGCGCCCTCTCGTCCTCTTGCTTGATCGGTGCCGCGCCTGCGCCACCTCGGCTGCAGCCCGCCGGGGCATCCCCGCGCCCCACGTCCGCGACCCATGCCCCATGCCTTCCCCTCAGCCCCTCGGTTGGGCTTACGTTGCGAGCTTCCTCACACGCCATGACGGTAACGACCTGTGACTCTTGCATGTAGCTAGCTGCCTGCTGGCGACCCCTGGAGGCTCATGGAGGCCAGCTCTGGGGGCAGAGGAGGCTGGGACTGGGCCCTGGTCTCCCCTGCCTCTCCCTCGCTGGCGCTCCTGAGCCTCTGGGCCCCCCAATCTGCACCTGTCTGCCTGTCGACCAGGGGGGGAGGGTAGGTTGGAGCAATGGGCTGGCCACGAGGGGCCAGGATGGGCGAATGGGGCGAGCCTGTGGGGAAGGGAGTGGGTCAGTAGGGCAGTGGCCTCCTGGCAAGCCATCAGGCGTGCCAGGAGGATGGGTGGTTCCTCCCCCATGGCAGGGGAGGAGTGGAGAGAGGGGGGGGCTCGTGCCCCCCCATGGGGCAACCAAGTATAAACTTAGTTGCTGACTTCATGTTTAATGTCACTTGCTTGGTAATAGCCTCTACTTCATTCAACCTCAACCAGCAACCAGGCAACCAGGTGCCAGGTGATGACACAGGAATGTTGAATGTTGAATGTTACAGGTTTGGATGCCGCCGACTTGGGCGAAGAATTGTTGCTGGCCTATGCCTTTGACGCTTGAGCACGTTTCAGCCTCGAAGGTAAGCTTGTACCTTTCTCGTGAATGGCAACGATTGGGAGAATCAGGGTTTCGCCTTTGAATGAAAGCCTTTGCCTTTGGCGATGGCGATGCCATCGCGGCGATGGGGGAGCGTCAGAGTTTTACTGTTGTGTTAGTATAACCTTCGTGCTGCGAAACCGTAGCCCTTCGACGGCAACGGAGCCCCTCCCCCGCGATGGGGGTGTGCGCGGTTGGCGCATGGCTCGTCCGGTGTATGTGGCTAGGAATGCTAGCTACTAGCTAACAAGATGTCATACGACGCTATAAGTTCTAACGGGGCCCAAGATGGGTTGAGTTAAACAATCATAGAAAATCAAAAAGCGCTCGCTCTTTCCCCACCGCGCGCGCGCTGGGCTCCCGTCGTCGTTGTGCTCTCCATCTCTCTCTCTCTCTCTCTCTCTCTCTCTCTCTCTCTCTCTCTCTCTCTCTCTGCCTCTCTCTTCCCCTCCCCCCCGCCCCGCCCCCGCCCCGCCTTCCCTCCCTCTCCCTCTCTCCTTCCCCGTACGCTTTTAAGCCCCTCCGGCCGCGATGGCCGCACCCATGCCCTCGCTCCACCTTGAGCCGCAATGGACGACGCTCCTCTCGGTCGACCCGCCGTCGCCGTCAGAGCATGCTGTCTCACCTTGCAGCATTGCCTCCGCACCGCTTCGCACCCCAGAGCACCTCAGATTCGCTGCTTACCCATCACCCACGGAGGAACGGAGGCCAGACTCAGCACATGCTGGCACGGGTACGCCCCGATCAGCCTACGCCTCAACACTGCTCTCGACTGGTCCAAGGGCTCGCAAACGTCTCGAGAACTCTGATTTGTTGCGCTCTCCCCTGGTCTCGATGGCAAACGCGAATTCTCCACGCAGCATGCTCTCAGTATGCCGAGCCAGCTACTCGAGTGAGATGAGCACCATTAAATTGCCAGCTACGCCACCGCAGCAGACCCAGCGGAATTGGCTACAGGTTCATGAGGTTTTGACGCCCACGCCATCACCAAGCCCGCGGGATATCCAATCAGAAAGCATGCAAGCACAGCCTCAGATAATGCACCAACAACCTCGGATGCCAGCAAAATGGGTTGATCAGCAGCTCATGGAATCTGATGTACTTGATTCCGGAATACTTGAGCAAGACCACACGAGTCCGACCGCAAGCATGCATATGTCTCCAGCTTCTACAAGATCGTCCCAAGGTGTTGTTTGGCAACCGAGCTCTGATCCTAGCCTTTGTGAAGGACTGGCAAGATGTCGTACGGAGCAAAAGCAACCGTTGCCTTCCGAGCGGAAATCGTTCATCGAGGCAGTGGGCTCATTCGTACGACGTTTGTCAGGTGTGACAAGCCATCAGAGTCGTGCTGACGCTCAGGGCTCATGCAGAAATCAACCATGGAATGTGAGCGATGGGCACCGCCGCAACATCTCCACCATTGATGGCCTTGATCTAGAGGTACCTGGAGCCTTCAATGTGAATGGCGAATCCCGAGAGTCAGTGCCTCCCGTTGCTCGTGCTCTGGACTTGGGTGATGGATGCGGAAGACTGTCCGGCAAGCGGTTTGTCACAACTTCAACTCAGCCAGATGGCATGCAGTCCGCTTCCGGAACGAATGAGACGCTCATGCTGCGTCAACATGTTTCGATGTTGGAGAGGCAAGTGAAAGAGTTGACTGAAAAGCTATCCCTCCTCGAAGATGTGGAGGCTCGCCTTGCGGTGGTAGAAGTGGCTAGCAACATGCCGCGGTCAAAAAGCATGCAGCCCATGAAAATGATCAACTTTGGCTCGGGCTTGGGGCGGAAAAGACCTGGCCGCGAGGTCCGGCTCTAAATTGACGCATCGAGTTATGCACTCATTTGCTCCGCTTAAATCTAGTATTGTGGGCACACAGCATTTATTACATATTACATGTCGATATTTCTGAAAAAAATATCTTAAGATGCCTAGCTACAGCTACAGCTACTACACGCCACAGCAGCAGCCCAATGACCAATGTACCTGGTCTGGCAGTCGCCACGTCAATCACTCAATTTTCCACCACCTAGTGCTAGCTAGCTAGTTACCGATCGAAAAAAAATCTTTGAAGTTACCATCTACCATCTACGCTAGGGCCGGGGCAATACTTGTACAAATTGTATTGCAAGTTTGGGTGGATGCTTGAGTTGCTCACACGTTTGGGCCCTCTTTACAAGTGGTCTGCAAGCTTGGGGGTGCGGCGCCGGTCTCTACGAGTATAATCCCCTATCCCATATCTATAATCTACTATTATAATCCCCATTTGCGAGGTGGAGGTGGTGTCGTGGTGTCAGGGCAAGGTTGATCTCACTTTTGGATATCTCCTACGAGGGCGCGCCGGCAGCTAGCGCGGAACGCGGTTCTTGCGGGGAGCTCATGGAGCTTTCCTCGGGACTCATGTACCACAACTAACTTTATAGTTGGTTGCCATGGAGCGCGCCGCCGCTCCCCATCTCTCTTTCGGGCCCCCCGCCGAGGGCGGCCCCCCAGAACCCATGGAGCCGTCGCTGTCGAAGCGACCGCGCCCGCCATCAGAGGCCGAGCAGGTGCGTGCGACGCGCGTCGCACCACACGGCCCGTGGCTCCGGCCACACCATGTACAGCAGCCATGCTGGCCCCCCCCATGGAGGGCAGCTGTCTGCAGACCCCAACAGAGAACGAGCAGGCCTGCAGGGCCACTCCTCCAATGGGCATGCCTTATGGCAGAGGCCCCTCTCGCCCTGGTGACGGCCGCGCTGTCACAGCGCAGCCCGAGACCAGGCGGCCCTTATGGGCACAATCTCATGACAAGACCCCCCCCACACACGCACTGCACCCAACTCTGTTGCACCAGAGCAGGACAACTGGCACCGGCGTCCACCACCCCAACACTCGCCTCTACACCACACTCGTGCCAACACCCCCCCCTCAAGCCACACCTGACCCCCGCCCCACCCACTCCCCACGCACAGGAGCCAGACCAAGATTTCGATGAGCAAATGACAGACACTGACGCCACCTTTGACCTCTCCTTCCATCAAGACGGCGACTTCGTACTCCACGACACGGCGGTATACGCCGCCATAGTGGAGCTTCTCCTTGAGCTTGAGGGCGTAGACCCCGAGCCAGACTTCTGGGCGCGCTCAAATAGGGGCCCCTGGCACATTGCGGTCAACGAGGATTGCTCGCAACAATTCCAAGCAAAGTACGGAGAGCGCACCAACATCCGCGTCCACGGCACGGACGTCGCCGTAAGAATCAAAATCGAATCGATCGAGGGCAAAATCACCAACAAGGGCACCTCGACTCGCAAGGCACTCTACGACGCGCTCCAAGATGTAGCAGCCCACCTGGTCATCGAGGCGGAAGGCCTAGCGCAAGCGTCCCAGATCACCTTGAGCAGCATGGTAAAAGCAATCGAGAGCAACGGATTCACCTTCCTGAAAGGCAACCGCGAGCGCATGAAACTCGAGGGAGAATCAGGGACCTTTGTCTCCAAGGTGGCTCACACGGCCCGTTGGCACCTCTACGTCTCAGCGACGCAAGGTACCTTCATGAACGGCAACTTCCCGCGCAAGCTGCTGCTCTCGATCGACGGAAAAACAATCCCCATCAACTACGCCATCCGAGCGTGCAAGACCCTTCAGATGCCCCCCGCCATGCAATCACCTCATAAGCTCATGGTGCACGGCTCCCTCAGGGGTTGCAAGGGATGGCGCCCAGAAATGGCCCGCGGGCTCACGCCAATGCACCGCCTTTGCGAATGCGAGGCGGAGGCCGCCAAACGCAAGGAGCGCAACGACTCGTGGAAGACCACACCCCGTCCCAAATCAGCGCACGAGGCGCTAGGCAAAGCCCCTCCCAAGCAATGCGCCAGGTTCACCCAAGGCATCTGCCTCCGCAACAAGCGCGGGGTCCGCTGCAACCTATCCCACGAAATCCCGGGCGCGTGGATCGACAACAAGTGCACGATTCGCTGCCGCCTCCACCAGCATAAGAAACTCGCAGGGGTCTGCCTGAACGGCCCGACGTGCCTTTTCCTTCACCCGGAGTACGCGCTAGCATTGATTGCGACGCTTGCCCTGACCACCCAAAGTGCGAACACCCCCCACGGCCTAAACTCACCTTTGACTCCACCCTTGGATACCCAGGTGAAGGGCCCATCCGCCTAGCGACATACAACATAAACGGAACGAGAGGCGGCAAGCTAGCCGCCGTTCTGTCCCAGGCGCGTAAAGCCGGAGTGGATGTCCTTCTTCTTCAAGAACTCCACGCATATGAAGACGGATCCCACCTCCGACAACATAGAACAGCGTCCCTCCTCGGATGGCACTGGTTTGCCTCTCCAGGAGAGCTAGCGGACTCAGCGAGCGGAGTCGCGGTGGCGATCCGCGACTCGTGCAGAAGAGTAACCCCTAGGGTAGATACGGTGAATGTCATTCTAAAAGGGAGATGTATATCAATTGATGCGGACATAGACGGAAAACTATATCGTTTTATCTCAATATACCTAAGCGCTAACCCGGGCTCACGAGGAGCACAGATCAAAAAACTACTCCAATAGCCCGTGTTGTCGCAAGCTGTCACCACACCAACGCTCATGGGAGGTGATTTCAACTGCGTGGAAAACGCCACGACCGACACGAGAGGGCACGGACCGACACCATACGCAAACACCCACGGAGACAAGTGGAAAGCCCTCGTCAAAAAAGCCAAACTGAAAGACGTACACCGATCGATGAAACTAGACCCACGCACGGGATACACACGACTCTCACACACCATCCACACAAGGATAGACAGAATATACCACAGCATAGCGACGGACTCGTTCCAATGGCACAAGCTAGGCCCTAGCCCGGACCTATTTTCAGGCAAAGCCGCCTCCGACCACCTGCCTCTCCTAACCACAATCGAAACTCCGCACTTTGTCCGTAACCGGCACTACGACCTGCCCATAGATTCGGAGATAATAACGGAAAAGGGAGCCGTCAAGACAGTGGAACTATTACTTAAGAGAGCTGACGCGAGAGCGAAAGCCAACGGGAACCTAGCCGATGAATGGGCACAAGCGAAAGCACTCATAGCGGCTTTCTTAAGGGAAGCAACGGCCGAACGCAAGACACCCACCATACACACCACGCTCGAAAGAAGAATCGCCGAACTCAACCTCCACCTCATCAAGAAGGGCCCGGACCCCAACCTCACGGAGCGTATAGCGAAAGCAAACCGGGAGCTCGCGGAAGAGCGTAGGAAGTTCCCAATACGACACCTCAACCTGAGCGAACAACTCAGACGAGAAGATCTCCACTCTAAGGAGTTCTTCAGGAAACTTAAACAAAGGAAATGGAAAGGCGCCATAAGCGAACTCTATAAGACACAAAACTGGGAGAGTCCACGGCACGATGAACGCGAGACGGTTACCTCGGACACGGACATACGGAAGGAATTCAGGAAATACTACGTCTGGTTATACTCGCCCAAAACCTCGCAGCGCACACCCGAACTTGAATCCACGCTCTCCGACCGCCCTCTACACGACCTAGACAGACGTAAGCTAGAGGGTCGTATCACGATCGAAGAAACCGCCCAGGCCATCAGGACTGGCCCCAAGGCTCCGTATGTGCTTTACGCCCTCCGCGACCACGAGACCATGACGGTGCACGCGAAAGATCAGCTGAGCCAGTGGAACGGCCTCTGCGGCGATTGCAAAAAGAAGCACGGCAAGCCGCGCACTCGTGGTGCAAGTGTGAAGGTTTGATAATGGTCGTGGAGTTTCGATTATTCCGGCAGAGGTCTCTGGGGACAGCACGGTATGGCACATTCATGAAATGGGGGCAGAAATGGGAGTGAACTGATGTTTTGTGTCCGCTTAGCGTTTTCATACATAACGTAAGAAGCACGGCAAAGCCGCGCACTCGTGGTGCAAGTGTGAAGGGGTTGCTAAGGGTGTGAATGGTGTGTGATTTCGCTAGTGCAACCTAGTCATGGAGTTTCGATTATTCCGGTAAAACCCGTCACGAAACACATTCAGTCACATTGGGAGGGTGTATTCCCGCTCAAAGACGGGTGTCTATATGCACCGTGCTGTATCCCGATCCCAGAGACCTCCATGGCGCTCCAGTCCACAAAATATGACACATCCTGTCCAACATCTGGTTCAAATCAGCTCTTGGTCTACCACCGGTGATTAGAGAATTTACAGCGGACGTGATTGCTCCACGCGCCCTGATATCCATCGTAGTGTTGCCATGTTACGGGTAAAAAACTTTTCGCACACACCATAAACCCCGTCACGAAACACATACAAGCATTCCATGACTGAATAAAAACTAATTAATTAACTTACACGTCATTATTATTTTTTCCACTACGGCCACCTTGACACCACTACGAGCGCCCCCAAAGCTCTGCGGTCAGGGCGGCGCGGCGTGTGCGCGGCGGCGGAAGTGGTGCACGGTGCAGTTGCTGTGCACTTCCTCGGAGCTCGTCCAGTGGAAGCCTTTGAGCTGCAGCTCGAGCGAGCGCTCCGTCTCGTGGAAGCGCTCGCGGGGGTCCTCGGAGCGGCAGATGAGCGAGCGCCAGTCAAAGTCACCGTGGGTGTCGTCCACGGGTCGCAGCGCCTCTCGTGCGCGGATGTGGCGCGCCCTCTCCGACAGGGCGCGGTCGACGGCGTCGAAGCCTCCGAGCGCGTCCGCGGCGCGGCGCATCGCCCCCGAGTCGAGGAGCACGCGCGCCTCCTCGTCGTCAGGCATGACGCATGAACAGAGACAGAGTACGAGGTGGCTGCCAGCGAAATGGGACCGTCACCCTGACAGCTTACGGGGGGGAATAGCGCCTGGGGGCTCGAGGACAGCCCCCCGATAGCTATCGGCGCCCGTCGATTTCCCCCAATAGCCATTGGCGCCCGTCGTTTTCCCCCCAATAGCTATCGGGGGCCGCCTTTCGCCCCGATAGCTATTGGCTATTGGCGGGGGCCGACCCTAAAACGCGATAGCTCCCCGGGGGACGTAAAATCTCCCAATAGCTCTCGGGTGATTTTCTCGGTCCCCCGGTAGCTCTCGGTGGGGCTGTTGGCGATCGGGAGAAAATTTTCCCCCGATAGCTCCTGGGGCCCCCGAGAGCTCCTGGGGGGTGTTGGCTCCTGGGGGGTAACAGATATACTCCATGGCAGTTATGAAAGTAGGTTTCCAAAAGTAGGTTTCCAGGATGGCGAAAAAGTTGGCAGCGACAAAGGTTGGTGAAAGGATGGCTATGAAGGTGTAATGATAAAAATAGAATACCACAGAAAATAAAACTAGCGCCTTCACTGTAACAAGAAGGGGGACATTCGATGGCATGGGGGCTCGGTGGGGCGTACGCATGTAGAGGGGTCGGGGAAGCGATGAACTTGCAGATAAGCTTGACGGACATCGATAGAAGACAGATTGTAGTCAATATTACGCATGGCGGCGACCGCGAGAAAGAGGGGAAATTGAATTCGAATTGTGGTGGTTCTGACGACCGCCTCCTCTTCATTGGTTGCAGCGTGGGCGCCATGGGATGATGTATGGCTGGCGCTATGAGAGGCGATGAATGAAGACATAAACCAGGGGTCGACGCGCTCCAAGTTCAGCTCGGACCTGGGAGACATACATACTCCGCCATAGTGTTCGATGAAGGTGGCCTTACTCTGATGGTTGTCCAAAATAGTCCGAAACGAGGAGAGGGTGCAGCCTCTACTAACATACGCCCTCAAGAAAAGAGTGCGTCAGTACGTCAAAATCGCGTTGAGATGTCAAAATCGCCTTTGGCCGGAGAATACACACAACCAACACGCAAGTACTACGCGCCATGATTCTAGGAGTCTGATGTACGCGCTCAATTCGAGAACAGCTTCTTGAACGAAAGATCTTCACGGCTTCAGGCCGATGGCCTCGTAAAAAGCCCGAATAGCTAAATCTTGAACAAGAGCAATGGTATCTCCGTCCTTCAATAAACTAGAAAGTGGTTTTGAGGGTACGTCCTTCATGTACAACTTGAGCTTCTTGCCCGGCAGCAAAGATATGTCAATCTCAGGCCTGAACTCGGGGGAATCGTGCTCACCGAAACGTTGCCCATCGAGAATGCTGACTTCAACCGACGAATTTTCAACGAATTTGATGGCTCGGGCGGCAATCGCTTTAGCGAGGACAGATTGCCAGTCGCCCTCACGCATCTCCTTCAAGAGCCCGGGAGGCGGCGACCCCGCATAGAGAGGAAGTCTAAAGATACCACTATTCGCTGTGTCCTCGAAGAAGGCAGGCACAACAGACCAACCCACTGTCTCCAATGTTGTTGGCTGTTGGACGACGCGCATCATTCGCACCTCCACAACTACCAGCGTCTTCGTGTCGAACGGAACCTGAGGCACGTGGCTTGGCCCACCTGTCCAAATGGGTGAGCGCAAGGAGGAGCTCCAATCGAATTGAGTTGTGAATTTCACCCCGGTCGTCTGCGAAGGGCTTCGATACAGGGCACCGGGTGGAAATAATGAGACAATGCCAAAACTTAAGAAGGCATACGGCAAGTTGTGGGCTTTATGAACAGAAATTTGGAGCCCTGCGACGGGGTTGTATTTTGCGAAACTCATCAAGTCGAATCTTGCCTCGACGGTCCCAGAAAGATTGAGCTTCATCCAACGCTCGGCCTCGTTCTGGTTGGCTATCACCTCTCCAGTAGTTGCCACTTCCCGCTTGATCGCCTCGAACGCCACCAAAGGATCTCGCAACAGTCTCGCACGATAGAGCACAACCTCGTGAGGTTCCGGAATGGACCGATACGACATGTAACGTCCAGATGCATAGGCGGGAGCTGGCACCGTTTGGGACGAAAGAAGAATCCTCACGAGAACAGTTGCGCAAGGAATCCTCGGTGCGCTCATCGTTGCAGCCTCGTTGACCGAACCACCCGTCGCCGAAAAGACTTCCTCAGGAAATCCTATAAGCAGAGGCAGCTGAAAATCGCCTTTGTTCAACACGACCTCGCCTTCCGAACTCTCAGGCTGGGACGGGGGGTCCTGGTACTGTTTGTAAAATAGAGCCAATGCCGCAAAGCCGACTTGGCGCGGTCTTTGCTCGCCTTTCTGCATCCCAACGATTGAAACGACAACGGTGGAATTCACGGGTAGCTGTCCACTCAATGTGAGCTTCGCGCTAAACTTAGGAGATCGGGAGTCACTGAGCAAAGAGGGCCAACCTACCGTCTCACTGATTGGTTGGCCCATCCCATCAAGGAGCATCACGCGCACTCGACACACCACCAAGTCGTCAGGGAGATATCGGGCGCCGTCGACGTATACGTCAACGGGCGTCTCGAAGGTGTGCGCCCTCGAGCCCGTATCGATTGCCAGAGGACCCGAATCTATCCAGGCTGCTTGCGGAACCCCAAAATTTTCTCGCTTTTGAATCTCTTTCGGTGGCCTGTCAAGAAAGGGCATGGTCGCTTCCTTGGAAGTCTCGAGAGTACCTCTACTTATGAGTAACTGCAGCTCCCCAGACGGGATATCGTCAGGCGGTGGAGAAATGTCTGCCGCTTCTCCTTGCAAAGTGACGGGCGGCGGACCAAGTCTGATTGTTCTTGAACCAACAATCAACATAGGCCCCATCATTTGCTCAGAGGGAGTACGCTCGAAAAGCCACGTCCGCCCCCACGAGACGATAGCTGGCGGTGGAGGACCCATGCTTGCCTCGGCCGTCAACTCACCACGCGGGTGCGCTGGAGGCTTGTAGCCTAGATTCCGAGCGATCACCATGTCAAAGACTTCAACTAGCATCCAAACATCACTATGCATCTCCTCAACAGGGTGAAACGTAATCCCGTCCACCCAGTCGATCGTCCAACTGCCAGTAGCATCAAGCTGTCCTGCCCCTGTACACATGCCACCAGGCCATCGTTTCTCCCCGGCGACAAGTGACAGATGAACATGCAGTGGATTGATCCCTGTTTCCCGCAGCCTCTCGATGAAGGAGACCGGATATGGTGGACGCCATTCTCTCAATCGTTGTGCCCGTACTTCGAGGCCCAATTGTGGAGAATACTCCTCTACCGTCGACTGAACTGGAGATGACACCCTACGATGAACATGAACACGTTTCTTCCACAGTGAATCCTCCTCCTCGTCTGACGATGACTCAAACAAAGCTGTAGTATTTTCCTGGGCTTGTTCACGAACGTAGTTCAGCAAAGAGTTCGTGCCCGCAACTGCATGAACAGCAGCACGGAATTTGGATTTCCCCACCGACGATCTCGCACTCAAGGCTAATTCTGTATCCGATCCCGTTTCCGAGGCAAGAGCTGCTGGTGCACCTTCATTTTCTTGGATCGGGATAAAACCGCGGTGTGGAATGTCGTAAGCTGGCGCATATGCTGCTGCTGTGCGGTCGGGATCAACGGCAAACGATCGTAGTCTTTCCATGTCCGAGGTAAGAACCAGCCGGAGAAAAAGCTTCATTGGCTCGAGTGATATCCGTTCGGACATCGGTGTCGCCACGTTGATTGGTGGGCGAAAAAGAGGACTCTTCCAGAAGCCGGCCTTGAGTGCGCAACCTCCGGTGAACAAAGGTATAGTTGTCCAACCCACTGACTTCGTTTGCGGCGGCATGCCCGGACCAGCCGCTGGAGCCGTGACATGCTGTATTTCAGCAACCAGATGGAGGGCTTCGTTCGCTTCGATGTGCATGAACTGACGCCGCACCGCAATGATTGCACGACCTAGCCCACCTGGCTCTGGCTCACAGTCGCAGATCGGCAAAGATTTGACTGCGCCAAGCATTCTCTCGCCATGATAGACCGCGTACACGAGTGTGCACTGCGACACGTACCTCGGGAGTGCAGTCACAAAATCCCAAAAAACCACAAAGCCCGACTCGGCCGTATATGGGATGCCTGAAAGTTGACCGGATGGGATCGTACTCGATGTGAGGTCGAGACCTCCGTGACGTGCCACTTCACGCGCCACTCGTGCTTCAATAAGTTGCCGTTTCTGGTCCGTGATCCATGCTTGGTGCTCACGTTGTGCCTTTTGCGCCTCGGCCTCTCGTTCAGCGTCCTCCCGCAACTTGCGCAGCCGCAGCTGCTCCTCAAGCATCTCACGCTCATGTCGAACTAAAGCTAAGGATGCTTCCTGCTGGGCACGCATCTCACGAAGCTCGCGTTCCTGCCTCGTTTCTCCATGACGGCCGGCAGATCCTGGTCGGCTTTGCGGTTGCATGAAGTCACTCAACGAGTCCATGTCATTCTGACTCAAACGACTTTGTCTGAGTGCGGAAATGCGTTCTTGCAATAGTCGCGCTTCCTCCTCTCGTGCAGCGAGGGCTCGTTCTATTGAGTGCATGTGCACCTGGACTTCTGAGGGAACTGTAAGAGGCGACCGGGGTGCATTCTGCGATGCCTTTGGCAGCACAATGGGTGAATTTGATGCTAGTGCCCGCGCATCCGCTTGTAGCTTGGCCATGAGGTCGACCAGGGCAGCATTCTTGCCCCCCGAGATTTTGTACGCATCTTGCAGAGAACGTAACTCTTCTGCAATACTCGCAGCGCGCCCCCGGCTCAAGTCTGTTGCTCCTGCGACTGGAGTTGCCGCAGTCGGCGACGGCAAAGCTCCCGCTAGTCGAACATCCTCACCGGGCTCCGCTGGCTGCACTTGATCACGGAATCTCGTAGGGGTTGGTTCGTCTTGGAAAGAAGCTCGGCGACCAGCTTTGGCAACTAGCTGAGGTGTTGCATGGACGTTAGAGTCGTTCTGCGGCTCGTGCGTCGGCACCTCGGACTTACCGGTGGGTACGGATCGTGCTGCCTGGTCGGAGGATCTTGTGATACGTTCGATGTAAGTTGCGGAGCTCGACGGATCATATCCTTTTAAGCTCTGCACTTGTGCATGTAGAAGTAAAATTCGACGCTCGTCTTCCGCTTGTTGCTTGACCATCCGATTAATTCGTTGCTGAGCTGTTGCTGATGCATTGCTGGTTCCCTGCATGCCCCCAGCTACGATTGGGTTGGTGGTGTCCGCTTCAAGGGCCTTCAGATCTTGGTGCACACGGCGTTGCTTTGCTAGTAGCGCATCGCGCTCCTGGGCAAGTTCTTTGGCTGCTTCGCTCTGCTTCCTTTGTATTTCTGCCCGGCGCACTGACGCGGCTTCCGTCAGGTGTTTGGCACTTATGCGCTCATTTTGCTGCGCAAGGAGCTCCGCTCTACGGCGGGAGGACGAGCCACCGTTATCGCCTCTCAATTCAGCCAGCTCCCTTTGCACTCCCATCACCGATGCTTCAACCTGTGCACGTTGCTCTGCTAACGCCTGTTCATGCCGTCGGAGTTCATCAAGCTCTTTTTTGCGAATCTCTTCTTCGCTCTGGAGTTCAGCACCCCGAAGTCTTTGCTCAGCAGCACGGCGCATTACGCGTGCTTGGAGCGCAGCTTCACGCTGAGCGCGCATTCGCTTTTCTGCTTCCACCTGTTGTGCTTGAGCTATTGTCTTCTGTGCTGCCAGCCTTGCCGCGGCTTGCTCCACTGCCTTGGCAGCTTCTGATTTCCGAACGAGAGCCAGCTCAGCGTCATGCACCACACGCTGTCGCAGCTCATCTACAGTCATCTGCTCAATCCCTTGCACACCTGCAGGCACAGGTGCTCCTGAGAGGTAGTCGCTCACCATCTGTGAGCTGAGCAAACCCTCATCTCGCTGCTTCTGTATCAAGCGCTGATGGAGCGCGGAGCCCTTGCAGAAATGGCGCTGGTGGTTCTCCAGCGCAGCCCTTGACGAGAAGATGATGCTGCAGTCCTCACATCGTAGACTGTGCACGCTGTCCATCAACGAGCCAAGTGCACAGGGCTCGTCTCAGGCAGCCGTATATCGCGCTCTGACGTATGGCTGGCAGCACGGCCTATGACTGAAGCCAATAGACGAGAAGAGAGAGTCGAGAATGCCTCGGCCGAACGGAGGACTCGCTGATGAGAGGCGGTGTGGAGGTTGTTGGCGAGGGCGTTGGCGCCACACCGCTGAGGCACACACAATCTTTACACCTTACAACGGGGCTAGGGGAGTATTATTGTATAATTCGTTATTCCGTTGAGAAGTATATGTTACCCCCCAGGAGCCAACGCCCCCCAGGAGCTCTCGGGGGCCCCCAGGAGCTATCGGGGGGAAATTTTCTCCCGATCGCCAACAGCCCCACCGAGAGCTATCGGGGGACCGAGAAAATCCCCCGAGAGCTATCGGGAGATTGCTCATGGAAGGTGCCGTAAGCGGATCCCCCAGTAGCTATCGGGGGGAGAAAAAATCCCCCGAGAGCAAACGGGGGGTTCTCTCTCTCTCTCTCTCTCTCTCTCTCTCTCTCTCTCTCTCTCTCTCTCTCTCTCCCCCCCCCCCCCCCCTCTCTCTCCCCCCCCTCCCCCCCCTCCCTCCCTCCCTCTCCCTCCCTCTGGCGGCTGGAGGAGCGGCAAGCGTCGGTGAGAGCCAAAGGTGGTGGGGCTGGGAACGAAGAGGGAGGGCGGTCGGTACGGCGCGCCAGCACCGCACAGAGGTGGAGCGCCGGCTTTCATTGGAAGAGGGCGGCAGGGTCGGCGCGGCGACCGACAAGTTGGCAGAGTTGGTCGCTGGTCGCGACTGTCACCTGTGGCAGGCGGCGAGCGTGCACGCGCTATAGCTATAGCGCAGTGACGGGAGCGGGAAGGAAGGACGAGGGCGAGGAGGGTGAGGGCTGGCGCAGCGCTCACACAGAACACGGACGGCGCGGCGTGGGCGCCTTTGATGAGGTGGGCACAGTCGGCGGCGGCAGCGTCCTCCCTCCCACCCTCTCCCTTTCTCCCGCTCCCGCTCTCCCTCCCTCACCTCTCCCTCCCTTTTCCCCTCTCTCCCCCCCCCCCCCTTCTCCCTGCCTCAGTGTGGAGTCAACTTGTTGAGTGTGTGGAGTCAACTTGTTGAGGGCAGGGTCAACTTGTTAAGTGTGGAGTCAACTCGTTGAGTGTGTGGAGTCAACTTGTTTAGGATAAGGTCCACTGCGTTCAGTGAACTTGTCGAGGGTGTGGAGTCAACGTGTTCAGTGTGTGAAGTCAACTCGTTGAGGGTAGAGTCACCTGGTTCAGCGTGAAATCAACTTGTTCAACTTGTTGAGTGTTGAGTCAACTTGTTTAGGTTGGGGTCAACTTGTTCTGCACGGAGTCAACTAGTTGAGTGCGTGCAGTGAACTTGTTGCGGGTAGAGTCAACTTGCTCAGTGTGCGGAGTTAGCTCGTTCAGTGTGTGGAGTTAACTTCTGCAGTGTCCGAAGTCAACTTGTTCCCTAGGTAGCGCACGAGGGACGGGCCGCAAGGCAGGTGGGGGGGGGATGAGAGCGGCGGGCGAGGCTGCAATTGTTAGAGTGCAGAGTCGCGAACGCGGCGAGAATATTAAGACGTTTTTTTTCTGTCTTTTTTTGATTACGTTTTGTTGTGGGGGCCCAACCCACTTTGTTGTGGAAGCCGACGGTCTAGCGCAAGCCTCGAAGATCACCTTAAGCATCCTGGTCAAAGCCGTAGAAAAAGAAGGCCTCACGTTCCTAAAGGGAAACAGAGAGCGCATGAAGCTGGAAGGTGAGTCGGGCACTTTTGTGTCCAAAGTGGCTCACGCCCCACGCTGGCACCTCTACGTCGCAGCGACCCAAGGGTCGTTCCTAACGAGCAACTTCCCGCGCAAGCTCCTTCTCAACATCGACAACTCGGTGGTCCCGGTAAATTACGCCGTCCGCGCGTGCAAAGCGCTGCAAATGCCGCCGGCCATGCAATCCTACCATAAGCTAATGGTGCACGGCAGCCTGAAGGGCTGCAAAGGTTGGCGCCCGGAAGTGGCAAATAATCTTCTCCCGGCACACCGCCTGTGTGTGTGCGACGCCGAAGCGGCGAAGCGCAAGGAACGCAAAGAAGCATGGCAAACGGCCCCGCGTCCGAAGACAGCGCGAGAGGCACTCGGAAAAGACCCCCCCAAGCCGTGCGCGCGCTTCACTCAAGGGCTGTGTCTCCGCAACAAACGCGGAGTGCGCTGCAACCTATCGCACGAAATCCCGGGAGCGTGGATCAACAACAAATGCACGATCCGTTGCCGTCTTCACCCTCACAAAAAGATCCCGGGCGTGCACCGGGCTAGGAAGGGGCGCCGTCCTCTCCACGATCCCGATAAAAAAACTGACGGGCAGCCTGATGGGCAACCCGGCACTCCCGACCTTCTGGAGAGAGGCCATCGCGAACTTCAGGGACCTAAACATACAACCCTCGTTCCTCACGCGCGAGGGCGCGCTCTCGCAGCCCTTGTGGCACAACCCGCACCTCCCTCCTCCAGCGATTCGTGCCTCGTGGGCACGAATGTGGGAGACCCTGCACGCCAACGTAGTGCACAACGTCTTCAAAGACGACACCTTCACGACACCCTACAGCAGAGAGGAGTGCTCGGCCTATGTCGAGCACCTTCCAGAGACATTTACACATGAAAACCGCATCATTCACAAACCGGAATTCCTAGACTCATGGAGCGCGGTGATCGAACACGCGCGACAAATACTCAACAAATCGTCGGAACGCCCACCGCCCGACCCTAGAGAGAGGGCCTCCATGAAAGACGGCAGAGACGCCTCGCAAGGTGCGGGAGAGACGGAGCAAGCAGAAATTAGAGTATCGGAAGACGAGAAATACATCAAAAAACTTAATAACATATGGATCCACGCCAGCACGGATTACCTCGGGGAGGCATCCGACACCGGCAACGTAGCTAACGCCGAAGAAATTCAACGATACCACCCCCCGGCGCGGTGGGAGAACGGTTACAAAGGACCCAAATATATGGAGTATCCGCTAGCAGATGAATACGCGATACAAAAGGGAAAAATCGCGCTTGACGCGATCACAGTCTCCGACATTGCGAAGATCGCGCTCAAAACAGCACGCCGCAACGACTCGCAGACAGCCAGGAAGGCGTGGGAAAACCGCCTCGACATCACCAAAGACGACTGGAAGCACATAGCCAGGTTGTACACCCTGCCGTTATTAAAACACGCCGACAAACATCCACACTTCAAACACATCACTCACAGGAGGATAGGTACCAAGAACAGATTCGAGAACAGCACTACGAAAAAATGCAGGTTATGCAACAAATACCAAGAGGACTCGTGCCACTTAGCGTGGTGCCCCGCGACGAGGAAAATCTTCGACACATTGGACGCAATAGCTAACTACACCCCAAAACCGAACAGGCCAAAAAAACAAAAAACAAAAGACAGACTGTTTGCGTACCCGGCAGACACGACGCCCGACAGCCTCAAAACCCTCTATGTAATAGCATGGAGATACATAATAAGTAAGAGACTTCTACAGAATAGAATTCGAATCACACACGTACCACTACATACCGGTCTTAGAATCCACGCTCACAAGGTTCACTACCCTGGTGAGGAGCATTGCCCCGTCAAACGGCCACCACCGAATGCGCACACGCACGGCGGCCCAGGGCAGAAAACCTAAGCTAAAGAGACCGCTGGAGCTTAGCGCCCCCATCTTTATAGAAAACGACAAAGGAAACCTAACACTTAATGACAACCTCGGCCTCGTGGCAGAGGCAATCGGCATAGCCGGAAAGCTCGCCTGAAGCAGAGGCGCGTCCCCCTCCCCGAAGACACCCCAGAAGATACGGGCGCCGAGAGCGAAGACGCCGCAGCAACAACAAACCACTTACACCGACACAGCGAGAAACGGGCCACCTAGAGGCACAGGAGGAAGGCGTGGACAGACCACTAGGGGCCGGTGCACCCCTGCCCTACCCAACCCCCCCCCACAACCTGGGCCCCTAAGTAGAGCACGAGGGGAGACGCCGCAAGGCGGGAAGCGAGGGAGAGGAAGGGAAGTGGGCGTGGCTACGATAGACAGCTACACAGCCGCGCGCGAGGTGTGAACTATAAAAGGTTTTTTTTGTTGTGGGGGCCCAAGGGGGGGGTCCGGGTCCTAATGGACCCTGGATATGTGATATGTGATATGTGCTAGTTGGGTGTATTGGTATTGGGAACTTTCTACCGTGAAAAATCCTCAAATTTCCTCAATTCTGAGATGGTCATTTTTCACCCCTTATAAAAACACTGTTTGACCGCCCTACAGGTTTGGATGCCGCCGTCTTAGGCGAAGAATCGTTGCTGGCCTATGTCTTTGACGCTTGAGCACATTTCAGCCTCGAAGTTAAGCTTGTACCTTTTTCTTTTTCGGGAATGGCAACGATTGGGAGATCAGGGTTTGTTTCGCCTTTGGCGATGGAGGAGCGTCAGAGTTTTATTGTTGTGTTAGTATAACCTTAGTGCTGCGGGACCGTAGCCCTTCGACGGCAACGGAGCCCCTCCCCCGCGACGGGGGTGTGCGCGGTTGGCGCATGGCTCGTCCGGTGTATGTGGCTAGGAACTAGGAATGCTAGCTAATAAGATGTCATACGACGCTATAAGTTCTAACGCGAGGCTTCCGCAGCCGCGGCGCCCGAACCCGGTGGCGGCCTCCAAAGATTGAAGAGGTTCTCGACGGCCGGTAGCAGAGGGAATGCGACCGAGTCGGTCGCTTCGCTGAACCTCGCTACTCTCGATCCCCGACGCGGGCGTGATTTACAATCTCATGGCCCAGCAACGCGCTGCGCCTCGTCGTAGGTCTAGATGTTGTCTTGGGCTGCAATTCGTCGGACTCATGCTGCTTTCGGTTGTTTCGCTCATGCAGGCTGTGCTGCCGTTAGCAAACCTAGATGCAGCCCCCTCGCACCTCAAGCGTGGCGCGACTGGTGTCTTCAAGGAGCGGGGAACAACGAAGCGCATCGTTCCTTTTGTGGTTGTCTTTGAGTCGAGCTCCGGCTCCTCCTGGCTCCTTGAGCTATTGAATGCACATCCAGCAGTGTGCGCCATTGGCTTTGAACCCATCGACAACATTTCCATGGCTTCGCCATCGGACCACGAATCTCGCATCCGCTGGCTCGGCCGATTGTGGTCGCCTAAAGTGCAGGACGATCAGGAGTGGTTGCATTGGAAGAAGGAGATCATGGAGGCTTCAGTTTTCGGTCAGCGGCAGATCATCTTCAAAAGCCTAGAAAAATGCGACAGGGCAAGGTCGCTTGCCTTCGGACTTAAGTCGCGGCTGTCTCGTCTGTTGTCAAGTCCAGCTTCGATTAGGCGGTTGGGCCAGATGATTCGAGACCGCCATGTGCGAGTTGTGCGCCTTTCGCGCCGAAATCGCATAAAGCAGGCGTTGGCAGAGTACAACAGGCTTCGTGCCGGGCTGGGTCAATTCGTTGTTTCTAGCCAAGGGGGGTCCAACGAGATTGGTAACTCAACTCGAGCAGTGAGCAGTCCTGCCACAGGTGTGCATGTGCAGCTAGACGCATTTCGAAGAGTGCTCCACGCCGTTGAGCGTTCTCGCCGCCTCACTGCACGTGTCATAAGCGAGCTTGGGGAGGTTGATCTTCTCAATGTGGAATACGAGAGTCTCTTGTCCGAGACGAACTCTGCATTAGTATCGATTTCCACCTTCCTGCGGCTTCCAAGCGATCTTGTAAGATCAGCTCCACAAGCTAGACGCGGCGGTTCGTTGCGCAAGGCTACATCAGATAGCTTGTGCGAGGCCATTTTAAATTATCGTCAATTGTGCAGCGCCTACTTGCGAACGGAGTACGCTGCTTTTTTCGAGGCAGCTGGCCCCGGTCAAGGTGAGTGCTCGTGTTCGACTCTCTCCAAAGTAGTTAAAGATAGTTAGCAGTTAGTGGCATCCGTGGTTTGATAATAATAATAATAATACCTCCGTTCCAAAACTGGATGTCAGAGAGCCTTTGGGAAGCAAGGGCGGCGCCTGGAGAAGGATAGGCACGCCACAGAAGGCTAGGCTATGGACAGGGTACATGCTGGCTTAATGAGGTACCTTAGTTGAGGATGTTAACAAACATCTAAAGCTACTTACGACGTGTCAAAAAAATGGCCTCTATTCTCTATTCTCTAGCTATTCACTGTCAGAAAGCCAACGTCACGACGATGCGGGAGGGCGTAATCATTCCCACCCTCTGCCCCCACAATGGACAACAACACACGAGAGCCTCTCGCATAGCATCGCTCAGAGCGGGTCGTTTCGACTTACCCACGATGCGCCACTTGTTCCTCTTCATGTTTCGACACACTGTGACTCAAGGCAGCCCCAGAGCCGCTCCTCAATCTCGGCGAATGTCATGTCGTAGGCGTTCTCGCGAAGGGTGTTCTCTAGCTCCTCTGCCTCCTCTTCGCCAATGCGCATGGGCCTGCCGCCTGTGCCCTTGCGCGAGCTGGGCAGCTTGTAGGGCCTGGTAAAGGTTTTGTGCCCGAACCCCCAAAGTTTTGCGCAAAAGTTTTGCAAAAGTTTTGCGGCAAAAAGTGTCAAATTTGCACGCGTCCCCCTTATGGGTATTTTTTAGCCGTACCTTGCGTCGTATCGCGCTATATGCTATATTCGTCAACTACCAGTAAAACTGATAGGGTCATGGGGGCCCCGTGCCCCCCTTCCTCCATCGCAAACACCCCCTGGGTGGGCCTGCACACTCAACCTCAGCCCCTGCCTGCTGGCAGGGGCTGAGCTGACATCACTCTGGCCCAGACCCTCGCCGAGCGCGCGCTGCGCGCCGCACGCACTCGCCTGCACTGGCCCTCGCTCGTACTGTGACGAGTTGGGATGGCCCATAGGGCCTGAGGGCAATGAGGAGGGTGGCAAGCCGGCGGCAGGCGCGGCTGAAGAGACGACTTCGGAGACGCTGACGGGCTGAAGCCCGTCAGCAGAGGAAGGCGGGCAGGCGGGCTTGAGCGAGGGCGAGGACGGCGGCGAGAGCGACATCGAGCGAGTGGCGAGAGGCGAGGGTGAATGAGAGGAGGGCTGTGATGGCAGGGGCTGGCGAGGGAAGGAGAGATTGTAGGGTACGAGTGTTACGAGAGCGAGAACGACGAGAGCGAGAGCGACGGATGACGACTGACGACAAGACGACGGACAAAGACACCCAGGAAAACACCCCGACTCTCGCCCCACGACTTTCTCACATAACTCGACTGAAATCAAACCCAAACACTCCGATCAGACGACGACGACGACGGACGACGATCAGAAGGCGATCTGTCGGCCATCCCGTCTGGAAGGGGAATCGCACCATAACGGAAACGAGGGGCAATCCTGCCGCACAGGATTCCAAGAGACTTACCGAATAAGACAAGAGAGATGCGGTGTGCCTAAGGGGGAGATGCGAAGAGATTGCAAATTAAACCTGATTGCAATCACTGAAGTAGATAGAGAAACGCGGAGAAGATAGCGAATTAAACCTATTCGCGAGGCAACGATTAGGGCGTCGTCAACATAGACGAGGACCCACAGACTGTCCACAGAACTCGGTGGTGTTCGGAGAAGGTGTATAGGCAGACGTCGATAGTTGACCGAGTGAACCCCCAATGCAGGAGAAAACCGGTGAGCAGAGCTGCCCACTCTCGGCCCGCTTGTTTAAGGCCGTAGATGGATTTGAGGAGTTTGCACACCAGGCGTTTCCCGTGACGATCTTCGTGTGGGACACCGGGAGGGGTTCGCATGTAGAGAGGCTGATGCAGGTCAGCCTGTAGATAAGCTTGTCGAACATCGATGGAGGTGAGGTTGTAATCCCGCGACGCGGCTATGGCAAGTACGACACGGATGGTGACAGATTTGACGACAGATGAGAAGATGCGGTCAAAATCGACACCAAATCGTTGGGTATTGCCATCTGCGACAAGCCGCGCTTTGAATTTATCGATAGAGCCATCGACCTTGCGTTTGACCGCGAAGACGTAATGACAATGCATAAGGTTGGAGCCGACGGCTCAGCGAGCGAGCGCAAACACAGGAAACCAGCCGCGAGGCTGGTGAAGGGGGCAGACCCAGATGGGAGTGGCCCAGTGGGGCCATGTGGGAAGCCATAGGCCTCTCCACATGGGCCCCCCACACCTTGCTCCATCGCTGCAGCCATGCGGCTGAGCGAGGAGGGGTGGGTTTCCGGCTGCAGTGGCTCGGCGAGAGGGCGCAGACGCGGCGAGCGGGCGCGGTCCACTGGGATGGGCCCAGTAGGACCCATCCCTTCCCGTGCAGCAGCTCCATATCGCCCTGGCACCATCATGGTGACCAGGGCGGCTGAGAGGAGGGAGAGCGACACCATCGCTCGCGCTCTCTCCAGAACAGAACCGGATAAAATTCCTCTTATAATTCTCCCACACCACTATCACACGCACATTCACAGTAACACGTAGATAACTAACGTAACGGGATACGCGAAGAAAGGGGGTTAAGCAGGAGAGAAAGAGAGGAAAGAAAAGGAAAGAAGAGAGGAGGCCCGTCGCCTCTCCTCATGTGAAGAGAGAGGAGAGAGGAGACCTCGCAGGACTTAGAAAGTAAACGTAGGAGAGGACGGAGGGGCATCCGTAACACACACCCGTCCGGACGATGAAGTGTAGAATCGGCGGCCGGCGCGGCAGACCGCACGACTCAACGCTGCAACCCATCCTCTTCTCTCTTTTACGAGAGTTTTACCTGGATGTTTGGGCGGTGTGGCGGCACCCAAGTTACAACGCGGCGTCCCCTGTGCTCCAAGATATCAAAAGTCGAGCGACCAACGGCGAAAGGCGGCGAGATAGTACGATAGCGACGACGATCAGAAGGCGATCTGTCGGCGATCCCGTCTGGAAGGGGAATCGCACCATAACGGAAACGAGGGGCAATCCTGCCGCACAGGATTCCAAGAGACTTACCGAATAAGACAAGAGAGATGCGGTGTGCCTAAGGGGGAGATGCGAAGAGATTGCAAATTAAACCTGATTGCAATCACTGAAGTAGTTAGAGAGAGAAACGCGGAGAAGATAGCGAATTAAACCTATTCGCGAGGCGCCTAGGATGAAGAAAGGTGGGGAAACTTCCCTTCTCTTCGAGAGAAAGAGAGAGGGCGCTCCACAACCCACGATCCTATGCGTCCAAGCGAAGCTTTTGACCGAGAACGAGAACGAGAGAATTATAACGATAATACCGAACGACGAAGAGAAGCCTAACGAGTGTCGATTCGCGAATGCGACATACTGACCCCCACTCCACCACTGAGCCACAGACCACTTGAGCCGACAAGAAGGCACCCAGGGCCAGCGAGGCCAGCGAGGGAGAGGCAGGAGAGGCCAGGGGCCCAGCCCCAGCCTCCACTGCCCCCTGAGCTGGCCCAGCTGGCCCTCTGGGGGGACCCGAGGGGCCCCTTAGAGGGGGGCCATGGCGCGCGCAGGCATCGCACGCCCGTAGGAGAACGAAGAGAACGACGAAAAAAGCACGACAAAAAAAACGACACGATCTGACACACAAAAAGGTAATACTCACGCCTGTTTACGGTATGTTTTCAGGCCGACACCTCGAGCGACATGCGAATGCCGCGAAAGCGCGGCGACACTTGAAAAAGACGCGAGAAGAGGGGGGGGCCGAGACCCCCCAGGGGCACGAAGTGTCACGAGCAACAGGCGTTTACGTTTGTTTTGCCACAGGAACACCACACCAGCAGGTCTGCCCCAGCCTACCCCCTGCACTAGGCCCGTTGTAGTGCACGCGGCCCCCCCCCCGATACCAAAGACAAAGGAATGAAGGGGGTAGTGTAAGGGAGTGAGTAAACTGGGGTATAGGCGATGTCGTTAGTGAGTACCGTGAGTGCGTGGACCCGTATAGCTAGCATGAGTAGCCCGAATCTTCAGATGTTTTATTTTATTATTATTATATGCTATATTCGATGCAGCATGCAGTATGGATGTATGTGCATGCAAATAGAGGTATAGAGCAGAGTGTGAACGCCATGGATCATGTCTGTGTACAAGCACAAGCAACAAGCAATATAGTAAACGAATCATAAACCTTAGCACGTCACGCCACGTCACGGTCATTGTACCTCAAGAGGAGAGCCGCTTGCACTTGGTCCATGAGGCCAGATGTCTGGAGACCATGCCGGCCCGGGATGACCTTTCCGCGTGATGGCGTCCGGGGGGATTCGACGAGGATCGTCCTGCCTGGCGCCGTGGTGCAGAGCGGATGGCCGTTGCTTTCGTCGCACGACCCCCACAGCCGTAGAAGTAAGAGAGCTGAGGGGTGCTTGGAGTGATTCGATGTAGTAAAGTGTAAAGTGCCCTTCCCACCCTTGCTGAACTGGCGAATGCTTGCGGATCTGGCATCGGCCACCACTGAAGAATTTCTGTAGACTGACCATATTGTCCAGGTCCCACCAGTTGTGGGAACGTGTGGCGCGCTCGGCAGCCACAAATTCGAAGGAAAGATTTTCATCGAATTCGTCGAGTCCATTCGATGATGTGTTGCACCCTTGAGCGTCGACGCGCGCGCTGGTGTCATGGAGAGTGCGGTGACCTCTCGGGTGGGGTACCACGTTAGAACTTATAGCGTCATATGACATCTTGTTAGCTAGCATTCCTAGCCACATACACCGGACGAGCCATGCGCCAACCGCGCACACCCCCATCGCGGGGTAGGGGCTCCGTTGCCGTCGAAGGGCTTCGGTTCCGCAGCACTAAGGTTATACTCACACAACAAGAAAACTCTGACGCATACGAACGACCCCCCCCCCCTCCCCCGGCCAACCCCCCCCCCCGCCCCCCCCCGGGCGTCTGGGGGCCTCTCTCGCTCCCTCGCACTCCTCCCCCTCCTCCTTTCTCGGCACTCCCTCTCTCACATTTCTCTCTCTGATCTCCCTCTCTCCCCCTCTCTCCCCCCTCTCTCTGCCCCCTTTCTCGCTCGCTCGCTCCGTCGCTCAGCTGCTTCTTGCCACCCTTCCTCGTCCCTGGCGTGCATCGCCCCGTCGCTAGCCCCCCCCCACTGGACCTCTCCTCTTGCTGATCTCGTCTCTTTCAGTATGGTGCGCAACAGCTACTCCAGCGGCCGCAACGACGACCGGCTGGCAAATCCAAATGGCAAGAATGTGCCGCAGGTCTTTGCCGAAGCAGGAGAGGAGGGTGAGAAGCTCGTTGACGTGCTGCCCTGCCATCAGTATTCGGCGGTGGGCAACATGAATCTCAACACGATGCTGATTGAGAATATCCGTTCACATGACTATTTTAAGGGGCTCTCGGAGCTCACCACTTTCGACGAGGTCGTCGACCAAATCTACTATGACTGTAGCTATGTCTCGCCCTGGCGCCCAGGCACGCACAAAGCCCAGCGTGCTGCCGGGATGTGCTCGGGCTTACGGGGCGTCAGGTGCGCGCCTTTGCATCTATCCTCGGTTCACATGCCTTTTCACGTTCTCGCGTACCCAAGGTTGACCGTGTCAAGGTGTTTCCCTCACAAGGCTCATCCTATTGTATACTCTTCCCTTGTTGCAGCAATGCTGGGCTTCCGTCAACAGCGTACATGCTCCTCTTCAAACTCTACTGTCTTCAGGTACGACACGACATGTACCCCCTTAGAAGTCTGATGTAATAGGCATCAATTCCAAGTGCACTGCATCACCAACCTGCCCTTATCCTTCTCTGACAGTTGACTAAAGGACAGATCACACGGCTCATTAATCACAAGGACTCGCCCTACATTCGTGCCATTGGCTTCCTCTACTTGCGCTACGCCTGCGAGCCGAAGGCCCTATGGGGATGGTTTCAGCCTCACATTGATGATGCCGAACCCATCTCAGTGTTAGGATCTGGCAGTGAGATGACGACAATTGGGCGCTACGTTCGAAAATTGCTCACGGAGCTGGTGCGTTGCTAGATTCAACATGCCGAACATGCTGCTTGGTGCCCTTGCTGTAATCGGCATCAAGCGTGCTGCATTGCTACCTGAATCCAAACAACGTCAAGCCTGCTTGACCAAAATGTTGCACCATCCCAATGTCTAGGGTGCCCGCACCATTGGGCCTGTGGTGACGCTGCCCAGTAAGCAAAGATGTTATGGAATGTGGGCTCATTTCATTTGCCCCCACCCCATGTTCTGCTAGGAGTACTACGACACCATGTTGCCTCGCCTTCCTGTTCCAGTTATGCGCGACATCGAGAAGAAGTTGGCGGAGTATGATGGTAACAGTATTGTGGAAAGACCCTCTGACGAGTCGTTGGGAGGAATTCAAGACGATCGCCCTTCCGACAGGCGTGACGATAAAAGTATTGTCAACGAGGACGACCGGCCATCTTCCAGAAGTTATCACGACCTCGGCTCACTCACAGACCGGGCAAGCCATGCCATGCGCGATTCTGATCGTGCAATCGACAAACGAGAGTACGAGAGGCGAGTCGACTACTCAGATCGACGTGATCGCAGTGACGATCGACGTCGCGATAGTGCTGGAAGTTATGCCCACGCCGGAGGCGGCGGCTATTCTAGCGGGTATCGGCGAGACGACCGGCGCGGTGACCGGCGCGATGACCGGCGCGATGACCGGCGTGATGACCGGCGCGATCAGCAGCGGGATGGCCGATCTCGTGATTTAGATCGAAGAGATGCTCCGGCAGAATACGGCTCGGACTCGAAACGCGCCCGTTTGGATTCTCAGCCATCCGTACCCAAAGCTGAGGCGGTTAAGACGGAGACTGCAGCTGAAAAGCTGGCTCGACTTCGCGCGTTGAAAGCTGCTAGGTCTGGTTTATATGGAGGCAAAGTTGGCGGCGATTACTCCTCTCGTTAATGTCTTCATGTGAAGAGGGACTCATGCAAAGGGGTTGGCTGGCTCGTTGGAGTGAGGTAAGAGGGTTGCGAGCTGCTGCGGGCTGTGGGTAGTAGCCGGCAGAGGAGTGGTGCCATGTGCTGGCACAAAGGACAGAGGCAGGTTGGGCTGTTGGGATGGAATTTGGGAGGCTGGCAACAGTATTCAAAAATAATTACGACTTGAAATATCGGCGGCTTCACTTAAGAAAACATCTGAAGATTCAGGGCTAGAACACCTACTAGTGGCCAGCAGTTACCGCCTACTATCCGACACCGCCTTTTAGCCCCTTCCCTCCGTCTCTTTTCCTTCCTTCCTTCGTTTCTTTGTCTTTGATTTCCGGGGTCCGGCTCAGGTGCGCTACCTTGGGCCCGGATTAGATGACGGGTTCCGGGAGGGCCTTTTGCACTTAATTTTTGTTCTGCCCGAGAGAAGCGCCTGATGAAACCCTTTTCTGCGCATCGGTGACGGCGTGTGGAAACTTCCATGCGCACGCACGGCGTCCCCGCGGGGGGCCCGAGGGAAATCTCATCGTGCGCATAACGAAACCCTTTTCTGCGCATCGGTGACGGCGTGCGGAAACTTCCATGCGCACACGCACGGAGTCCCCGCGGGGGGATTGATTGCACGGCGTGCGCTTGACGAAACGGGATCCCCGCGCATGTGATTGCCACTCATCGTGCGCACGGCGTGCACACGCATCTGGCGAAAATCCAGAGTCTTCCTCCCAGACATCCACCACCTACACCCCGCTTCACTCTCCTCTTCCCCCACAAGCCTCGCTCCTTCACCATGGGCCAGTACTTTGTCTTCATCGCCAAGCGACTCGGTCACCGCACCTACGAGGAGGTCCGCAGCCCAGCCTTCAGGTTCTGCGAACACATGGAGGAGGGCATGAGCGGCGCCATCCTGGCGATGCTGCTCGTCACAGCCTCTGGCATGGGCCGTGGATGTGGAGACTTTCGCGTGGATCTGGCCAAGGAACGCTACCCGTCGATGTGGGCACTCATCAAGCCATACATGGGCCGCTGGTGCAAGGCAACCCTCATGCTCGTCGGCGACTACTCCGACGAGTACGACAAGATCCCCAAGACCAAGTACATTGGAGACGAGGCCGCCGTCGCGTACCTCTGCATGGAATACATCATGGCGGTCGCGTACGCCGAAACAGATCCCATGATGCAAGTGCACCGAGCAGCTGGCAAACTCTACATGGAGAACAAGAAGGCCGTCCTCGCACGCGTCACGGACCTCGCCACCCAAGATCAGCCGAACGACATCGTCGCCTGTCAGCACGAGGAAGAGGGATGTGAGAAAAAGACGAAGAAGATAAAAACTCAGCCCGCGTAGCTGGGGGTTACCGCGTGTGTTGAGAGTGGGGGAGCGTGATAGTAATAATAATATTAACATACCCAAAAAGAAAACAAGCACATATGGATAACAAAAAAACACCTGGCCCTCTTTTGACGGAACGCGACTTCACGACGAGGGCAGACCTCGCTGGGGGAGCTACAACCGATGGGCGAGAGAAGGCAAAAGACAGTCATGGAACATTTGATGACATCGAGAGAAAGTAAGAGAAGAGGCGGTATACCAATCGACGAGACCTTGAGGCTTAAAATAACCCGCAGGTTATAAGTAAAAGTCTGTCATTGTATGGAATACGACAACTGCTCAACTGCAGGGAAACTGCTCACCCTTCCTCGTCTCCCTATAGACGTGTAACGAAACTTGTTTTCTGCATTTACACGGTCGGTGCTCTTTGGTATGGACATACACCCATCAGATTTACAGAGTCTACGATCGGAGGGGCAGATTTGGTGCTGCGTGTGAGACGTGGATCGTGATTTCAACGAGATATCGACCCTGTCCCAAATCGAGTGAATGGAGTAAGACCACGTGTGTGTTTCAACATGTGAAGTGTCAAGTTGACTCAAGTCACCTCCAGGTGACAACGAAAGGTGTTAGCAGGGATGGGGATAATTGAACGCTTTTACGCTTTTGGTCTTGCAAGTACAACTTTTACCATCCACACGGCCACACGGAGGTAGTTGCCGAAAAAACAACCAAACCTGAGCTTGCAGCCTCTAGAAACAGGCTTGAAAAACGGGACAGGAACGGGCGTATTTTGGAGTAGGCGTTGCACTAACTTTCCTTCTCCTCCTCCTCCTAGCACTTTGCTGGAAAGTACGTTGTTTACTTACTGAATCTGAATGTGACGGATTGGAGGTTATGGATGGAACAGGAGGAACCGAACGGGACGGAAGGTAGGCGGCGGCACATGTAGGAAGGACCAGACTGCACGCCGAACGGCAAGTAGTTGAACTCATATTTTTGGCGATGGGTGCAAAAGGCCCTGATGGGCTTATCCTCCTCTTTGATGGGTAGGCACCAAAAGCCGGAGGCCAAGTCGAGCATGCACAGGAAAAGAGAATCTCGAGATCCCTGGCCGCGAGACAGGCGGTCGATGGCTTCGACCGTGAGAGGCAACGGACTATCGGAGATGCGGAGTTTCGAGTTAGTGTCGCGGTAGTCAACGCAGAAACGGACAGAACCATCCTTCTTGCCAACTAACACCACTCGAGAAGCCCAGGGAGAGTTAGACTTGCGAATAATGCCCGCCGCTTCCATCTCGGCGACGTGCTTTTCAACGATGGCGCGTCCTTCGTCTCCCATCTTAGAGGGAGCGTGGCGATGAGCCGTGGCACCGGGGAGTAGCGGAAGTTCGACTTCCATGACATGCGTGTGCTTGGGGTTCTTGGGGTCGAGCGCGAAGGCGTCGATGTGGCGGGCCAGCAAGCGACGAACCTGGCCGAGCTGATCAGGAGTTAACTGTTCGTCTGGGTCAACGTTAATCGAATCTAGGAGGGCGCGTTGCGCTTCGGTTAGTGCAGCTTCGGGATCGGCGTCGGTAGAGCCGGGAGTCCGAGTAGCCTCGTGAAGTACAAATTCCACGTGAGCAGAGGCCACCGGGGAGAAGGCTGGCAGGGTGACCGGGCGGGCGGAGAGGTTCCAGGGCGACAGAGGCCGACAGGGTACCAATCCGATGAGTCCGACAACAATCCGAGACACGCACACTTGACTTTCACCCAACATTCCTCCACACTAACGTATCTTTCTCCACTTGGGCGGGGAAAACACAGAAGGAAGGAAACAAGGAAGAGAAAGCCGACAAGAGAGCGATGATGCGACGGAAGAGCCGACGGCGAACGGCGGTTACCGCGAACGAATAGATAGAAAGTAAGGAGGGAATCTACGAGCGTAAACCGGAAGGGGAGAGAGGGTAGGCTTCGCGCGGGGGAAAGGTCCGCAACGACGAACACCTACGACGAGAGCGAGAACGAGCGCGGGGGAACGACAGCAAGGAGGGACCAAAGGCAGAGCAAGGCCCAAGGTGCAAAGGAGCGAAACAGGAGCGAGACAGGCCACAAAGGGGCGCAACGGCAAGGCGCGAGGGGCGAGTTACGAGTGCAGAGTTCTACAAGTTACGAGTAAAACTCCGCGGCAACAAGAACGACTGGGCTCGAAGACGCCTAAGGTCGGAAGTCGATCGCGGATGCGACAGAATGGCATGAAGGCTGAAGGTTGAGATGTTACATGTTACACGGATCATATACTGTGATGGTTATAATGTAAATTGGTTACAACCATACTCATAGACGATACGTGAAAACAAAACATCCACGTGGTCCTCTTTCGACGGAACGCGACCTTGTTGTGTTGTTGCACCATTGAGCGCGTCGACGCGCGCGCTGGTGTCATGGACATGGAGATTGCGGTGACTTCTCGGCGGGAGTACCACGTTAGAACTTATAGCGTCGTAGGACATCTTGTTAGCTAACATTCCTAGCCACATACACCGGACGAGCCATGCGCCAACCGCGCACACCCCCATCGCGGGGTAGGGGCTCCGTTGCCGTCGGAAGGGCTACGGTCCCGCAGCACTAAGGTTATACTAACACAACAAGAATACTCTGACGGAGATGAAGGCGCCATCCCGCATGCTCGGCCGCGCATTGGTGCGCCAGCAGGCGTTGCATTGGCTGACAATGGCAGCCAGTGCACACCGCTCGACCGACCGATTCGAGCGTGCCCTTTCGTCAGTGGACATCTCGTCCAGCCCACGAGTGCAACTTGTGTACCCTGCACGCGCAGCGGACATGAGCATCGGAGGCACCATAACGGCCAGCATCCTCGAAGGCACATCGGTTGCTGTGCTTGACTCTTCGTTCAATCCGCCGACGTGCGCGCACATGCATATGCTTCGCACGGTCGCAGAACGTTTTGGAGCATCGCATCGCCTTCTGCTCCTCGCCACGCAGAATGCGGACAAGCCGGTTGTAGGTGCTAGTCTAGTGCAGCGGTTGCAGATGATGGAGCTCCTAGCACGCGCTGAAGTTGGTGAATCCACTCTCTGCGGTATCACGGCACATCCTTTATTCGTCGATAAAGCCATGGCGCTACGGCGGCTGTATGGCGATGGAGCCACGATCTATCTCCTGGTGGGTTTCGACACCTGGGAGCGTATCGTAAACCCCAAATACTATCCTGCGGGAGGGCGTGATGCAGCCATGATGAGACTTTTCAAGCAGGTCGAGGTAGTAGTCACAAGCCGTGATCCAAGAAGCGTCAGCACCATGCGGGAGCTATCCCTTGCAGCACAAGAAGAAATGGTGTTGAGCTCGGTGCCACAAGATGTCTCACTTGGACGTTTGCACTTCGTTGTCAATGACGCTACAATGGCGACATTGTCTTCGAGTAAAGCACGTGGTGCCCTCGCCGCCAACGATCTTTCCACGGCACGCGAAGTCCTACCTGAATGTCTGCACGAGTTTATTGTGGCCAATAGGCTATATCACGAAGCGTGTACTTAACCAGGGCCCGAAGACAGTCTAAAAAAAAATCTGAAGATTCCGGGCTACACGCCTACTAGTCCTAGGTTACCCTGTCACCGACACGACACCGCCCTTACATCCCCTCTCTCCACCTCCTCCATTTCCCCCCTTCGTTCCTTTTTCTTCGGTTTCCGGGTTCCGACTCTGGTGCACTACCAAGAGCCCGGTTCGGAGTGCGGCTTTGGGGCAGGCCTGTTGGATATGATGCCATTTTTTTGGAGTCCCTGGGGATGTTACGCCGGGTTTGTTCTTGAGGTCGGGCTGCGGTGTATCCGCATCTTACGCGAGTTGGGTGCTCTCGAGTTATATTGTTCATTTGTCTAGTTCTCAGGAGCACTCTACGATGTGTGCCGCCCCCAGCTTGGAGGCGAGTGCGATGAGTTCTGTGGCCTGGGTGTTAGATGTTTGTTGGCGTCGACCGTGTATAAGGGGTAAATAAAATAATCAATGTTATATCCTAGCCAACCCCACTAGCTAATTGGACACAACTTTTCCGTCCCGGAATCCCGCCATGCCTGACGAGCCAGGTGTCCGGGTGCTACCGGGGGGAGGGGGCACCGCCCCCTCCCCTCGATATTTGTCCTCCCCCCAGTGCATGCACCGACCCCGCGCACCCCAGCGCGTCCTCTCCTCGAGTCCACGCTGGGGGAAAACCCCTTTCCGGTAAAAGCAACGCGGGGGGGGGGGGGGCACTCGTGAGATAGGGGCCCAGAAGCGCTAATCTCCCTCGCTAGTGCGAGTGGCCACGGCGAGCCGCGGCCCTTCCCTCCTGGCTCTGGCGCCCCCGAAGTCGCGTTCCGTCAAAAGAGGACCAGGTGGTTTTTCAACATATCTGTTTTCTTTTTAGTTATTAACAACAGTGGTACAAAACAAAGCTAATCGCCGTATACATGTGCATAGAAACTTTCCCCTAAGGCCCACATTAGTGTGTGCGTGTGTGTGTGTGTGCGTGTGTGTGTGTGTGCGTGTGTGTGTGTGTGCGTGTGTGTGTGTGTGCGTGTGTGTGTGTGTGCGTGTGTGTGTGTGTGCGTGTGTGTGTGTGTGCGTGTGTGTGTGTGCGCGTGTGTGTGTGTGCGCGTGTGTGTGTGCGTGCGTGTGTGTGTGTGTGCGTGTGTGAGTCGCGTTCCGTCAAAAGAGGACCAGGTGGTTTTTCAACATATCTGTTTTCTTTTTAGTTATTAACAACAGTGGTACAAAACAAAGCTAATCGCCGTATACATGTGCATAGAAACTTTCCCCTAAGGCCCACATTAACGTAAAGTCGCCGAGATGTTTCGTTTACGCAGCACATGTGATTACTTGCAATCATTGTGCACGCCGTGCGTATGCGCATCGACTTCCCCCCTCGCGAGGGCGCCGTGCGTGCGCATATAAACTTTTTTCCCTAAGGCCCACATTAACGTAAAGTAGCCATATACGAGATGTTTCGTTTGCGCAGCACGTGTGATTGCTTGCAATCATTGTGCACGCCGTGCGTATGCACATCGGCTCCCCCCCCCCGCGGGGCGCCGTGCGTGCGCATAGCAACTTCCAGGAAGGTGCACGCCGTGCGTTCACTCTTTCCGCGGGGGGACTCTGGACGCAGAGGCGGTCGGGAACCGCGGGGGCACCCCTGGGACCGGGGAAATATATTACCGTATATTGCGAAAACACTAACGTAAACAATCGATAGGTCTTGGGGTCTCTCCCCTCCCCCCGGGCCCCCTCTCCCGGGTCCCCTCCTCCCCCTCTCATCGACCTACCAGAGAGAGACGGCTCCTACTGCCTGCCTCCCTCCTCCCTCCTCGCTCACCCTCCAGCTCTCTCCTCGCCCTCGTCTTCCTCACGATGGTGGCGACTCGGCGCGCATCGGTACGGTCCTCCGTCCTCTCCTCTCGTGCTCCTGCTCGCTGGTTTCGTTCGACTCGCTCGACACAGCCACCTGTCGACTGGACGCCGAGCGCAAGCGCTGCTCGCACGACTCGTTCCTCTTCGTGCTCGGCGGCGAGCGGCGCGACGAGCCGCCACGGCGTCCATCGCCGGGTCTGCTGCTTGCGGAGGAGCGCCGTGGCCGGGTGGTCGGCGACGACCGCGCGCGCCTCGCGTGAGACGCGCGCGAGCCGGCTCTGGGACGGCCCGTCGAGCGCGTCGACCACCAGCGCGAGCACGTCTCGCGGCAGCAGCAGCAGCGCCGCCGCCGCCGACGCCATCCCACTTTGCCGAGGGAGGCGCAAAGTCGAGCACGCGGGCGCAACGCGCGGACGGCGAGCACGCGCACACGCGCACGCAAAACGGCGATGGACTGGTGCGTGCTCTTGTCGTGGGCCACTGCACTGTCCGACCCCGAACAGCCGGACATCCCGCTCGTCGTGCTGCAGCAAGTGGTCCACGGGGCGAGCGATGGCTCGTGAATGGTCCACGGGGCGGGTCCCTCACTTTGGCCGGGGCGCTTCCCGGGTGTGAAAGCGCGAGGCGCGCCCTCGGGAGAAGGGGGGGATGAGCCAGGCACTGCTCTCGTTCGACCGGGCGTTCGAAGCGCAGCTGGCGGAGGCCCGTGGCCAGTCGGTGCGCCGTGCGCATGGCCGGTGCAGCGTCGACGTGCGCATCGAGTCGCGCGTGCCCTTCCCGGTCGTTCCGGACGATGAGTGCTCTCTCGAGCCGGGCGAGACGGGGGACGTGACGCTGGTGGTGCACACCGACGTGGGCCCCCTCCGTCTGGGCACAGTGCCGCGCGAGCGCTGGCCGGCGCCCCTGCGCGCGCCCCTCCTGCCTCTCCCTCGCTGGCGCTCCGCGACCCATCCTCCCAGCATGCCTGATGGCTTGCCACAGGGCACAGGAGGAGACTGCCCTACTGAGACACTCTCTTCCTCACAGGCTCGCCTGGTTCGCTCGGCCTGGCCCGGCGCCCGCCGTGGCCAGCCCATTGCTCCAACCCCTCCTCCCCCCCTGTTCGACAGGCAGACAGGTGCAGCGTGGGGGCCCCTGAGGCTCAGGAGCGCCAGCGAGGGAGAGGCAAGGGAGGCCAGGGCCCAGCCCCAGCCTCCTCTGCCCCTGTCGCATTCGCGAATCGACGCTCGTTAGGCTTCTCTCTTCTCTTCGTCGTTCGGCATTTATCGTTATAATTCTCTGCTTTCTCTCGTTCTCGGTCAAAAGCTTCGCGTGGACGCATCCGGACGCATGGGATCTTGGGTTGTGGAGCGCTCTCTCTCTCTTTCTCCCGAAGAGAAGGGAAGATTCCCCACCTTTCTTCCTCCTAGGCGCCTCGCAAACAGGTTTAATTTGCTATCTTCCCTGCGTTTCTTTATCTGCTTCAGTCTTCAATGATTGCAATCAGGTTTAATTAGTGACCTCGTTGTATCTCTCCCTTAGGCACACCGCACTTCTCTCGTCTTATTCGGTAAGTCTTATGGAATCCTGTGCGGCAGGATTGCCCCTCGTTTCCGTTATGGTGCTATTCCCCTTCCAAACGGCAAACGGGATCGCGGACAGATCGCCCTCTGATCTCTGATCATCGTCCGTCAGTGGCTGATAGAGTCTACGACCCAAAAGGTGGCCATGGATGGAGTCAACGAGAGCCTCACATTGATTGCGTGATTCGAGTGACGGGCGTAGACCCCCCCCCGTGGACGGCACACGATGCTCATCCAAAGGTGCGCATGCTGGCGGCGTACACTCGGAGCGCGTTTTTGGCCCCCCCGGTGATCCGTTCCCCCCTTCCTCCTATGCCTACCGGGCTGGCGGCGTCCTCAGTCCCGACTTCTCCTGTAAACAGGTGCGGGACTTACATATTTTTCGGTGAGCGGAGCCCTCGCTCCGCCCACCCCCTTCTCCGCGCTCTCTCTCCCCTCTCCTGCAGGCACGCGCGATGGCGCGCCTGCGACAAGCCTGCAGCTGCCTCTGGCGACCCCTGGAGGCTCCTGGAGGCCAGCTCAGGGGGCAGAGGAGGCTGGGGCTGGGCCCTGGCCTCCCCTGCCTCTCCCTCGCTGGCGCTCCTGAGCCTCAGGGGCCCCCACGCTGCACCTGTCTGCCTGTCGAACAGGGGGGGGAGGGGGGGTTGGAGCGATGGGCTGGCCACGACAGGCCAGGACGCGCGAGGCAGGCGAGCCTGCCACTGAGAGAGTGGGTCAGCAGGGCAGTGGGCTCCTGGCACGCCTGATGGCGTGCCAGGAGCATGGTGGGTGGTTCCTCCCCCATGGCAGGGGAGGAGTGGAGAGAGGGGGGGGGCTCGTGCCCCCCCATGGGCGAACCAAGTATAAACTTAGTTGGGGTCGCGTGAAAGGAAGGGAAGGAAGGGATCCTGGCTGGAACTGCACGCGCAGGGCGGAGAAAGTGGGGAGAGAGGAGACCGGGGGGGGGGGGGGGGAGCAAGAGGGAAGACACGCTCTAAGAATAGAGCGTGTCGCATGGTATGGAGACGCTCCCCCTACCCGCAACAATCGTGAAGTTTTTTTTCTATCAAGACCTGAGATCACACCCTCATCGGGCAGCTGCGCACCCCCCATTCCGTTCATACCCCTTCCTTCCTTTACTACACTGTAGCCTACCCCCGGCGGCTGCCACAAGGCAGTGGCGTCAGGGGCAGAAGGCATGAGAGTCGTTCCGCCTCCGTAGCTCGGTATGAAGTTAGAGCGGCGTCGAGGATCGCGACAACTCACACCACTGTGAAGTCTAGACACTGATCGCATATCGTTGCACACCCCAAATCCAAATACACAGCCTCATGAATGACAAGTCAAACACCTCTTTTGTTCTCACTGCCACTGTCAGCTTCATCATCGCTTGCCACGCCGTTTCTTGCTCGTCCCGCCCTCTTCCTGGCTCACAGGCCTATCTCCCCTTGAGCCAGCATCTGTACAATGGCAGGATCAGTTGAGTGTAGATAAAGTTGTGAAAGGCACAATTATGAAAAGGCAAGAGGCCGCTATGAAGCATCACAAATGGCAAGGGCATGGGACAGGAGGGTTCACTGACAGCACCTGCTGCATCTGCCTCGGAATCATGCGGATCCTGCCCGCACATGTAAGTGAAAAAGAGATTATTCAGCCGTTCTATCCTCTTCAAGTCAGTCGCCTGGTCCGTGACGAATTGCAGACACTGCGAGCGAGGAACAAGAACCGTTGGGAAGTTCGTTGGGTCACAGGTTGAGTTTGAGCTGGCCAATAGATCTCCTAGGAAGGACGCATGCGCACCACACGATCGTTTGTCACTTTGAGAACAACCTTGCCATCAGTATGTCTATACTTCAATGTGTAGCGTGTCTGCAACACAAGAAGAAGGGAACACAATTTGCTAGTGAAGGGTGGGTTTGGGTGAGGCAATCGATTGCACGTCTTTTGAAGTCGCACTGCGGGTGGGCCCCTGGCAGATACGATGGATCGCCCGCGTGGATGGCTGCCATTGTCCAGCGATGATCCCAGAGACTTCACAATCCATGGCATGCTCGGGAAGCTTTGCAGACATGCGCTTGTTGGCGGCAGAACGCAAATGTTTGCAGCTCACATGTGCAGGATGCTCCAGATAGAGCTTCTCCGACTCATGGAAGAAGGCGTCCCAGTCGTTAATATACACCCTGTGCGATGAGGAGCGGCGAGGTGAGCCTGTGCGCGGCTGACGGCTCGCCCGCTTGGGGTGCGGGCATGTGATTCGACAGACATCGTGGCGTCGAGGTGTTGTGGCGCGCGGGCCGCAGGTAAATAATAGTGGTGATAGAGAGAAGATACCGGGGGGGGGGGGGTAGCAGCGCATATGTGAGATCCAGCATGATTCTAAAATTAGCTTTACGCGCTGGTGCTCCTCCCCCTAGTTAGGGCTGTCAAGAAGGGCTTTTGACTTATAAGGGTGAAACTCACCAAGTCAAGCTTGAGGTTTTATCACGAGATCTTGGGATATGCTACTCGCAATGGGTATACTAGGCGGGATCTAATGCTAATGATCATTATACTAATGAGAAATATGCATGTATAATATATGTAATATGCACATTTTTATTGACGCCATTTGCCATTTGGCCATTTCCATTTCAACACTCAGACTACCCGAAAACGTTTTGGCGCTCGTGGAAATTGACGTCAACCATGCCAGAGCACCAGAGGTGGCACTGTTAGGGCGGTCAACGGTCAAACACGATTTTAACTTCTAAGGGTGTAAAATTAAAATTGTAGGGCGGTCAAACAGTGTTTTTTATAAGGGGTAAAAATGACCATCTAAGAATTGAGGAAATTTGAGGATTTTTCACGGTAGAAAGTTCCCATCCGGGGTCCCACATGTTAGTATAAGTTAGTAGTCATAAATTACAGTTTGACCAACCCCAACTAAGTTTAAAAATCTGAAGATTCTGGGCTGCGCACCTACTAGACTAGGGTACTCCCCTATCACTACTGGCATTGCCCTTAACTTCCCTTTCCTCCACCTCCTCCCCTTCCCCTTCCCCCCTTCATTCCTTTGCCTTCGGTTTCCGGGGTTCGGCTCGGGTGCGCTACCGCGAGCCTGGTTCAGAGTGGCCCCCGCCGCAGGGAAGAGAGGAGGAAAAGGGAAGAGGGAGGGGAGGGGGGAGCGGCAGCTCTCCCCTCCGGCAGAAACGTGTCTTCTCGTCCCGTTTGGGTAAGAGAAGACGGGGGCGCCAGAGCGCCAGAGCCAGGAGGGAAGGGCCGCGGCTTGCCGCGGCCACTCGCTTCGGCGAGCAGAGATTCGCGCTTCTGGGCTCCTCACGATTGCCCCCCCCCCCCCCCCCCCGCGCGTTGTCTTTACCCGAAAGGGGGTTTCCTCCAGTGTGGACGCGAGGAGAGGACGTGCTCGGGTGCGCGGGGTCGGTGCGTGCACTGGGGGGAGGGAAAATATCGAGGGGAGGGGGCAGTGCACCCGTGCCCCCACCCCCCGGTATCACTCGGACACCTGGCTCGTCAGGCATGGCGGGATTCCGGGACTGAAACGTTATGTCCAATTAGCTAGTGGGGTTGGCTAGGATATAACATTATTTATTAGTATTAGTATTATTATACAGTTTGACCAACCCTAGGCCTGCCCGGACCCCACACTCTAAACCAGGCCCAAGGTATTGCACCTAGGCCGGACCACTAAAACTCTAGAAAAAGGAAAGAAGGGGGGGCAGGGAAGGAGGTGGAGCGAAGGGAAATGAGGGCGGTGTCGGTAGGGAAGTAAAACATACTTAGTCTGTATTAGGCGGTAGCCCAGAATCTTAAGGTTTTTTTTACACACACACAAAATGCATGCACACTCGAAAGGGCTTAACACGGCCATATTCATGCAGATGATGCTGACTGCCTCGAGACCCAAGACGAATTGCGGAACCTTTGATCCCGCAGCACAAATGGATCAAGGTTGCTCCTGTTGGCGCGCTATCTTAGAGTGTCCGTATCACATCGAGGTCGGCCGCGGGACTTTGGTCCTAGGCGTCATTGGCGCTGCCCCGTTCATACGAAGATCTCTGTTATCAGGAGGCATTACGTGTACTCTAGGAGACTGGAATGTCGTCGTGACAAGACCGATACCATCGAGATCACAACTATCCACGACGGTAGAGGAATCGGGCAGGGCTGTATTGGCAATCGCTGAAGCACGTGGAGATGAGAGCTCCAAAGCTTCATGTACAGAAAACGGGTGTTGAATTGGTGGCCTGAGATTGTCGCTGAAACGCTTCCCCCAAGATCCCCATCGTGCAAAGTCGTTGGCTGTCGGAACTTTAGGCAGGTGAGCAAGTTCAATGGGTACTCCTCGATTACCTTGGCGCTCCCTCTCATTGGCTGTACAAGATTCAGCAAATGCTGAATACGCCTCCGAATAAGTTGCCGAGAGAGGTGACTGTATCGACGGATTCGATGGAAGGTCCGGCAAAGCTTCCGAGGCCGACACTGCGAGTTCCGTGCTTAATGAAATCCCTTCATTGAAAGCAAGCATCGATGTTGCCACGGGACCAACCCGCCCTCGTCGTGCTGTGGCTGTTGAGGACGGTAGCTGTGCGGTATGCAGATCGAAACTAGACTCGACTGGGTCCCCATCTCCTGTTTGAGAAATATGGCTTTCCGCTGAGCCCGAAGTAGCCACGATATTCCGCAACGACCAATCCACATCACCTTCCTCGAATGGGCGAGTCCTGTCTGATGATTCGGGTGTACCTGCAAATGATGCCATCTTTGGGCGCAATGGGGTGAAGAGTCGCGCAACTTCCGAACGCAGGCCAGCAGTACAATCATTCAAATGTGGATCGTCTGTCGTAGCAGGCCGTGTTGCGGGCACAGGTGTAGACGTCCAATTCGGGGCGGACTCATATAGCTGACGATTACGACATGTGCATTGCTCCTTATTCATCGACTCCACTAGAGCGAGGCGCTCCCTAAGCATTTCAAGCTGATGGTCTTGTTCATGCTGGACCGAGATAATCTCATTGCGCAATAAGAGGAT